>CAOLHI010001376.1:0-489902 GCA_948474755.1 Ctenosaura bakeri
AAGGGTCCTGTCTGGATCCTAGGATGGAGCATGACACCTTATTCATTTTGGGTAAAACAAAGAGTTGCACATTATACACAAAAATTGCATAATGCGCTGGATGCTGGAACAGATCCCTTGCATTATACACTGAGCTACTGTATGCCTATAGTAGCTGCAAGTCCCCTTCAGGTTTGGAAAAATGTTTATTTGTGACGTTACATGGCCCTAGGGGGCTGTGTGCAATTTGTGGGCCACACTCTACCTACCCCTATGTTAAAGGGGTTGTATGTCCAACCTACAGTCCTCCTCCCACATTTGTGGGTTTGACCTTTCCAATTTGATTATTTGCAAGGCATGCCGATGCCTTGCCCCTGTTCTCCTCTTCCCATTTTCCCTGCCTACTGTATAAAAGATCTAAAGAGCACTAGGATGGACAAAATTGAGTTCATTGCCTGGCTTAAAACAACAACAACAACAACAAAAACCTACATTGGAAAAACAGCTAAAATACCTCTTTTGATTCATCCGTTGCTTGCTGACAGCAAAATCAGGAATACTATCAGACCCTGCGGCTCGTTACCTCACCTCTTGACCCCTTTCTCCGCCTATCTTCCTTTTCCACTTAAAAACACAAACACACTCCGTATGATTTTACCCTCTAAATAACCCAACTGGCCCTTAAGTGCCACAAGCTAATTATACATTTGGTGGAAAAGAAACTTCCTGGGGTGTATTTTAAAGAGGCAGTGCCTGCCCAGCTGTATACAACTTTATGCGAGCGTGCTTATTTTCCGCCCCTGCACTCGCTTGCTGCGCTCCTCACTCTTTTGTACGGTTCGAGAGCATATTCGTCAATATTTGAACAGCAGATTTTTTTAAAAAACTATGTTCTGGCAGTCAAGAAATCTGGTCAAATATAGAAATGATAGACCAAAGATTCTGCTCCATCCAGGGCTACTTTCAGGGAAATTTGTTTGTGCGGAAATATACCTCCCCAACTCCCAAATACACATTTGCTGCACAGAAAACAGGACCTTTATGCAGGAAATAAAACTTTTTGTGCAGAAAACAGTTTCCGTGTTGAAGTCACTCCTTCCTACACAAAACAGCTGCTTTCTGCCCCAAGACGTATATTTCTGCAAAGACTAATGCCCCCAAAGGATGTGCTGAACTGCAAATAATAGCCAATAGTGTATGAAAACACACAACAACAGCAACACAGTGTAAAATGCTCAGTATTTTCAGGAAGCAGGGAGAAAACTGTTGTGATAACTGATTTTTGTCTGCAACAATGGAAGGACTGAAGCTTTACATCTCTCTTTTTCTGTGTTCAAAATTTCATCTTTGGCCAGATCTCACCTTTGGCCCAGAGGAATCCATCATCTTAATTATCATAGAATCATAGAAATGTAGAGTTGGAAGAGACCCCAGGGGCCACCCAATCCAACCCCCTGCCATGCAGGAACACCCTCAAAGCACTTCCGATAGATGGCCATCCAGCCTCTGCTTAAAAACCTCCAAAGGAGGAGGAGACTCCACCACACTCCATGGAGGCAGCAGATTCCACTGCCAGACAGCCCTGACTGTCAGGAAGTCCTTCCTGAGGTTCAGGTGGAATCGCCTTTCCTGCAGCTTGAATCCATTGCTCCTTGTCCTGGTCTCTGGAGCAGCAGAAAACAAGCCCTCTCCTTCCTTAATTAATCCTTAATTAATCCTTAGGGATTAATTAATTCAATTTTGCTTCCTCCTGTATGGGATATTTTTCATTGTCACATTCTTTCCATCCTGACTATGAGGACGTCAGCAAATGTTGGTCAATTCTTCCAAAGCAAACTGGAACAATTCTTTACCATTTGGGCCAGGCGAATTCAGCAGTCACATCTCTTTGTAGCACAGAAAGGAGGGGGCCAAATTTTGCCTGCCTTCCATGGAGCTGTTACAGATGAGAAGTTTTTCAGGAGAAAGAAAAGAAGTGGGAACTCCAACGTGAAGATCATAGAATCATAGAGCTGGAAGTGACTACATGGGCCATCCAGTCCAACTCCCTGCCATGCATTCAAAGCATTCCCAACAGATGGCCATCCAACCTCTGTTTAAGATGGTTGAATAAGCTTCTAGACTTTGAAGAGGCTCAAAGAGACTCAAAGCTCTGGACTTGAATGGGCATACCGGTATTTCTCTTTTTCAGTTTCTTCCTTACTCAGTTTTTTTAAAAAAGCCTCTTTCCATCCCAAATATGAAATGCACAGGCATCAAGAGAACAAAGGCATACCTCAGTTAATAAAGCAAAGAAGCTTCTTTTTATAAAGTCTTTTATGGCTCAAGCCCCTTTCTTCCTCATCCTCTTTCTAGCTGGAAGTGTTTGGGGTTTTTTTTTAAAGCAGTGTTAAGAAGACACCGAAGGAAGGCTGAGGAAGCTGACTTACAGTATGCAGCTTGCAGAAGTGTGTCTATAGTAAATAACACATGAAATCAGTGGCTCTTAACATGGGGTCTGGGCAGTGATGTATTTAAGTCTTTTACTCCAAGTCAAGTCTCAAGTCCTTGAAGATACTTTCAAGTCAAGTCTCAAGTCTGGAAGCCAACTTTATACCCCAATCTGTATTCCAGAATTTCTGGGCAGAGTTGAATAAAGTCAGTTTTAACAATTTAAGCAGAGTCAGCCTCCACATTTGCCATTTTGCCATCTGCAGCTTCGGAAGTGGGGAATAGAATCCTTATTCCCCCTTCCTGAGGCAGGAGGATTTTTCAGAAGTGGGAAATCTACATTACTGGGTCTGGGGACCTCTGGGGGGGTCTGCACAACAGCAGCAATAGGGACATAACAGTGGGGTGGGTGGGTGCTGAAAGTGCTCCCTTGTTTGTAAACTAAGGCCCTTTTCGCAGCGCCAGTGCTTGCGCGATGGAGGAGGGCAGCTCACGCGATAACCCTTTCCCGAAATGCCGCTGCTTCCCCCGCCTCCTTACCGCACGTGGAGTCTTCTTGCGCGACGGGTGCTCTTCAGCCACACACCCAGCTTCTGCAGCGCCCCCTGGGAGCTGTAGGTGCCGCGGGGGGCGGAAGCAGGGAGGAAGCGCGACAGGCCCGCCTGCGACGGCGCTCCGCACTCCGGTAAATGCAGGACGCTGCCAGGAGCCTTGCGTGAGCGCCGTTTATTTTCGCTTCAAGCCAAAAATAAAAAAATCCGCGCTTGCGCTGCTTCAGCCCCGTGAGCGCCGCGGAAGTGGGAGTGCGTCGTGCAGAGTGACGCTCCCACTCCCACGAGGCTCATGGGGCTATTTCGCAAGAGAAAGCCCATGCAAAAAGGGCCTAAGACTCTGGAAACCAGGGTTTGAATCTCCACTCAGCCATGGAAACCCTCTGCTGACCTCAGGCAAAGCACATTCTCTCAGCCTCAGAGAAAGGCAAAGGCATCAAATCTCGCCAAGAAAACCCCCTTCATAGGTTCACCGATGGGTCACCATAAGTCCGTTTCCAAAGGGGAGAGACATGACGGCTAGAAAGAGCCTCCTTCTATCAGCAGCACCTTGTTGTTGTGTACCTTCAGGTCACTTCTCATTTGTAGCAACCCTAAAGTGATGCAATTCCAGATTTCTTTTTTCTTTTCTTTTCTTTTCCTTCCCCCCCCCCCAAGATTTGTTCAGAGAGGGTTTGCTTTTCCCATCCTCTGAGGCTGAGAAAATATGACTTGCCCAAGGTCACCCGGTGTCTGAGCAGGGATTTGAATTCTAGTCTCCAAATAAATAAATAAATAAATATTTGGACATTTAAATAAATATTTGAATATTAGTTTAATATTCAGTATTATTTAATTTAATATTAATATTAAACAAATATATACGTATACACACACACACACACACACATATATATATATATATATAGCCAGGGACCTCCAAGACTTAATTCAAGATTTAACTATTTAAATGCAGATTTAAATAGTTAAATTAAGTCTCGGAGGTCCCTAGCAATATATATATATATATATATATATTTGTTTTTAGAAAAGGTTAAAATCCACTCTAATAACAATGGGAGAAAACGGTTCCATATTATAAGAATGTCTGGTATGATAGTGAAATGGTTGAAATAAAGTTTTGAAAGAAAATGTAGGGAATAAGCAGTATTTACATAAGAAGAATAGAAACTAAAATATAATAGATTTTTAATAGCGATTCTAAGACCAAAGTTAGAAGTAAAAAAAGAAAGTATATTGATAACGACTTAAGAAAACTTTTTTTTGTCTTTGTGTAGTGTGGTAGATTATGTAGTAGTTAATGTGTATGTTGTGTAAGATGTAATGTATGAGTAATGTCTGTGGATTTTGTGTATTTTAAGAATAAATTTTGTTTTAATAAAAAAAAAATCCACTCTAATAAAACTTGATCTGGGAAAGAACAGGATTCAGCTCTAATCAGTACTACTGTAGCTGTACATGTCTGCCTACAACAGGTGAGGTAAACAGCAGCTGCCTTCAGAAACCCTGACTAAGGATGTGCAAAACAGAGAGGAAGCAGACAAGCCTTCCTCAACAGCTCCTCCCATCCCAGCATGTTAAAGAAGCATTTTGCCCACTGAAATGGAAATCATAAGAAAAGTAGAATACAGTAAAAGGAAAGAAAAAAAGAACCTTATTCCTAGATGCATTTTGGAAATCACCAAGAAGGTCCAAAGCTTTTTTGTTTATTTGTCTAAGGCTTTCTGGACATGGTTATTTCATTTCCTGTGTGCATATGGTTAGTTTTTGATGAAAGTTTGCTAAAAGGTGTTGAACTGCTCTTCTTTTCTGTGGTGTAGGAACCTATAATTGTTTTTCTCATGCCATTTCTGCCTCTGGTACCAAATTTTCTGTTAAAAGCCTCTCTCTAAACTGCAAACCCCAGGATTCCATAGGATGTTGAAAGTGGAATAATAATGCTATAACAGTCTAGTGTGGAAATGGCCTGTGTTGACCAAGTTACAGCTGCACTTGAAGACTGTACAAGGGGCCTGTGGGTCCCATGTTACCGACACTTCATGTCCACATCCGCACGCACACACACACACACACACACATAGAGTGAGAAGGAGAGAGAATTGTTTGTTGCAAGAAGCATAATAAACATGCCAGCAAAGTGCCAGTTCCGTCTCTGAGTCTCTGTGATTCAGGCCTGCAGCCTCGCCTTAGGAAGAGGCGTTCCACCTTGGTACTTGGTGGATGAGGTAAGGGAAATACTATTCCCACTCACTTTCTCCACCACAACTCACAATCATGCATAGATTAATATTATCATTGTAGGCGTGTCTCCCGCAAGCATTTCATTCCCGCTCCTCTTCAAGGTTAATTGCTGTGATACCAAGCGCTGGGGAAGGACACCAAGGGGGAAGCCATATTGCCTTCTTTGTGTCTTTTTTACTGGAAGTAGAGGGAATTATCTGGCTATCCACTTGTGGAGGAAGGATTGTTGTAATCTGGCTAACTTGCTCTGAAGAACTTTGCACAGAGTTTCAAAACGGAAGTATTTATTTCAGAAGAGCAAGACACACTGCAGCATTACCAAAATGGTGCTGAGATTACAGCATCAGAGTTGGTTACAAGTTTTATAGCTTTCTGTATTAGTTTTGATGCATATATCAAAGGCCATTTCCACACTAGCCTGTCAGAGTGCTCTTATTCCACTTTCAACAGCCCAGTGCAGAAATGGCCAAAGATTGGTTAAAATCTAACTTATCAAATCACCTCACCAGCTCCAGTCCCTTCTGAGGTTTAAAATTATTTATATACTTTTCATCATGGGAGCAAGAACGAGTCGCATCTTAAGGGTTCCCGTAACACTTTCTAGTTCTTTCACTGTTCTCCCCGCTTCTGATCTTCCCTTCCAAATGGCCACTGCAGGGTGACATTGAACACAGAGAAATTGCTCATTCAGAGCCTATTGATGTTTTAAATGCTACAACCGTATGCATTTTTACTAGTCTCAGTTGGAAGCAGGTACGTATTGGCACTAGTAATATATTAGCACTATGAATATTTTGCAACTTTCACTTCATAAACTGATGTCACATATTACAGGATCAAAGCATCCTGGAAAGGATACTGGGTTAAATGGTCTGTTCAGCTTGAGCCAGGAAGGCTGCTTCTTTTAATATTTCTATTAAAACCATTTCAATTCCCCATTCAGCCTTAGAAACCACTGGGTGACCTTGGGTGGGTCACACACTCTCAGCCCCAGGAAACCCTGTGAAAACCCCATTGCCAGAAGTCAAATGACTTGAAGCACAAAACAGCAAAAACAATCAAAAATATTCATCTGTATCATGATTACATAGTTACCCTACATTTCTATATATTATACCATAGATGATTCCCAAATTATATTAAGTGTAGTCTAACAAAGAGTAGCATCCTGCAATAAGAATTTCTTGTTCAAATCCTATTGTTGCATGTCTACCACCAACTCTTCTTAAGAGCATTGTAACCTTTTCCCATTGTTTCTGAAATTCCTGCAAAGAACTTTCTCTCCCTAAAGTTGTCAGCTTGTCCATTTCCACCACATTCACCAGTTTCGATATCCGGTCATCTTGGGATGGTGTAGAGGATCTTTCCATTTCTATGTATAGAGGGTTCTCACTGCTGTAATATTATGTGACTCTTACGAAGTTTTCATTAGTCTGGTCATCCACTGGTCTTGGAAGCTTATTTCTGATGCTGCTAGTACAGTTGAGAAAGGAGTCTCCACAAGCAGTAGTAGTTTACCTCTGGATCTTGGCTGTGTGTGTGTGAGTGAGTGCGCATGCAGGTGCCTTCGAGTCACCTGTCAATTTCATAGAATGAGAGAATCCTAGAGTTGGACGAGACCCCAGGGGCCATCCAGTCCAATCCCCTTCTGCCATGCGGGAACCCACATCAAAGCACTTCTGACAGATGGCCATCCAGCCTCTGCTTAAAAATCTCCAAAGAAGGAGACTCCACCACACTCCATTGAGGCAGCAGACTCCACTACTGGACAGCTCTGACTGTCAGGAAGTTCTTCCTGAGGTTCAGGTGGAATCTCCTTTCCTGCAGCTTGAATCCTTTGCTCCTTGTCCCAGTCTCCAGAGCAGCAGAAAAGAAGCCTGCTCCCTCCTCGACATGACATTCCTTCAAATATTTAAACAGGGCTATCATGTCCCCTCTTAACCTTCTCTTCTGCAGACTAAACATCCCCAGCTCCCTAAGCCGCTCCTCATAGGGCTTCATGGCTTCCAGACCCTCCACTGTTTTGGTTGCCCTCCTCTGGACACATTCCAGCTTGTCAATATCCTTCTTGAACTGGACACAGATTTCCAGACGAGGTCTGACCAGAATAGCAGAATTTATGGCAACCCTGAATTTCATAGGGTTTTCTCAGGCCAGGAATACTCAACGAGCTGGTTTTTGCCAGTTCCTTTCTCTGAAATACAGTCTACAGTGCCTGGTATCCACTGGCATTGTTCAGTTCCAGTTCTTTGCGTAGCTGTAATGGTACCACCATCCACAGGAAGTCATGTCAGGGTCGGGGAGATTGAACTTATGTTGAGATGTTTGGTCTGCTTTTATTGAAATGTATGAGTAATTATTTCTCTTTTTTAAATCTACTTATTCCTTATTGCTGTTAACGTTAGAACATCATGATACGCAACTGAGAGCCTTACAATGTTGTTTTATTTTTCCTAGTAAAAGTTGAGAAAAATTCAAACATCAGGGTTGGGGAAAACAAAATATTTGCAGAGGCTGCGAGACATGCCTTTAAGTCTCCTGTTGATTTATGGCAACCTCATGAGTTTTCTTAGGCAAGGAATACTCAGAAATGGTTTTGCCAGTTGCCTCCTCTGAAACATACTTCTATAACGCCTGCTATTGGTTGTCAGTCTCCCATCCAAGTATTAACCATGGCTGACCCTGCTTAGCTGCTAATATCAGATGGGATCTATGCTTATCTGATGGGATCTGATACCCTTAAGGCATAAGGGTAAAATGAAAGGAGAGAACTGTTGAAGCTGTTCACTGCTTGCAAGTTTCACAAGGGTATCTGGTTGGGATCTTTTTGGGAAACCGGATAATACACTGGATTGATCTTTATTCTTATCCATCTTGTGCCCCTGCCTTGTAGGATTTACCAAGGCAACTGGCGCTTGGAAACATAAGTCTGAAGGATTCTGGGAATTCTAGCTTTCAGTAAATAATTTTTCCAAGCTCTGGTCATAACAATGATGCAGCGAGGTAATTTTAGACTGAAGCAGACAACCTGTGACCCTCCGGATACGGTTGGATTGCCTGCTCTTTGCCAACTGATTTTTTTTTTAAGGAAGTTGCTAAATATGTGTTGTTATTCTGTATTTTAAACACTGAAATCATAGCACTGCCATGACTACAGGAATATGCTGAGTTTGCTCCTGCTTCCCAGATATGAAACAAATTTCCTGGAGAATAATAAGCACCATTTCGTCATAGAAAAGTGTCATGTTCTGTTAAGGTAAAAATAATAAAATGAAGCTTTGTAATCATATACAGTCAGCCCTCCACATTGTCAGATTTGACTTTCACAAATTTTGATTATTTGCAAGTTTCTTCAATCTCTGCCCCCTACTTTTCTGTCACCCCTCCCTTTCCCTAAGTTTCCCTCCCTCTTCCCACTTCTCCATTAATGTCCAAATAATTTCTTGCACTCCCTCTTGAATAACTATCATACCTCTTTTGCCATTTTCTTTCTCTCCTCTTAAAATGCCTTGGCATTCGTTTGATCTTATGCCATTCTCCCTCTTCCCAAGTTGTGGTAGGGTAAAAAAAGAAAAATAATTCCTTTCTTTCCATTTTTCCTGATGTTATAAACTTCTCCCCATCGTACCCCCTTTCTGCCTCACACATCTTTGTCTGTCTCCCCAACCACCAGCTTCTCACTTGCTTCATCACAGACTTTCACAATCTTACCGGTGTGCTAATGAATTTTGAAGGTCTGAATAATTTAGTGTTTTTGGACAGCTGGGCTGAGGCATCAAAAACCTTTCAGAGTTTATAATAATGTGCATCACAAAAAAGGGTGCATTCAGAGGTGTAGAGAAATGGTCCTGAAGAAAGCGAATTCTTTGGAAAATTCTTAGGGAATAAGGCAAACACCATCCTTTGCTTGGCACTGGAAAGGACAACAGCAGTAGCCACTGTCCTTGGTTATCTAAAACAAGGACATAATAATAAAGAGCAGCAATATATTTATTAATATTACATGTATACACACCCTTATTACAAGGAACACATTTTATATTACAGGGAACATGTTGTTGGAATAGTGTCACTGGGTAGTGGTTTGTTTCTAGGCACAATTCAAAGTGCTGCTTTTTACCTGTAAAGCCTTATGTGGTTTTATGTATCTCCTTCTAGGAGCCTGCCCTGATTTTAAGACTCTTGGGGGAGGGATTTCTCTCCCACCACCACCATCACAGGTATGCTTGGTGAGGATATGGGAGAGGGCCTTCTTGGTGTCTCTGCCCAGGTTGTGGGACTCTGTGCCCTGGGAGACTCACCTGGCCCCCTCCCTGCTCTCCTTCTACCAGCAGGTACCGTAAAGACCTTTCCATTTGGACAGGCAGTTGGTGAGCGGCTATGTGGAAATGCCTTTAATGGGCAAGAGTACTGCAGTTCTGCTATTCCTGTCATGTTTTCAAATGATTTTATGTGATTTTAATGAAATTAGTTTATATCATTTGAATAAAAATGTTTAAAACAAATAAATTATGCAAATTTATTTAATTGTATTTTAACTTTCTTTTTTAATGTTGGGATTTAATTCATGTGCCTTGTTTTAATTCACGCCGTGAGCCGCCTTAGGTCCCACTCTCCTCCTACATAAATGTGTCTAATCCTCTTCTAGAGCCAGTTTCCATGGCCACACCTTGTGGCAACACATTCCATAAGGCAATGATGCACTGTGCAGAGAAGCGTTTTCCCAGCCTTGTCTCTCCTGCCAATCAATCTGAGCAGATGAGCCGGCATTCTAGTCTTTCAAGAAGAGCCAAGAGAACCCACTTGAGCCATTCCCTCTTCATTTTCTAAAACTTCTGTCATACCACAGCAGTCAGAAAGCCTCAGATGTTTTCAACAAAAGGTACTTCCAAAAACTCCTGATTGTTTTTGGTCAGTGGCACCACTGGGTCAGAAGCTTGCATCAGAGGGGCCTGGAATTAACACAACATCATGTCCTGCCTTACTTGAACTCACAAACTTCACTCAGAATTTAAACAGAAGTGTTTATTTGAAGCAGAGGACACAGCAACTTTCCTGAGAAGTTGCTGAGACTACCGCATGTTGGATGGTTACAGATTTTATACCTTGTCATACAGATTTAGGCATGCATAGCAATGACAGGTGAAAGTCATAAATATCCCATCACCCCATCAGTACAGGCACTTTCCCAGACACTTCTTTATCTACATATCTTTCATCTTGAGAGCAAGAATAATGTCTTGTTTCCTTATCTTGGCATTGCCTGTTCCCATAACACCTTCCTGCTACTTTGCATTCCCCCTTCGGATCTTCTTCTTCCTTGCCTGGCTACAAAATGACATCAAACGCAGCAATTACTCATTTGGTACTTTGGGGTACTTTAGAAAACCCAACTGGATGCATGGTTGCAAACAGCAATTGGCAATTGATATACTGTGGTGCTTAGCAAACTAGAGCCCTGTTTAATCTAGTAAAGCTATTCTATTACATATACTAATACACACCCAACATACTTATGACTTGAGCCACGCATCCTGACACATAGATATGCAGGAAGATGCATAAATTCAACAGCAGGTCTGACTTGCCATTTTTTTTCAGATAATACATGTTGCCATGAGACAAAATGAATGAATGAATTCTCTGCTCTTCAGCATAAAAGTATGTCAACTAAACAGAGTGACACATCTAAAAACATCTAAAAACCTTCCCTCATTTGTAAGATCATTGGCCCAAATCCTGTTGTTAGTCTTGACTGCAGTAGGCCCACTGAATCAGAGGGATTAAACTATGTGTTGTAGTGTCAGGACCCTGGCACTCCAGGACTCAAGCTCTGAGTCTGAACCAGAGGACTTCAAAGCCATGGAGCCTGCTGCACCAGCAGAGCCCACCCCGGCCACAGAGTCCTTGGCTCCACTGCCAGGGGCTGCCTCAGACCCAGCCCAGCCAGAAGAGTCAGACAGTGAGATTCCAGAACAGGTGCCTACTTACCAGCAGCATCGGGAGCAAAAGAGTGCTCTCAGGAGGTCAGAGCATTTAAGTAAAAAATGCCAAGCAATCAGGCTCCAGCTGAGATAGCACCTGGGGGAGTTGCCTGCCTACAAAAGGCACTCACTCAGCCTTGGGTCTTTGTTGGCTCACAACCGTCCATTTTGGGTGTACCTGCTGGACTAGTGTGGACCCTTCCTTCCCCTCCCGGAACGCTGCCCGACCTGCTGGAACGTCATCTCTCAACTTCTCTTGCTTAAAGACAAACTCTGTGGTACGTGGACTGACTGCTGGTTTGCCTGGCTGTGACGTAACTGCCAGGGAATCTCTTTGCTGCAGAAAGCTCTTTGATTTATTGCCTGCCTTATCTGTAACAAGCCCTGCTAACTGGCTCTTGGCTGCCTGCCACGCCCTGGCGTTGACATGTAGGCCCACCTTTCAGCAGTTGACTCAGTGGGTCAACACTGCTTGCAACTAACCAACGGAATTCTTTGTTTTCGTTCTTACATTCCTCCAAGTCAGCTCCGACTTATGGCAACCCTAGCATAGTGTTTGCTTGGCAAGATTTGTTCAGACTGGGTTTTGCCCATTCCTTTCTCTTAGGTTGAGGGAAGATGACTTTCCCCAGTGGTCTTCCATGCTTGAACCCTGGAGCCTTTTCACACTTCGAGTCAGTGATGTAGACTCGAGTTGATAAACTCAGATTCAAGTTGGACTTAAGTCACTTCAATGACCCGACTCAGGCTTGACTCCGCCATAAATGATGCATTGACTTGACTCGACTCGACTTGAGACTTTTATATTTTTAGTGACTGACTTGCTGCCCTTGGTTGAGTCACATAAGACATTAATCCAGAACCTTACAAGTTTGAACAACGCCTCTATCTCTTTTTGCACACTGGTCATATGACAATCTGTCTCAAGCCCAAAGTGTGGGTGCATTTCTCAGAGAGGAACAGCAAACGGGTTAGGCAATGGGCTTGAGGCGGACTTGAGGTCTGCTCAGCAGCCTGTCCCTGCTGCATATCAGAGAAGCTTCTAAAACGTTTCCTAGAGCAAAAGACAAGACTCACCCCCAAAGTGCAGGTGCATTTCTCAGCAAATGTGTTAGGCAACAGGCTTGAGGAGGAAGGATCCTTCCTACTAAATCTTCTGAATCTTCAGTAATAGGGAGTAAGATAGGATCCTATTCCTCACTTCTGAAGCTAGAAATGTTAAAATTGCAAATGTGGAGAGCTGACTCTGCTTAAATTGTTAAAACTGAATTTATTTCACTCTATCCAATAATTCTGGAATTTTGGTTGGGGTATAAAGTTGGCTTCCAGACTTGAGACTTGACTTGAGACTTGAAGGTAGAGACTTGAGACTTGATTTGAGACTTGGAATAAAATATTTAAACACATCACTGCTTCAAGTTATAACACTATGATTCGATTTCAACTTCCCTGGCTCCATCCTGTGGAATCCTGGGGTTTGCAGTTTAGGAAGGGGCATTTTGGATTCTCAGCCAGTGTCAGGTTGGCTGCATTTCCCCTGCCATGCGTTTAGCCATACGTTAGCACTTTGATGTTTTGCTGTACAAGAGGGAAGGATGGGATGAGATGATGAATGGAAAACTGGGAACCTGGGAATATTTGAGTAATGATCTGTGATCAGAACAAACAGATGTGGATGCAAGGTTATGCTATTGGCAGGTTGGCTGAGAATATATGGAAAGAGGGGATGGTGAGCCTGGGAAAAGTGTTGATTAACATTATCAGCAAATGGGACAGCAGTGTGCACTCATTTTGAAATGCAATGGCTTATATAGTACTGAAACCTTGGCAAGATTTATTCAGACTGGGTTTTGCCGTTGCCTAGTACTGTAGTCCCTTGACTAGTATTGTAGTCTGTAGTCTTGGCAGTTGCCAAGGGATGCAGCTTTTTTCTTCAATGTTCCTGAATAAAGCTTTTGAAACCTCTAAGCCTAGCTCCTTGAACATGAAGCTATCCTGTACACTACAGCCAGAGAGCTCTATTACCTCACCAAACTACAAATCCCAAGATTCCACTGGATGCAGGCATGGCCATTCAAGTTGAATCATAGTGCTATAACTGTGGAACATGAAGGGGTCTCTAATTTCCCAGGGTCGTAATCCAAACTTAAACCAATATACCACATTGTCTCTCCCAGTAAGAATTCCATCTTGTTTTCAATTCCTCCATTCTGTACCAGCTTTTCATTGTTTTGGGCAGAAGACTGAGCTAAATTTGCTGGAGAAAGCTCAGCTTATAATGCCAAAGCTATTCCTCTTGCAGACCAAATCCAAAATCTGAGGTTCCCCTTCCTCACTATACAGTCCTATAGCAGCTTCTTACTTTTTGTGCGAACATTTGTCTTTCTAAAAGCTGGGCATGGCTCTCCTAAAGCTTAGTTCCTGGCAGAAAGAGCTGTAATTGCTTTTGGCCCCCACAGACTTCTCCAAACTTGAATCCTGGGGCTGAAGGAGTCTTCCCACTGTGATCTGCTGGTAGACTGGTGGCCTATATCATCAAGGAATTCTGACTCCCAATTGTTTTAACAACAGCAGCAACAGAATGACTCAGCCACTCCGCCTGCCACAACAAAAAAACACACAATTAGAATGCTGAAATGAAGCAAGCTTGGAGTAACCTGGAGGGGATTTTTGTGTGGAATAACAGCAAGCGCCTTTTATTTCCAAACTGCAAAACAAACTCAGAAATGCTTTGGTTCCAAGTGTATGCATCAGGTTCCACTTCATGCATATTCTCCAATGTTAAACTGATAAAAAAAACTGAGACTTGTGTAGCCAAACAAACAAACAAACAAAACAAAACAAAACAAAGAAAAGCAAACTACCCAATGTGCAGTCAAGATGGCAGAAGTTGTTAATGAGGAAGATTGTCTATCTGGAAATTTTCTAACACATTGGCTTGGGGAGGCTGAAGAAATACAGGCTTGTCATGTCAGGTTGCAAGAGCATATCTGTATATGATGCAATGAAAGTCTGAACTGGGGTTTTGGCTCTAGCGAATCCTACTGCAGCTGTGTGCGCCCGTCAACAAGAAGGCAAGATAAAACAGCAGCAGCTTCCAGAATTAGTATGTGTGAACAGCAGAACAGAGAAAAAAGAGGAGAGTACATACACCCAATTCACCATAGAATCACACAATCATAAGAGTTGGAAGAGACCCCAAGAGCCACTGAGTCCAACTCTATTCTGCCATGCAGAAAGACATCATAAAAGTATTCCCAACAGATGGCCATCCAGACACTGTTTAAAAACCTCCAAAGAAGGAGACTCTACCACATAACCAGGCAGTGTATTTCCATTGTCAAACTGCTCTTACATCTGGAGTTTCTTCCTAATGTTTAGATGGAATCTTTTTTTCTAGTAGCTTGAGTCCATTGCTCCATATCCTTGTCTCTAGAGCAGCAGAAAACAGGCTTGCTCCATCCTCCATACGACATCCCTTCAAATATTTAAACACAGCTATCATGCCACCTCTTAACCTTATATTCTCCAGAAGTAGACAGTCTCAAGCATGCTAAAGAAGAATTCATCTATAAGTTTGGCCATCAAAATGGAAATCACAAAGAATGAAGGCTGTTGTGAGGTTGGAGAGGAAGTCATCCTTGGATGCACTTTGGAAGAAACTTTCCAGTAGTCTCGAGAAAGTTTGAAATGTTTTTCCTTAGTAATGCAAGGCTTATCAGACCTGGCGGTTTCATTACACACATGTAGTTCTTTATTACGGTCCATAGACTCCACAAGTTCAAATAAACAACATGTCAGATAAATTAAAAGTGCAAAGAACCATTGAGTCATAACAAGCAGAACCTTTTTTTCCAAACATTTGCTCCCTTAACACAGAAGTTAACTGTTCTCTAGTCCTGTCCGACTCAGACAAAAACTTGGCAATGGCCAAGGTCGCACTGGGACTCTTATCTTCTGAAAGGAATTTGACATGAAATTGGGCCTGTCAACCTGGTAGATTTGCCAACAATGAATTAATCATATGTTGTTGAACCTGCTTGTAGATTCTACGGAACAAAAGAATGCTGTTTCATGGACATTGCATGCATGTTTATTGTCAGTTTAGAAGAGAACATTTGCTTGAACATGTTAAACCATGTTGTGGTGCAGGTTATCTCTCTCTGTTCTTTCCATGTTAGTTCTGTGTTTGGTGCCAAATACTCCATTAAAGAAGTAATTCTTATAACACATCGACTTTGCTAACTGAAATACCATAGCCCAGCATTTCAGGAGAGTTTGTTTTATGCAGATTCAATTATACACTAGCTCCCAGTTCTACTTGCTCTGCTTGTAATATCTAGCTGCTGATCTTTCATGCTGGAAGTTCTTTTTCATAGAACCATAGAGTTGGAAGAGACTCCAGGGGCCATCCAGTCCAACCCCATTCTGTCATGCAGGAACCTACTTCAAAGCACTCCCAACAGATGACCATCCAGCCTCTGCTTAAAAACCTCAAAAGAAGGAGACTCCACCACACTCCAAGGTAGCATGTTCCACTTCCAGACAGCAATATCCATCAGGAAGTTCTTCCTGAGGTTCAGATGGAATCTCCTTTCCTGCAGCTTGAATCCATTGCTCTTTGTCCTAGTCTCTAGAGCAGCAGAAAACAAGCCCAATTCCTCCTCGACATGACATCCCTTCAGATATTTAAACATAGCTATCATGTCCCCTCTTAACTTTCTCCTCTACAGACTAAACATCCCCAGTTCCTTAAGCCATTCCTCATAGGGCTTCTTGACTTCCAGACCCTTTACCATTTTGGTTGCCCTCCTCTGGACACTCTCCAGCTTGTCAATATCCTTCTTGAATTGAGGTGCCCAGAGCTGGACACAGGATTCCACAGTATTCCAAATGCGGCCTAACCAAGGCAGAATAGGTTTACCTATTACCAATTACCTCCCTCGATCTAGACACAATACTCCTATTGATGGAACCAAGAATTGCGTCGGCTTTCTTGGTTGCCGCATCACATTGCTGACCCATGTTCAGCTTGTGCTCCACCAAGACTCCTGCTTCACATGTACTGTTTTTGCTGTATCTGGTGCTCCTGGGTGCTCCTGCTTCATTCTGGTGAAGTGGTCTTGCTATTGAAATTGAAGAAATTGATGAACTTTCATCTTCTGATCTGTCAAAAGGTCAATACTGATGATTTCCAGTGGCCACAATGCCTTCCTCCTTCATTTCAGATAAGGAAGAAAAGATTCCACATTATACACAAAAATCATATTATATACATCATACATCCCTCACATTATACACAGGCCTACTGTATACCTTTAGTAACTGGAAGTCCCCTTCTGGTTTGGAAAAAGTTTATTTATGATGTTATATGGCCCTATGGGGCTGTGTGCAATTTGTGGGCTGTGTATGCCTATGCCTATGCCTATGTTAAATGGGGGGGTCCCAACCTACAGTCCTCCCTCCACATTTGCAGGTTTGACCATCATGAATTGGATTATTCACAAGATGTGCCCATGCCTCTCCCCAGGTTTCCTCTTCCCATTCCCTTGCATTTTGCCCAGGTATGAAGAAGGAAGGAAGGAGTGCCCAGACAAAAGATAAGAGAATGGGGGGAGGCACATGTCATAGAATCATAGAAATGGAGAGTTGGAAGAGATGACAATGGCCATCGAGTCAACCCCCCTGCCATGCAGAAACAAACACTCAAAGCAGCCCTAGCAAGTGGTCATCCAGCCTCTGCTTAAAGAAACCACACTCCAAGATAGCATAGTCCACTGTCAAATGGCTCTGACTGTCAGGAAGTTTTTCCTGATGTTTAGACAGAATCTCTTTTCCTGTAGTTCTGAATCCATTGTTCCATGTACTAGTTTCTGGAGCAGCAGAAAACAAGCTTGGTCCATCTTCAACATGACATCCCTTCAAATATTTAAACATGACCATCATATCTTCTCTTAACCTTATTTTTGTCAGGCTAAACATCCGCAGCTCCCTAAGCTGCTCTTCATCGTGCTTCATGGCTTCCAGACCCTTCACCATTTTATTTGCCCTCCTCTGGACATGTTCCAACTTGTCACTATCCTTCCTGAACTGTGGTGCCCAGAACTGGACAGAGTATTCCAGATGAGGTCTGTCCAAAGCTGAATAGAGTGGCATTATTACGTCCGTTGATCTTGACACCATACTCCTCTTGAGACAGCCCAGAATCGCATTGGCTTTTTCAGTTGCTGCATCACATTGTTGCCTCATGTCTCCCCACGCCCCCGCATTCCCTTGCCTTTTGCTCAGTTGTGGAAAATGTGCACTGGGGCAAAAGGCAAGGGAATGGGAGGGGGAGCCCCAGAAGAGAATGGGAGGGGGATTGTGGGAGGAGTTATTTGAGGTTTTTCCACTTTTGGAAGAGTTCTGTACCTTGAACCTCTGCAAAAGAGGAGGGGTCCCTGCATTTAAAAGATGAAGGTCTCCAAGTACCTTCACCGGGCTTAGCGGACTGTCAAGCCAAGGCCCTCAATTTGAAAACAACCTCACTCAGTGTTTGGCCTCTTAGAAACAAACAGTCAGGAAAGACGTTTCCCTTTCCATCAACTTTGGAAGGATTGTGTCTTCTTCCCTTGTCTCTTCCCCTACCCTGCCGAATCCTATAGGACCAAGGATGTCCTTTTTGAACGGGGGAGAGGAGAAGCTCAAATCTGAGCATCAGCTGAACATGAACACGAACACAAACGCAGCCTCGCTCAAACTCAGCTAGGTAATATTTATGCGGTGGAGAGGCTACTGTATAATCAGCTTGCCAGTTAGACCGGTGCCGGGAGTCTAGTGGCTCAGAGCCAGCGTCCTGTGGGAGTCCTGGCTCAGCAGCTGGAAAAACATCCAGAGCAACATTTTCTATGCAAAGGAAGGCTCCAAACTTTGCCTCTTCTTCTCCTTCTCCTTCTTCCTCCTCTTCCTCTTCAGAAGGAAAAAAATGCACCTGAGGGAGGACTTTATAGATTTTAACAGAGGAAAAGAAGAGTCTCAGGTCTGGACCTTTAAATCCTGGATACAGTACTCCAAACCTGGCAACACTATCATTCACATTTTTAAAATAACTATTTACAGGTATTCCTCCGTTAGTGAAGGAGATGTCTTCCCTGGCACTGCTTCTTGAATGGAATGAGAGAAACTTTGTTGAACTAACTATAGGCACCCGTGAAATGGAACCGCTCACTCAGGTCAGCATAAGTGAGACAAAACACATTTCTCAGCGCCCACCTTGCATAAACTCAACAAGTGGGTTTCCTCATGTAAACATTCAGAAAACAATACTTACTCCAGAGCATATCCTCTCTGTCTGGTCTCTGTCAGCATTTCCAAACTGTCCCAATCTATTTTATCATTTTATCATTTTCAGATAGCATGTGAAATTCAGCTGACAGGAACATAGGTGTTTGCTTACTTCTGTGAATCTGTTACCTTAAGCAAGGAATGTAATTTAACAATTGCAAATCAAGGAGGGAGCTCCTTTCTCTTACATAGGTGTTAAAAAACACAGGATGAGCAAAGGCTTTTAATCTATTTAGGTTATGTGTGTCTCTCTCTTGCTTCTAGGGAGTGGGCATCCCAAGACTTTTGAGTTCAGATGAGAAAAAGGGGATTTCTAGCTTTGAGAGTGAGGGTTTCATTATTGTCATTTTGGTCACAGTGTCCACCATCCTCCAGCTAGCACACAGCCATGGGGACTGGGGATGGTGGGATTTGTAGTCCATACCATCTGGTGAGCATCTCATTAGGTGAAATAGTCTTAGATGGTCCCTTTACAGTAAATCTTCTTAGTCTGCCTTCAGATCTGAATAGCCTCTCTCCTTTATTTGTATGAATTTGGCCTCTAGCTGGAGGTTCCTTGAGGCAGGGGGAGATTGCGCTCTGTAAATGGCCTGTGATACTTTGTTCTCCAGTTCACTTTCAGCAGAGATGGCGGGTGGAGGAAATAGCAAAAGAACACGGAGGCTTGAAAGAATATAGCTAAAAGGGAACAAGAGACATCCGTAAAGAATGAAGGGGAGAGGTTAAAAAAAATCCATTTTTTTTCTATTCAAAAAGCTGGTCAGGATTGGGAATCGAGAGCATAGTGTTCAGCAAATTTAAGTACATTAAATTACAGAAGAACATTTAAGAACATTATTTAAGAACAAATTTAAGAACATTAGGGACATGTAAGAAATTACAAAAGCTCTTGCAGATCAGCCAACAATTAAATTAGCTTTGCAGCCTGACCAGAATATCACAAGGTAGCCAAAAGACATTGCAGGGTGGCCCCTTCCCTTGGCAACTGGCATGCAGACACAGACTGCTTCTAAACACAGAGGTTCTAACTATCCCAAGGGCCATTTGCACAAATATGAGCTTGCCCATTTAGTGACAGCACTGCCTAAATGTCAGGGTTGGCTCAAGAGGTTTTGTTGCCATAGCAAAGAACATAAGCCATTTTCCCCGTTCCGTATACAAAAGCTAACTGGACTGGTGGTTAAATACAATCGGCCTTCCACATTTGTGGATTTGGTCTTCACAGGTCAGATTATTTGTGAGTTTCTTCAACCCCTGCCCCTCCCGGCATTTTTTTCCCCCCGGGAGAACTTTCCCTCTGGGCAGCTCTGATCAGGCTGTGCAGCCCCCACTTATGGTCCTCCTCCTTTTCCTCCAGCCACTGCCTGGTCAGCTAAGGATGGATTGCAGCCTGATTTCTCATCACCACAAACCCTCTCCCAGTGCCCCCCAACACTATTTATTGGGGTAACAACAAAGACATGTAGTTTCCATCTTTTTGAACATCTGCAAGATCCGAAGGTTCCTGGCCGTTGAGATTGCCCATCCACTTGTCCACAGCTCGGTTTATTGCAACAGCTTACTGGCAGATTTGCCTTCCTGCTCCCTTTTTCCTCTGATTTTAATTCAGAAAAATGCCATCCAGGTTGTTTTACATCTCCTCAAATATTCACCTGGTTCTTCTCCCTTTAAATCCTTTCACTGGCTACCAATCCAGAGCCAGTTTCAAACTTTGCGTTCTGGTATTCAAGGCTTTGCATTCTAACCTCCCTCAGTACCTTGCAGGTCTGCTAGTGTAGTATGCTCCATCCAGGAATTTAAGATCTCCTGGCAAAGGATTACTCTTTGTTCCACTGTGTGCACAGGTCTGTCAAGGCTATGAGCCTTCCAAGATCTGGCTCTGCATTTATGGAATGGTCTACCTTTGGACCTCTGGCTGGAGCAGGAGCTCACTTGTTTTCATAAAGGGCTGAAGATCTTCCTCTTGGATTCACCATCTTAAGTCACTGAGTTGGGTATAAGGTGCTAAGATGGGTAGCTATTGTGGGGCACTGGAAATTTCATTCCACTTATTGTGTTATGTTTATTGTCTTTGTCCCTGACTGTATATGTTGATGTTTCGCCCTTTGACGAAAAGGGAGTTATTTATAATATATATAATATATATTGGCCAAGGAAGAAGATGTACAAGAGAGAGGAAGTACATGGCCACCATGCCTTGGCCCTCTAACCACAGACACACATTTTGATATTTGTGATATTACCCCCCTTTTGCAGGGATCCAGAGCCCCTAACCCTAGTGAACGTGGAGGGTCACCTGTATATGTCTTTAGCCGCCACAATGGGAGAGCATCGTCCACACACCCAAAGATAGCACACTACCAATGAGGGCACAGGGCAAGGCACATGGCGCACAGCTGTCTCCTCTCGCTGCTACTTCCAAACATCTGCCGCCAGAGGAGAAAGCTCATTCTGACTAATGCCAGGGCCACACCCTGGGAAAGCCCCACTCTTAAAGCCCATAACTGACAGACATTGTTACTGTGGATATTAATTGGAAGAGACAGCTCTGTAGATATAGACTGGGTTCCTCTCCATGATCCAGCTGGCTTCACATGATTTTATCTGTTAGAACAGAACCCTTCTTACATTTCAGTCCACATTTCATGAATTATCACGCTGATGGTTCTTGGACTGTTCCTTTCAGAGGGGGTCGTTATGGGTTTTTTTTATTTATTTTAAGAATGCTGATTTTATATTTGCATTACAATTGTCCCCCCTCACCTGCAGGTTTAATGTTTGTGGATTTGATTATTCACAGATTATTTGCCATCGCCCCTGCTGCTGCCCTATGCCATTTTTAATAGGGATTTATATAAGTCTCGCCTTATGGTCACACTGCAAGACTAGGGCCATTTCCACACTACACTGTTATAGTGCTATTACTCCCCTTTCGACATCCTGTGGAATTCTGGGGTTTGTAGTTTACTGAGGCCAAAGAGCTCTCTGGTTGAGAATTCAAAAGGCTCCTCCCTGAACTGCAAACCACAGGATTCCATTGGATGTTGAAAGTGGAATCATAGCGCTATAACAGTCTAGTGCGGCCAAAGTTAAGAAGCGACATGATAATTATGTTTAAATATTTTAAGGACTGTCATATGGAGGATGGAGCAAGCCTGTTTTCTGCTGCTCCACAGACTAGGACATGGAGCAATGGCTTCAAACTTCAGGAAAAGAGATTCCACCTAAACATTAGGAAGAACTTCCTGATGGTAAGGACAGTTTGACAGTGGAATATGCTGTCTCAGAGTGTGGTGGAGTCTCTTTCTTTGGAAGTTTTTAAACAGAGGCTTGATGGCTGTCTGTTGGGAATGCTTCAATGGTGTCTTCCTCATGGCAGAAGGGGGTTGGACTGGATGACCCCTGTGGTATCTTCCAGTTCTACAAATCTATGCTTCTGTAGTAGCACCTTTATACCTTGTGATGGAGAATTCCACAGTTTAAGCACGGCCAGTGTGAAGAGGGGGCTTCTTTTTCAGCCTTCCTGAATTCTACTATCATTTTGTTTCCTTGGATAACCTCAAGCTTTAATATGACAGAAAAGGAAAGAAAAAATTCTTGTTATCTATTTCTCCACACCATGCATTGTTCGAAAAACCTTGGCAAATGGAAACAAAAGATTCGGTTCAAGCATGATAATATATTACAGCAGATAACATATCACCACTTTACTCTGCTTTTCCCCCCTTTGCTGAAGCTATGTGGATAAAAAATGTAATTTATATGGGATATTGCTTTCTCTCCAACTCTGCTCTCTTTCCACCAGCAGAAAAGAGCTGCTGAGAGCTGTAAAGCTTCCAGTCTTTGTCTGGGACAGAGGAATGATCACTGCTGTGCTTTTTAATATGGAGTAAGTACTGAACCTGCTTTTAAATTAGTGTTTTAATTGGATTGTTTGTTGAATGCTTTTAAGTTTTTTTGCACCATACTCCAGCATTTCACAGATGAAAACGAGGACAGGTGTGGTCAAGCAACATCGGAAGGCAAAATTTTTTAAGGAGGGAGACATAGGAGAGGCTGTGGCAGTTTGCTTTTGCCTGAGTTGACTGGGAAGGGGCAAGATTCAGCCCCCTCCTCCCCTTTCTCCCCACTGAGTCCAAACTGCTCTTGCATTTTGGATTCAGGCCATTTCCACATTACACTGTTTAACAGTGCTATTATTCCACTTTCACCATCCTGTGGAATCCTGGGATTTGCAGTTTAGGGATTTAGAACATTCAGCCAGAGAGCTCTTTGGACTCAGTAAACTACAAACCCCAATAGCACTATAACAGTGTAGTGCAGAAATGGCCTCAGTTTGCAGCAAATGAAGTAAGCTGTGGACAGCAGGGGAAAGTGGGAGGAAGAGAGAAAAACTGGGACGTTTTAAAAGCCACTGAAAAAGTGGGGTGGCCGAGGATTAATCAGGACCATCATTGCCAGATCAGCAGAGCTAAAAAGTATGACATTCTTTCAGTTATTTTGTTAAGTTTGTAACCCATTTTAGCTCTATATTGGGAGAAAGTGGGGAGAGGGAGAGAGAGAAAGGTTTCTGATAAAACTGAAAGCTTGAAGTTTGTTTTTAAATAAATTCAGCTAATGGGCAATGTATCAGACCTTGAAAGTTATTTACTTAATGGAAACTTTATCTTATTTTGCAATAACTGAGACACAACTGAATTACAATTGTAACTTAATGAGAGATAACCTCTTTGTGCTGGGCCATCAATAACTGGTTTTCATTGGATTTTTAATACAGTTTTTATAGGGTGTGTAAGGCCTATGTTTTCTACCATGTGACAACAGTTTGTAGCGTTCTAATCATGGTGTAGTGCTTTGAGCATTGGACTTTGACTTTGGATACCAGGGTTCAATTCCCCACTCGGCCATGGAAAACCACTGGGTGCTGCTGGGCAAGTCACATACTCAGCCCCAGAAAACCCCATGATACGTTCATCTTATGTTCGCCCTAAGTTGGAAACAACTTGAAGGCACACAACAACAACAGTATTTTCTAAAGTAACTAAATTATGACCAGCAAAGAGTCATTTCCCCAAAAACTACAATGACAAGTAAATTACCTTTTTTGGCCAGATGTCTGTAACCTATTCCTTTTAAGAGGAACTTTCTCAGCTGTGAAATAAATGCTGTGGTTACAACTGCCCAAATCAGGTTGAAATTTAGGACTCTCAGATTTAGTCCGAATGAAAAAGCATCTGATCGCTCTTTTTGACCTCCTTTTGTGCTTTCAGGGCTGCCTCTCTTCCAGACAAACTGAGCCTACAGCCCTTTTCGCTGGCCGTGGCTTCCTCTCTTCCAAGCCACCAGCCTTTCTGCTTGTTCTGTCCTCCCCTCCCCTCCCCTCCCACCCCCAGTGCAATTTTCCTTCCTTCGTAATGCCAGTTAATTAATAAACTAATCAAAAGAGGCCCCAAGGGCAAGGCAGAGAAGGTCACAGAGCTCAAATTTAGAGGGCTGGGGAGAGAGGGGGTAAGCAGAGGAGTGAAATCAGATGCTGTGGCTGTAGCCAGAAATGGAACAAGACAAAGGGGCCGCTTTCCACATTTTTTCTCACTATCCATGTTTGGAATTCGGAGAGCTTAGTCAAGGTGGGGTGGAGAAGAATGTTAACGTCAGGGCCAGCTACATTTAAAATATATTTTGCTGCCTGAAAAGAAGAATAAAATGGTGCCCTTTCATTTTCCACCTAAGAGCCTGAAGCTGAATCTTTTTTCCAGTACAGGCAACAGGCTGCCTTCTCATTTGAATTCTATTACATTGGTTTTATATTCCTTCTTCCTTCCCCTGTACCTTTAAAGAAATATGTTGTATACCGTTAGCAGGGCTGTCTTTTTTTATTTCTTTATTCTGTGAACTGTCATGTACATGGCTGGCACTGCATAACAAGAACAACAGTGATGGACCATACACAGTTTTGCTCCAGATCCTGTCTGATCTTGGAAGCTAAGCCGAGTCAGCCCTGGTTAGTACTTGAATGGGAGACCACCAATGAAGCCCAGGTGCTGTAGGCTGTATTTCAGAGGAAGGAACTGGCAAAACCACCTTGGAGTACTCTTTCCCTAAGAAAGCCCTATGAAATTCATGGAGTCACTACATGTCAACCGACAACTTGAGTGCGCACACACATACACACCTCCCTTTATGAGCCTATTAGGGCTCTAACATTGTCTGGAGAGGCCCTTCTCTCTTTCCCACCACCCTCTCAGGCTTGTTTGGTGGGAGAGAGGGAGAGGGCCTTCTTGGTGTCTGCTCCCAGACTTTAGAACCTCCTCCCTAAAGAGGCAAAAATGGCACTTCTTGCTTTCCTTCCATCATCCAGTTGATGTTTCATGCCATCGGGCTTTTGGAAACCAAATGAAGTAGCCTATGGTGCTGCTTTTAAGGTTTGTATGTGGTCTTTTAACAAATATTAATGTTTTTAATGTTATCAATTGTTTAATTTTTAAAAAGTTTTTAAAAGTTCATCATTTTTTAAAAAAAAGCTTAGCAAAGAATTCGTATAGTTTCAATCTGTATCACTTTTACATATGTTGTAGCTGCCTTGAGTATTAATTTTGAGAGAAGGGCAGGATACAAATGAAAATGATTATGATTATTATTATTCTCTGCCATACCTGAGGACAGTGGGGTAGAGGATACAGTGAAACCCATGTGGCACACACAGCTGTCTTCTGCAACACTTTCAACCTCCTGTGGAATTCTGGGGTTTGTAGTTACTGAGGCCAAAGAGCTCTCTGGCTGAGAATTCTAAAGGCCCCTCCCTAAACTGCACATCCCAGGATGTTGAAGTGGAATTATAGCACTATGACAGTGTAGAGAGAAAATGGCCCTAGAGTCACAGAATCATAGAGTTGGGAGAGACCACAAGAGCCATTGAGTCCAGCCCCCCCCGCCCCGCCGTGTAGGAACACATACTCAAAGCACCCCCAGCAAATGGCCATCCAGTCTCTCTTTAAAAACTTCCAAAGAAGGGGACTCCACCACACTCATAGGCAGCATGTTCCACTACCAAATGACTCTTACTATCAGGAAGTTCTTCTTTATGTTTAGATGGAATCTCTTTTCCTGAAATTTGAAGCCATTGCTCTGTGTCCTAGTCTCCGGAGTAGCAGAAAACAAGCTTGCTCCATCTTCAACTTGACATCCCCTCAGATATTTAAACATGGCTGCTGCCTCCCAGCATCTCCTGCCTGAGGGAACTTCCTCACTTTCCCTGATTTTAAAACTGTTGCTGCTGGAGCCCTGCAATCATGCCCCGCAGCAGGAGGTGTGAAGAGAAGGGTCTTCTGAGCAACAACCCCACATCTGTAGAACTCCCTTCCCCTGAATGTCTATCCCACCTAACAATCCTGCCAGCATTATTTAGCCTACATCTTGCAGTCAGGTCAAATGATCAAGCTTTCATTCCATCTCGCTCATCCTTTCACTTCTTATCTGTTACGCAAAATGTGTTTTTGAGCCACAGCTATTACTGGGGCTGGGGCTGCTTATTTTGTACCATCTTAATCTTTAATTGAATTGTCATGGTCTGTAGGTTTTGAATTTCCTTTCTCCCTGGCCTCGCTGCTTGTAGTTTGCACACCCACTCTGCACCCAGCTGTTGGGCACACTTCAGGTGTCTGAGCACAACAACTGTACTCCACAAAAGCTCAGGTCATCAGGGATAAGACTTCTCGGTGCCAAAAGGGACACTGAGCTATTTTCAGAATCATTGCAAAGAAATCCACTGTGAACTCACAGCATTCAGAGATTACCTAAGACCCAAAGAACCAAGAAGCAAAGGGTTATTTTAACAATTAAAAATAGGAAACTGCCTTATATATTATGGTAGATGCTGCTGGCTGATGATAGAAATGGTGAGATTCTTTGTTATACCTGTATAAGAGGAGGCTCTTGACCTACAATTCTATGAAATGTTGGAGGCGTGAATGCCCAGTCTGCATTTGCATCTATAGGGAAGCCAGCAGGAACTTTCACACTACACCATTACAGCACTATAATCCCACTTTAACGGCCATAACAACATCCTATGGGACCCTGGGATTTGCAGTTCAGGGAGATGTATTTAGAATTCTCAGCCAGAGAGCTCCAATGCCTCCCCAAACTACAAACCCCAGGATTCCACAGGTTGTTACCATGTTAGTCATGGAAACATAGCACTATAAATTGGGAAGGAAGAAAGGGCCCCCCTCCGTCTATGCATTACTCGCTACTAACAAGCTTCATTATGTATTATTAGGCCTTGCTGGGAGGCCATTTCTGAACTAGACTGTTACAGTGTTATTATTCTAACATGCTATGGAATTCTAGGGTTTGCAGTTCCATAGGATGTTGAAAGTGGAATAATAGCACTATAAGAATCTAGTGCGGAAATGGTCAGAAGCAATCTCATCGTCTGCCATAAGTCCTCTCCCAGCTTTAAAGAGTATTTGAAGATGTGCTAAATTATCCTTCCATGCCATTTTAACACTCCTTTCACCCTCCAAGCGACTACTGCTCTCCAATATCACAGCCTCACTCCTTTAATCTTCTTTCAGACCAAAAAACGCTGTTCTAAAATGTGATGGGATGTGATCAGAGGTCACCCATCTTCCCATCCGCTTTGGCCCACAAAACCAGCCACTCCCTGGGGCTCCGGAGATACAGGCGAGGAACAATTGCAACGAACAAAGGCAAAACACAGAAACAGACAAGAAAACCATGACCCCGAGGAAAAAAAGAACCCGGCTTTTGACGCAGACCACAAAAAGCAGCCGCTGTGGTTCTTTCGCTGAGTAAACTCCCTATCATCTTGGCTGGGTCACTTTCCTCGTCTCCGACTGCACCACCAGAACAAAACACAGGCAAGTCTGTACAGTCCAACAAATTGCTTCCATGTCTCCCTCAGTTAAGCCCCACCGACAAATCATCTATGGAAAACATGTCAGTCTCGACAAGCCAAAGAGAATTTACACATTGCTGGAAATTTCCCTCCACTGTAAACAACAGAGAACCGATGTCTACGTTTCTTTCTAGGAACACCTACATGACACCATTGTTTTCTCCATTAAAATCCCTCCTCCACACATACTTTATTCATAAAGCTGTTGGCACATCCTCCTAAATCTTCACCAATCCCTACAATGAAACTTGAGTAAACACCGTCCCATTTAGAGAACAGCCTTAGCAGAATGGGCTGCCTGGCACTAAACCCTTTGGTCTCCCTTTGATACCTCCTACTTTGGTGTAGTGGTCACAAGTGATGGATGTAACCAAGGTTTGAATTCTTGCTTGGCCATGGAACTCTACTGCGTGACCTAGGGCAAATTACTAGCTCTCAGCCTCAGAGGAAGGCAAAGGCAAACCCCCTCTGAGCACATCCTGCCAAGAAAACCCTGTGATAGGTTCACCCTGTTGTTGTGTGCCTTCAAGTCATTTCTGACTTATGGGGATCCAAAGGGAATCCTATCACGGGGTTTTCTGCGGGGTTGAGAGTCTGTGATACACCCAAGGTCACCCAGTGAGTTTCCATGTCTGAGCAGGGAATCGAATCCCTGTCTCCAGGGTTGTAATCATAGAATCATAGAAATGTAGAGTTGGAAGAGACCACACAGGCCATCCAGTCCAACCCCCTGCCATCCAGGAACACCCTCAAAGCACTCCCGACATGCAGGTAATCCAATGCTCAAACTGCCACACCATGCTGGCTCTCAGGTTCACCTTGGGGTGACCTTAAGTTGGAAACGACTTGAGAGGAACAAAACAAAAACCTTTTTAAACCCTTGGGTAATTGGGGCTTTTGCTTTAAAAATCGGTATGTTTAACCTTTGGACAGCTCTACGAAAAGCAAAGGTAGCCCATAACCAAAAACTCAAGAGCCTAGAAGTAAGCAGTTGCAAATTGCGCCATGGTCTTCAAGGCATTACCTCTGGGGGTAACAAAGACTTAAAATATTATTTTTTCTTAATGCCTTGGGAGCCCAATTGATTTCTTCCAAAACATGTATGTACCAGCATGGTGTAGGGATTTTGAGTGCTGGACTACGCCCTGGATTCTCTGCTCAGCCATGGAAACCTACTGGGTGGCCTTGGGTGTGTCACACACTCTCAGCCCCAGAAAGCCCTGTGACAGGCTCACCTTAGGGTTGCCAAAATGACTTAAAAGGCACCCAATAACAACTTTTCTTTAACCTGAATGAACTTGTTAAATTGTTTAATGTCTTTCTAGCCTATTCTGATTATTTTGGTTCTTTACTGTTACATTGGTTTCACATGGGTTTCACTTGGACCTTGCCCTCTGAGCCCACGATATAGTGCAGAAGGTAAATATTTTATTTAACAGTAATAACAACTTCTATTACTGTACTTTCCTTTGACAAAAGATTGGTGAAGTTCTTATTTTTATTCCATGGGGTGATTAACATTTGTTTGACTTCTCTTGTTACTTTTAGGAGGGCAAAATTGTATTGGGTTGCCATTGGAGGGGATTTGTTTCAAAGTTTAAGTCTTTTGGACTTAACTTCTCAGCTGGACTTTCTTCCAGGCTCCAAAAAAGAATGGAAAAGTCACAAAAAATAATGCATTATCTAACTTGTTACTGCAACTACTACTACTTAATGTTAACAGTAATGAGTTTAGGGGTCTTATTGCAAATTATGCAATGAATTAATCACTCCTTAAAAGTAACTCCAGCCTCTGGGTGGAAAAATCCCTTTTCTCTATTTGTATAATAGTTTCATCAGACCAACCGGCATGTATAAGCCTTTGGGCAATCTTGTGACATCAGAAAGGGTGGCATAAGAAGCAGGTTGGCAGGAAGAGTGCTGACTTGATTTTGAAAATACAATGTTTCTGTGTTATTTTCTTATGAAACGAAGGCAGACCGAGTCTTGTTGTTTGCCTTCAAGTTGTTTCCAACTTATGGCAGCCCTAAGGCAAACCTGTCATGAGGTTTTCTGGGGCTGAGAGTGTGTGATGTGCCCAAGGTTACCCCAATGGGTTTCCATGGCTGAGCAGAGAATCGAACCCTGGTCTCCTGGGTCCTAGTCCAATGCTCAGACCGCTACACCACAAAAATAAAGCTCTGTCCGTTGATCTGGAGTGACTCCTAGGTTTCAGTTCTATCTGGAGTGACCCCTTGGAATGTTGGGAGTTGGAAAGAATTTTTGGCCAGCCGGGCTCTCGCCCAACCCACAAGGTGTTGTCTTCTGCTACTAGGCCCCGCTCACTCACCCAGGCTCCTCCTCTCTCTGTGACAAGCACCTCTCTTCAAAGTTGAGACTCCGCCCCTTCCATCTCTGCCCGTTGTGAGACATAGATGCTAACACAACAACTGCATTTTGAGTTATTTATTCTGTATATAAAAATATCCAGCAGATAAAACCTTTGCAGAAAATTATCTCCCCCACCCCATATCAAAAAACCCCTTTTCATTGACACTGTGCCCATGTGAAATAACATCGTCAAACTGCCAGACTACACACGGAATTTCTGTTGTCCTCCTCAGACAATGTTCCTTCACCCTGAAATTTTCAGTTCCTGAGGCTCATGGAAGGTCAGGTTAAGAAGGTGCGCACGTCAGCATCCAGAGAAGAAGGTTGGATTCAGAGAAGTGGATTGGAGGAAAGAAGAATTCAAAGGAGGTTCCAGACTCGACTCTGCAAGGCTTCTGAATTGGAACAGAATTCTGATTGGAAGTCAGACAATCTTAGCTATCTGTGGTGAAAGAGATCCTCCATGTTCAGAAGTAGTCTATCTCTGAATAGAAGGTGAAGATGAGTGTAAGCAGCATGCTGTCGGACCCTGCTTTTCTGGAGGCCTTTGGGGAAAAAATTGGTGTAGAGAGCTGGGTCCAAAATGGAATGAGATGAATCTTGCGTGCTTTTGAGGTCAAATTTGAAACAAACTGGTTCCCAAGTTTGATCTTTTAGGATACAAAATGGAGCTCCTTTGTCTTTTAGCCGGGGGAGGGGGAGAAGGAGTCATACATGAAGAAACAAGATGGGGGGGCTTCCCCCAAATCCAGGCCCTGCCTGTTTATTGTCCGATAAATTATCCACACTGTATACAGTCCAACGTAGCTGCCAGTTCCAATATTACAAATGGCACAAAGCACAGCGTAGTGTCTATAAGTTCCATTGACATGGCGTGGCATGGCACGGCGTGGCCTTCCAAGAATCTCTGGCCTGCAGGATGCTCAGTGCCACACCCTTGTGTCCATCCAGCACATACCATCACTTGCCAGGGAAGGAAACAGAAGTCTCTCCCCTCTAGTCCACATGGAGATCATGTGCTCAACAAGGTCAACCTCCCCATTGCTCCAAAGTGCTCAGGGCCTCACCAGGGCCATGCCCAGCTGTATTCTTCACAGTGCAGAAGAGCGGCTGCCAGTGACTTGATCTTGGAGCTCAGCTGACTAATCCTGACCAGTCCACAGCTTCTGAGAGAGAGGTTACAAGCACCTAACAGCTTGCTTCCCTCACCTGGGGCTGGTGAGCAACATCCTCTCCCCCCAACTAGCGGCTCAGTCCTTGTGGCTTAAGCTGAAGTTTGGTCCCCAGTTCAGGGTCCCGGGGGCATCAGCAGTGGTAATAGGAGTCCGACAAAAGTAAATGGGCTGCAGGGCCGGGGGGCTGAATTCTGCCCCACGCTGCGGAGCATGGGGGCATCGGGGTCATCTGGGAGAGAGAAAAAAGCATACAAAAAAGAGAGTTAAGCTGAGGACTTAATTAGCAAAGGAGGAGACACACAATTAATTTGTTTCCAACAGAACAGATCAAACCGGTTACACGCCTGATTCAACCCACTGACTTCCTTTCTTTAGTGAACTACTTTGGAAAGTGATGTTTTACAAGGAACTTGTTCCTGTTACTTGGTATCACTGTTATTAAGAGCTGCATTTTTTTTAAAAAAACTAACTTTTAAAAACTAAAAACTAGCTTTTATTGTTTTCATTTTTTAGAAAAATCTCAAGTGTTCATGAAGCAATGGCATAAAACTTCTAAAATTCTTCCAAACTCTCTCTGAAAATGTGCTTGAAAAGTAATGGGAGAAAGTAACTGGGACTGTTATGGTCAGCCTCCATATCTGTGGATTCTGTATCCATGGATCCAACCAACCATGGCTTGAAGATATTCAAATTAAAGTAAGAAAGAAAAGGAAGAAAGGAAGCAAGGAAGAAAGCAAGCAAGCAAAGCAAATTTTGATTTTGCCATTCTATATAAGGAATGCCATTTTACTACACCATTGTACATAATGGGACCTGAGCATTCACAAATTTTGGTATCCAGCAGGGCTCCAGAACCAAACCCTAGTGGATACCAGAGGGCCCACTGCACTTGTTAATCCCTTCCTCCATAAGGCAGCATTACTTTCAAAGTGTAATTTCTCGCCTCTTTATCATGGATACCTCCATTCTGTGTTAACACTTTAGATATGACTTTCATGGATTTGATCATCTGCAAGTTTCTCTAACCCCTGACCCCCACCTCAGGTGCTTCTTTTCTGGGGGGACCTTCCCTCTTGGCAACTCCAATCAGGCCATGCAGCCATTTCAAAACCCACCTCTCGTCCTCCTCCTCCTCCACCAGCTGCTGCCTGGCCAGCTAAGGACAGATTGCAGCCCAGTTTCTCAGCACCACAAACCTTCTCCTGATGCTCGACAACACTCAAGGAAGGAGAGGGGTGAGAGAGGAAGTACAGAGCCACCATGCCAACCCACCACCTTTTCCTGACCTGGCTTGGACCCTGGGTGCGCACTCTCACCACCATGCCTTGCCCACCCTTCCCATAGACAAACATACACATTTTGATATTTGCTATTTTTCTACTTTTACAGGGGTTCCACCCTATTGCTAGCAAATGTGGAGGGCCAACCTTATTTCCACGTTCTGCAACCCACACTCCCCTGCCTTTCCAACTGACACACCCTTTCCAGGTGTTCTATTCTGGACCTACCTGACTGAAGCTTCCCATTCTGGGTGGGGCTGTGACCAGGCAGCGTCCGAGCTGGAAGAACGGAAACACACAGTAAACCTCAAACCCTCAAAGCACACCATGCAGCAAACCCCAACTGTGGGCTCACTGCTCCCCAACTCAATTCAGACACCTGTCCATGGGGCGAACTGCCTCAATTTAATGCCCCCCCACTATGCCCACCCAAATATGCCACTGCTGTAGGTAATGCAACCCATCACAAGCCACACTTTCTCCACTCCTGAACTGAGGGATTGATGAGATAATCCTTCCTGAGTTTAATACATATATATGTTTCTCGTTCTCTCCCTCTCTCACACACTCCAAAACATTTAACTAATCGTTTTTTCAAATTAGATTTTTAAAATTTGATTTTATTTTAATGCTCATAACTGCCGTTAGCTGCCCTGAGTCGTACATAAACACCAGAAGGCCAGGAGATAAGTTTATGTATGTATGTACATATAAATTAATACATGCAGCCGATAAAGCATTTTGAAAGCTGTAATAAGCTGAACCTTGTTATGACTAGTGGTGTTTCTAAGGGGAAAGGGAGGCACGCAGCTGCTGTGTGTTCTGAATACACTTTTCTTCCTCTTGTTATTGTGTGCTTTCAAGTTGTTTCTGGTTCATGTTAACCCTAAAGAGAATCTATCACATGGTCTTCTGGGGCTGAAAGTATGTGACACGCCCAAGGTGGGTTCCCATTCTGTGTAGGAAATCGAATCCCAGTCTTCAGGTTCATAATCCAATGCCCAAACTGCTACACCATGCTAGGTCTCAAGTTCACCTTAGGGTCACCTTAAGTTGGAAACAAGTTGGTAGAAGCACAGCAAAGCCCCTTTTTGACCCCTTGGGCAACTGTGCCTTTCACTTTAAAAATCTGTACATTTAACCTTTGGAAGGCTCTACAAAAAGCAAAGGTTGGGGGTGCTGCCCGTAACCAAAAACTCCAGAGTCTAGAAGTAACCTGTTGCCAATAATGCTACTGTCTGTAAGGCATTACCTTTGAGGGTAACAAAGACTTAAAATATGGATGATTGATTTCTCCCCTGATTGATTTCTTCCAAAACATACATGTACACAGTTTTAGACCATTTTAACCTTTTAAAACCTGATTGAACTTGTTAGGTTGCTTAATATGTTTTTAGCCTGTTTGGACTACTTTTGATTCCTTACTGTTATACTGGTTGGCATGGCTCTCCTTTTACACTACTACTATTAAATTCATCTTTCCATTATCTATCCATATTTTATCATTATCCTGTTCAACGCAGCCCCAAAGCCCACCACAAGACCAGTGAGATAGACAGAGGTTCCCTTCTCCTGAGGGCCACATGCAGGTGTTTCTCAGTGTGCAGTGCTAAAGGGATGCCTTGCCTTTCCCATCAGCACCAAAACCCAGGGATAGCTGAGCAGGCCAAAAGAAGAGTCACGTAGAACAACTCACCATTTTTTCCGGCCACCATCACCCTCAATTTGAGGCAGCTGTCTCCATGGTGGTGGATTGGTTTTGCTGAGAGAAAGGGAAAGAAAAGCAAGGGAGGGATTTGGTTAGACTCTCGAGAAAAGGACAGGGCAGCCAATGGAGTGCCATTCACACCACACAATTCCAGCATGCGATTCCACTGAGACTGCCATGGCATCATCCTGTGGAATTAAGAAGGGGTATTGAACATTCAAAGACAGAGGACACTAATACCTCCCCAAACTACAAATCCCAGATTCCACAGGATGCAGCCATGGCAGTTAAAGTGTAAATCATAGTGTTATAATTGTGTAGTATGAAAGGCCAAGGGGTGCTTACTAGGTTCTAGGCATCTGAGGTTCTAAAATGGGAATTTAAAAAAAAAACTAATTTTTAATTAGGATTCTAATTTTTAGAACTGAAGGATGCAGAATTAGCCACAGAACTCACTGCCACAAGGTGCAGGAACAGCTGACAGCTTAGATAGCTTAAAAGAGGAGGCACAGCTGACAGCTTAAAAGGGGAGGAATTAACAGGCCATCCACCCTGAATCTACCTTTTTTTTTTCTGATTTAATAAGGTAAGCAGACATTAGTCCCAGCTTAAACTTGGATGGGAGGCCACCAAGGAACACCACCGGCATGGGCTGCTGAGGGTATCTGTGAATCTGCTCTACATTCTTCTCCCATCCTGGGAGAAAGTTGGGATATAAATCCAATTCATTAATTAAGTAACTAATTCCAGGCTTGAATAAACTACCTAAGATGCTCCTGATCAGGCATCTCCTAGAGAACTAGGAAATATCCCACCTGAAACCCTGGACTAGATGGGTGAATGGTCTGACTCAGCATAAGGCTGCCTCCTACGTTCGTATTCCTTCTGAACTAAAAATAGTAACATTGAGGAAAAAAACATCATGGATCCTTCCTGTAACTTTGTCCTTGAATGCCCATAACCAGGGCTTGTTATCAGTATTATCAATAATATTGTCAATATTATTTTTATATATTGTTATCAGTACTGAACATGGGCATACATGGGCCAGAAATAGTTGAGCAATGGGATTTCGATTCCAGACTCCCCAGGCTTTAATAGAATCATAGAGTTGGAAGAGACTACAAGGTCCACTGAGTCCAACTTCATTCTGCCATGAATGCTTTGTTGGGTAGCTCTGCCCTAGTTGCTCTCAGTCTGCTTTATCCCACACCCATAAAATGGGTTTAAACCATGGAATGGTGTTCCTGCCCAACCCTCTTCCAATACCTCCCCCTGGCAAAGTAAAAAAGATCAACTTAAAAATAGCCAGTGGTCTATGAGATTTTTTTTTGAGGCTGCAAAGGGCCATTCAAAGGTCCAAAGGTCTGTTGTAGGCCAAAAATAACATTTCCCCCCAAAACTTTCCCCCAAAGTGGCACATGTAGCCCCTCCTACTCTCAGTGGTTGCCCACCCTGGCTCAAACAGTGACAAAGGGGTTGTTCATATGACACAATCACAACACTAACTTTCTGCTTTAACTCCCATGACTGCATCCTATGGAAATCTAGAATTTATAGTTTGCTAAGGCACCAGAGCAATCTGGCTGAGAATTCCCAACGCCTCTCCCTACACTGCAAATCCCACAATTCTACATGGCAGTTAAAAAGGAATCAATGTGCTATAATTGTGCAGAGCGAAAGGGAACAAGATAGTACCGAGACAACAAAGACCAAAAAGGGCAGGGTTTGTTCAAAGTAGACTTACAGATATAGTAATACTCGTGACCCTCCCGAAATTCCTTGCCAAGGGTGAAGGGCGTGAAGCGTTGGAACTTCTCCGAGAAGCGCTCAGGGCCGTGCAAGGCGTCCGGCCGGTTGCACTCCCAACGGATCTGGTCCTTCGAATGCGGCTTGCAGGTCTCGTACTCCTCCCGCTCCACAAGGTATAATGTGTACCGCTCCATGGTATGTGCTGGGATGCTGCTGTCCTCGTAGTGTGGGCAGATGATGTCCAAGTAATCATTGAGGCGCACCTCCACAGCGTAGTTACCCTTCTGAAACCTGGACCAGACAGAAGGACATCAGCTTTTAAGCACCGTCAGCATGGGAATGAGCAGAAACCTCCAGTTGTCCAGAAATCACACACCCATTCTCCAAGTAATTATTAGTGGACAAGATCTTACAGTGCATTCCTAACCATGGCCATTTCCGCACTAGCCTGTTATAGCGCGATGATTCCACTTTCAACATCCTCTGGAATCCTGGGGTTTGCAGTTTTGGGAGGGGCCACCCGCCCCCTCCCGAAACTGCAAACCCCAGGATTCCAGAGGATGTTGAAAGTGGAATCATCGTGCTATAACAGGCTAGTGCGGATATGGCCTATGTAAATGCTTGGTAAGGTAGAAAACAGTAGGGAAAGAGCAAGACTGCATTACAGATGGACAGACTCAATCAAGGAAGACACGTCTCTGAACCTGCAAGACCTGGGCAGGGAGGCTGATGACAGGGTGACCTGGGTGTCTCTCATCTATAGGGTCGCTGTAAGTGAAAGTTGGCTTGACAACAGTTAATAACAACAAACAACTTCCAACCCCCAAAGCTCCCAAAGCAATGCACAAAAATAAAAGTACAGTCATCCCTCCACCTTTGCTAGGGTTAAGAACACAGGATCCCTGTGAAAGTGGAAAAACTGTGAATAACTCTAGGCCCTCCCAAATCATATTTAATACACAAAGGAGTATAGTATGATCACCATATTAAACCCACTGTGGATTCCTTTGGGGCATCAGGCAGAAGGCACAAGGCAGAAGTGGGGCACTGGTGGGGCTTACAGCCAACTTCATTGCTGCCCCCTACCATTTTTAGTAGGGACATACAATACTAATTCACAGTTTCTCAGTCTCTTGAGGCTTGCAGTTCCTATTAAAAATGGCACAGGGAGGCAACAGAGGGGACAGCAAATAATCCGTAAATCATCAAATCCGCAAAAGTGAAATTTGCAAATGTGGAGGGCTGACTGTACTTAAAAAACAGTACAGAGATATTTTAAAGGTTCAAAACACATTCAAATCCTCTTTAAAAAGATTTTTAAAAAGACTAAGCACAATCCTTACGTTTTATTTTTTTTAATTTAATTTTTAAAATCATTTCAGAGGAAACAATGAAAATAGAGCTATTTCAGGCATCAACGCCCATACAGAACAAGATGTATTTTAGCTGCCCTTGGCCCCAGAAACTCAAAATGGGTGGTACCAGCTTAGCTTCCTTTGGCAAGAAATTCCGTAAGTTGGGTGCTACCACAGACAAGGCCCTGTTAATGTGTCCAGTGGACTCGATGGCAATTAAAAATGTAGCTAAGGAATTTATCCCAAATTCCACCTTAAAGTCCACAGAGCTGCTCCATTCAACAGAGGTCTGTCGCATGGTGGAGTAGGGCGTTTCAGAATGATGCGGCCAGCCCCTCTCACCCCTAAGCTGCTACACGCGGCTTGGGGGCGAGAAGGGGCTGGCTGCATCACTCTGAAATGCCCCACTCCACCACAACACAGACCTCCATCATATGGGGCAGCTCCCAGAAATTTAGGGGGCAGTTTATGATAATAGCAATAGTGCCACGGTCATGAATACTCAGCACTAGTGAATATGGAGCACTTCCAGATCCACAATTCTAAATTGCTGTTGTCATCATTGTGTGTCTTCAAATCTAATGCAAACCTCTCGTAGGGTTTTCTGGGGCTGAGAGTGTGTGACTTGCCCAAGGTCATCTAGTGGGTTTCCATGGCCGAGCAGGGAATCGAACCCTGGTCTCCAGGGCCCGTAGTCCAACCCTCAAACCACAACACTGGTTCTTTGATGGACTTCTTCCACATTTATTTGTCTTAGGAGTACGTTATGGACATTGGCATGTTTCAGTCTGACAGGGACAGCCTCAGGTAAATTGCTGTCCCATTTTCTTAGGTGGTTTTAAAATGTTCCAGTTTCTCTCTCCTCCTCTCTTTGTCTTCAGCTCATTTGGATTGCTACAAACTGAATTCCGGGTCTGTCGTCCAAGGCTCAAACCACTACACCATGGTAGCTCTATAACTCTTAGGAAATTATGACTGCAGGGTAGGACACCAGTCCATTTGCATGGCAGATTACATTTTCACCCCACCTTCCCACTAAAAATTAATGTGCCAAGTAAGAAACAAATGTAATTTTTTAAAAAAATTTATCATCTTGGACTCAGATGGTCCTAAGCAGTCTCTTCCAACTCTAACATGGTGGGCTCATTCAAAACAGAACAGATTAAAAACAAATTAAGCATTAAGACCATTACAATCACCGCCACACCCATGCCATTAAAGCCTTCACAATACTGAAGAGACATTAAAATGGCTTAAAAGAGCAATTTGAAAGAATGGGTCTTCGCAGCCTTGTTAACTCAGCAGTGGGAGGGGGAACTGATCAAACCTGTAAGGGGGAAGGCATTCCATCCAGTGTGGGAATGGCATAGCTCACCAAATCTTTTTGGACTGCAAGTCCCTTTGTGAATGGTGAAGAATGCTGGGAGCTGTAGTCCAACAGCATCTGGGGGGGCTGCCCTATTTCCAGGTCTGTGCAATACAGTATGGAAGCAGTTGGTAGCATTACCCCCATATCACAGGTGGAAAGACTCAGGCCAAGAGAGAAGCAACATTTCAGAGGTCACTTACTAAACTCGCAGCAAAATGAGACATTTGCACCCAGAAGTTCTTGGCCAGTCTCTTAGCAACACTATCTCTACAGCTGGGGAAAGAGGAGAGGGATCCACACTAAGGAGCAGCACAATTTCAGGCCAATGGTTAAAAAACATAGAATCATAGAAATGTAGAGTTGGAAGAGACCACACAGGCCATCCAGTCCAACCCCCTGCCATGCAGGAACTCCCTCAAAGCACTCCCGACAGATGGCCATCTAGCCTCTGCTTAAAAACCTCCAAAGAAGGAGACTCCACTACACTCCAAGGCAGGATATTCCACTGCCAAACAGCCCTGACTGTCAGGAAGTTCTTCCTGAGGTTCAGGTGGAATCTCCTTTCCTGCAGCTTGAATCCATTGCTCCTTGTCCTGGTCTCTGGAGCAGCAGAAAACAAGTCCCCTCCTTCCTCTACGTGGCATCCCTTCAAATATTTAAACATGGCTATCATGTCCCCTCTTAACCTCCTCTTCTGCAGACTAAACATACCCAGCTCTCTAAGTCTATCCTCATAGGGCATGTCTTCCAGGCCTCTCACCATTTTGGTTGCCCTCCTCTGGACTTGCTCCAGCTTGTCAATATCCTTCTTGAATTGGGGTGCCCAGAACTGGACACAGTATTCAAGATGGGGTCTAACCAAAGCAGAGTAGAGTGGTACCAGTACCTCCCTCAGTCTAGACACCATACTCCTATTGATGCAGCCAAGAATTGCATTGGCTTTCTTGGCCGCCGCATCACACTGCTGACTCATGTTCAGCTTGTGGTCTATGAAGACTCCTAGATCCCTTTCACACGTACTGCTATCCAGCCACGTGTTCCCCATCCTATATTTCTGTATTCCATTTTTTCTACCTAAGTGTAGGACCTTACATTTCTCTCTGTTGAATTTCATTTTGTTCGCCCTGGCCCAGCTCTCCAATCTATCCAGGTCATTTTGAATTTCGATCCTGTCCCTCTTAACATCCCTCTTAAATACCACTGGACCAGCTTTTGAGCAAAGCAACACAGAGAGGCCTAAATCTAACTACTTGTTCCAACCAGAGCAGACCCACTAAATCAACGGAACTTGCATATTTCTTGACTTAGTCTCATTGATTCAGCGGGTTTGTTCTCACTGGAACTAACAATGGGGTTTAGCCCATGTACGGCCGTGAAAGCTGAACAGGCACAAAAGCTGTCAGGAAGAAAATCAATTCATTTGAAATGCGGTGCTAAAAAGACAAATGAATGAGTCCTGGAACAACTCAAGCCTGAACTTTCCTCCTACCAGCCAAAAATGACTAACCTGGGGTACTTTGGACATGTCATGAGACGACATGACTCATTGGAAAACACAATAATGCTCAGTAAAGTGTGAAGCAGAAAGAAAAGAGAGATACCACATTACACATGGATTGACCCAATAAAGGAAGGAAGCCACAAGCCTGAGTCTGAAAGACAGGGCTGTGGATGACGGGGATTGTTGGACATCTCTCATTCACAAGGATGCCGCAAGTTGACCACCTTTGTTGTCAAATGATAGCAGATGTCTGTGCCATGGAGCCTGATTCCATGCAAGAATCTGGAGGCCTGCATTGGCTATCCTTATCCCTTCCAGCTAGAAACCATGAAGCCCTTTGAGAAGTGGCTGAGGAAGCTGGGGGTGTTTAGCCTGGAGGAAAGAAGGTTAAGAGGTAATGAGAGAGCCACGTTTAAATATTTGAAGGGATATGGAAGATAGAGCAAGCCTGTTTTTTGCTGCTCCAGAGCCTAGGACATGGAGCAATGGCTTCAAACTTCACAAAAAGAGATTCCACCTCAATATTAGGAAGAACTTCTCGAGGTAAGAGCAGTTCGACAGTGGAATGCCCTGCCTTGGAATGTGGTGGAGGTTTTTAAACAGAGGCTGGATAGCCGTCTGTTGGGAATGCTTTGTCTGTGTATTCCTGTATGGCAGGGGGTTATAGAATCATAGAATCCTAGAGTTGGAAAAGACCCCAGGGGCCATCCAATCCAACTCCCTGCCATGCTGGAGCACACATCAAAGCATTCCCAACAGATAGCCATCCAGCCTCTGCTTAAAAATCTCCAAAGAAGGAGACTCCACCATACTCCCAGGCAGCATATTTCACTGCCAGACAGCCCTGACTGTCAGGAAGTTCTTCCTGAGGTTCAGGTGGAATCTCCTTTCCTGCAGCTTGAATCCATTGCTCCTTGTCCTAGTCTCGGGAGCAGCAGAAAACAAGCCCACTCCCTCCTCAACATGACACCCCTTCAAATATTTAAACATGGCTATCATATCCCCCTTAACCTTGTCTTCTGCAGACTAAATATCCCCAGCTCCCTAAGCCGAGTGCTCCTCAGAGGGCTTTATGGTTTCCAGACACTTCACCATTTTGGTCACTCTCCTCTGGACATGTTCCAGCTTATCAAAATCTTTGTTGAATTGAAGTGCCCAGAACTGGACACGGTATTCTGAATTAGGTCTAACCAATGCAGATTCCTTGATCTAGACACCATACTCCTATTGATGCAACCAAGAATCACATTGGCTTTCTTGGCAGCCGCATCACACTGCTGGCTTGGTGGCCCTCGGGGTCTCTTCCAGCTCTAATAGTCTATGATTTCTCATCCCTCACCATTGCTGCTAAAGTTGGCCATGCACACTGGTGGGAACACTATCTGCAAACATACTCACTCAACTTTCCATCTCCAGAATGGGCACTCAAGGTTCCCAACGGGCTTCCATCCCCAGCACCAAGGCAGGGCGTAGTTATTACAGATTTAGCCAAACCAGCTGAGGAACGGCTCCTCCCTGAGCCAAGGGAGGTTTGGGAATGAGGATTCCCAACACACAAACCGGTTTTGCCACCCCCAGGGAGGCTGGCAGGTCTCTGGCAGGAGGCCGTAAACCATCTTATCGCAGCCTCAGCAGCAAAGATACTAGCACTCCAGGTGGTGTTTGTGCATGTCTTTGCATGGGGGAGGCGGGAGGGGGCAGCCTCTCTCCTTGCCCCTGGGCACTGTACCACCCAGGCTTCTCGCCCTCCATCAAAGGTCGACCCCCTCCCAGAGCAAGAGCACAGAATCCGTATGCACCTGGTTGAGCTTAAAACCAACATAATCTGCTCAAAGGCAAAAAAGGGAAGCAGAGAAGCAAGTTTTTAAGACAGGCCCAACTCCCATATTTTTTGAGGGGATGCAGTTGCAAAAAAAACTGAAACTAATCAAGGAAAAGAGAGCCAGCGTGGTGTAATTGTTTGAGCACTGGACTACAACCCTTGAGACAAGGGTTTGAATCCCCGCTCCACCATGGAAACCCACTCTGTGGGTGCATCACACTCTCTCAACTCCAGCAAATCCTGTGATAGGTTCACCTTAGTGTCAGAAATGACTTGAAGCCACACAGCAACAACAAAACCAAGGAAAGGTGCAGCAAGGTATAGACAGCAACTCTCATGCTGGGGGGAAAGTGGCAGCAAATACACTTTGGGTTTTAATCCAAACTTTAAAGGAAGTTAGCCAAGGTTCATCACTTTGGCTAGCTCCCTAAAAGTCTGAACTAAAATCCAGTGATTCACTGGCCCACTGGTACAGAAATCCCCAGCCAGCACCAAATTCCAATGTTTTAGCTGTCAACACTTGGTTCAAGAATGGGGGGAAAGTCAGGCACCCCAAACCAGCCCATAAAACAGATTTTATCCCTCTCCCAATAAAGCCGCATTTGGAAGGAAACCACAGATCAATGAAATGACACCAAATCTACAAAAGCAGAAAACCTCAAGATCAAGAAAATCTTGATCTTGAGCCCCTCCAAAAAAAGGTACTTCTATTTTGATTAAAATGGAAGAAGAAGTTGAAGTTCAGAGGTTTTGCCCTTGGGAAAAGGACTTGATGACTCCCGGCTCCAACCTGGCATTCTCCAGGTGCATCTGAACTACAACTCCCATCATTCACAGCAAAAAGGGAAAGGACACTGCTGGTGCCTTAGAATGGTGAGAGCTTTTATGCAAACAGACCTGGTGTGTGTGCATGTGTGTGTGCCGCTTTGGAGGAGGCTGCTGTACCAAATCATGGTCAAGTTATTCTTTTGGACTACAACTCCTATGCTGAGGAAAAAGCTGCTGTACCAGAGCATGGCAAAGTTTCTCTTTTGGGTTTCAGCACCACCAGCTGGGCTACCAGGGGCCATTCTGGGATTTGGAGTCCAAAACAAGGACTGTAGCTAAGCCTTGGGCCACACTGAGGCGAAACATAACTCTCTCAGGTTCACTTGCCAGATATGGCCACCGCTAGCCACACATCCTGCTGCCTGACAGCTTGCTCGCTGCAGCAACTGCCACCCGACTCCCCCTCCAGGGTAAAACAGAGGCATTAACCCACCCAAGTCCTGTGACGTTGGCATGTGGTTCAGCTATTTCTTAAGGGCAGGCTTAGAGTCTGTCCCCAAGACAGCTCTTTTCCTGGTAGAAAAAAACAAAACCCTTTTTTCCTCCAACAACAAAAAGTGAAAAATCTCAACAACATGTTTGTAAAAGAAAAGGAGAGAGATTTCCTGCCCTGCACGGCCCTGGCGCCTTCCCCTGGCTACTGGCCAGTGGCTGGCGGGAAGGAAGAGGCCCTGGGGCCAGTCGGGAAGCTGACCCTGGGAAAGGAAGAGCTGGCTGGCTAGCTGGGGCTCCGCCCTCCAGCTGCAGTCTTGCCAAGATTTGCCACCTGATGCCCACGTCGCTTGTGAACTCTGCCCCCCTGGCAGCGCCAGCTTCCCAGTTCCCTTCTGGCCAGACTTACAACACTGAGGAGGTAGCTCTTATTTGGAGAAAGACCTTGGAAAAGTTACTTTGAGGAATACAGTTCCCAGCATCCTCCAGTCATCCCAGTCAGCATCTTTTCCAAGATTCGGGGGGGGACTGTTTGGAAATTGGCACTGTATTCCTAACTCCAAAGCTCATCATGCCATGGCATTCTTATGCCTCACTTTCATCTGTTTTTAGTGCCAAGACTCAGTGAGGAAGATCTGGTTAAGAAAAGACAAGGGAACCTCTGAGCAGACACAGAGTGCAATTCACCCTCAGTGGTTGGCAACTAGAGTGAAATCTTCCACAGACTGGGGAAGGCGTTTAAGAAGAACCCTGTTGGATGAAAGCAAGAAGGTAGAACCTGGAGAAGGTACTCTTTTGGACTATAACTCCCAGACCCCTCCCCAACTGTGCAAGATGAGGAATTCTGGGATTCATAGTCAAATTTTCTAATCTCTTTCAAAAGTCCCATCTCAATCCAGCATCTTGCTTCTCACAGAGGCCAGAATGGTATCTTTGGGAAGAGCCTGAGATGACCACCAAGGTACTAGCGTTCCTCTGAACTCAACTGTGCATAATATGTGGAGGCATACTGCACTTGAACATGGAGGCTCCATTTGGAAACAGCCTCTCCATGCTTTTTGTGCCCCTCTGTCAAGAAACCAGTATTTGGAGCTATATTGCCCCTAACCATGGAGGCTCCATTTCTACAGAGATCAAAAAGACACTTTCTGGATCAGTCCTAGGGTCTGTCCTGACCAGCATCTGATTCCCCACAGTAGCCAACAAGACGGTTTTCAAGAAGTCACCTAAGGCACAGAAGGCTCACTGTTTTCCTTCCAACAACTAGTACCGTATTCAAAGCTACATTGCCTCTAAACATGGAGGCTCTATTATTTTTGCAACTGGTACTGATAGGCTGGTCCTCCGTGTGGAGTTTCCTGTACAATAGGGGGAGGAAACTGATGGCCTTTCAGATGTCCTGGGACTCTGACCTCCATAAGCATGCCAAGTGGTCAGGCATGATGGGAGCTGTAGTTCAGTGACCTCAGAAGGGCCATAAAACCATAAACTGGGCCTCTGAGGATCACCTTTTTTTAAAAAAAAATTAGTCCTCTGCAGGAATTAAAAGCAACAGATTGTGGCAAATAGGACGGCGGCCCCCGCTGGCCCCGAGTGCGGAGCTGATCCGAAGGCCAGGAGGATGGGCACGTCCCAAGCGGGTGGGGGGGTGGAGGGGGACGAGGAGGCCACCTGGAAAGGGTTGGCTGGAGTTCTGGCCTTGAGGTTTCCACAACAGGACACAGCTGTCCGGGGGCTCCTCTTACACAACTGAATGAACAAAGCAGACCCAGGTCCCACCTCCCTCATCCTCCCCCTCCCGCCACACACCTTGCCTTTCAGCTCGAAAACAATCTCCTAATGGGATTAACCCCTCAGTCCCCGGTCGGATTCAAGGCCCCAGCGCATCTGCCAAGGGCGATGGGGGCTGCCATCCCACCTCCCTGTGCCCACGTACCACAGCAGACTTTTAACAACATGGGCATGTGCTCCACTCTTTAAGGAGCCACAAGATTTTTTTGGCTTGCTCTACTTTTAAATATCTAACACCAGTTCCAAACACTCAACAGAGACGTGCAGTTTTCCCCATATCTAGAAAGAACCTGTTGAATTTTAGCCTGACCCACAGAAGTGTTAAAATCCTTTAAACATACATATGCAGTTTGCACCCCAAGATTGTGATGGTTTGGATTGTGATGGTTTGGATACTCTTATCTACACAGGAAAGTTCTGGGTTTGTAGTTTTTTTGACTGCAAAGCCCAGAATCCTCCAGTCCACACTAACTGGAGAATTCTGGGAGCTACCATCCATAAAAGGAGCTTTTCCAAGCTGTGCCCCTCTTTGGTCTTGTTGTAGTTCTACACGCAAAGAGATCCTAAACCTCCTTCCCCAAACAGTTGCCCTATGTTTAACTACAGTCCCCAGAATCCCCAGCTCTGTAGTCCAACAGAGCACGAGGGCACTGAATGGGGGAGGTGGTAGGCTCCCTTGAACTATAGAACTATAAAAGCCAGCCATGTCTTCATCCCCCCCCCATGATGCAAAATGGAAGCCTGCTGTCTCCCACTAAGAAAAATGTGTAAGCTCCCTGGGGCAGGGAACCTGTCTTTCCCCTTGCTTTCTGTCCATGTGTGTGTTGCTGCTATTACATAACTCATTAATAACAGGACGCCCGCTTTTCCGACTGGCTGCAAACAAGACTCGTGAGTCACAGCAGCGCCATTGTCTTCTTGCGCCATACCATCAATGCCCACCTTACGGAGACGGGGGGGAATGGCAGGGGAATGGGTTGCCTCTGTTGGCACTGCCCCCTCTTTCCCAGGAAGGCCACCACTTCCCGATTGACGCGCTTGGCACGTTGGAGGCAGAGTGCCAAGCTAAGGCCTACGGCGTGTTTACAAAAAGTCCCAGCTTCTTGGCTGTGGCTTCCCGCCTGCTGTGGACACAAGGAAGGAATAGAACATTTTCCCCCTTTCTTGTGACTGTCCCAAGAAGTAATGCTGCCTGAGGTGGATAAGTTGATGGCACCTCCTTACAGGGAGGCTAAATGGACAGAAAAGAAAATCATCTTTCGCAGAAACAGGCATTCGCAGATATTGGGGCCAAAACTGTTAACGTGTTAGGAGACACCTGCCAGTCCCTCTCGTTTTCTGCCAGCCCTGAAGTGCTGTCCCAAGACATTTGGCTGCCTGAAGCAACCGAACAAGATGGTGACACCTCCTCCCCCATGTACAGAAGTCAACTCAGATCTTCCTGAAGCTCTGGACATGGGATAAGGTCTTCAGAAACAGAGGAGAGCAACACAGCTCAGTCCAGAGATTTTGTCACTGCTGCTTTTCCATCTAAGGCAGTTGCCTCCCTCTGCCTCATGACCAGGCCGGCCCTGCCCTTGCCCTTCTTCCAAACAAACACACTTGCCTCTCCAGAGAAACAGCAGACCCCCTGCTTGTGGCCCTGGAGACAGACAATGTGCCAAGGAGAGGATGGTAGATCATGGAGGGGATGAGCCATCTTGGGTGAACCCTGAACCAGGGGGCAAAAGCAGAAGTGGAACATGTAGTGCGTACGTGTGTGCATGCGTGTGTGCGCACAAGAATGGGGTAAGTAAGCAAGCAAATGCAAAAAGGAAAAGTCCAGATCTTGGAAGTATGCAGCTTGGAAGTATCTCCATAAGCAGCAGGCTGCCAGAACAAAATAAATTTGTTTTTTCCAGACTACCATTCCCAGTATCCTGCCAATCAGCGTGGCCATGTGGAGAATGGTACTCCCCTAAAGTTAAACTTTGCCTAGCTTTTCCTCATTTCGCCTCATCTTTAGTTCAGACCATGACCGACATGGGATGTTCTGAGTGAGCCAAAGTCCAGTGTGTGTGTGTGTGACCATGTGTTTGAGAGAGATGCACACAAATTCAATTTCCTTCCTACTCAGTAGCACTCTAAAGTTCGGACTGTGGGCCGGATGTCCAGAAGTCCCAACCAAAACAAGCAGCAGTCCCATCCCCTCCTCCCCAAAAGCACAGCAAAATAAAAATCTTAAGACGGACCACATTTTGAAGTAAAAACGCACAAAAATCTAAATGGGGGGTGAGGTGGCCTCATAAAACCACCAAGCCCCAGAGCCTGAGATTAAAACAAACTAGCACCCTTAACCCCACAGATGTGCCATGGGGTGGGGAGCGATCAGCCAAGATTTCCCCAAAATATGTAACTTTCCTGACACAGCACAATGCTCGTTCCTCTTGCAACCAGTGGAAACTGTACTTATAGGGGTGTCTCCATTGGGGGCTTTTCTTTATACACCGTTGGTTCGATTTTCTATATAAAAGTTTTTAAAAATGTGGAGATAAATATTCAAGTATTTCTTTAAAGGCAAGCTGACTGACTGCCATTTCACACAAGGGCTCCCACAGAAAACTCCCTTGTGCCCCACTGCATGGCATCTAAGATCCCTCGGCCTGCACCCCCACCCCAAAACTCCCCCCCACGTGAGACGTGCTGGATCTTCCGCTGGGAAGGGCGTCCCGAGTTTGGGAGAGAGGCCAAAGTTGGGCGCTTTGTAACTTTAGAGGGAGAGAAGCCAGATTCACCTACACCGCCCCCCAGCCTCGAAGAGGGGGAGACCCTCCCCCTTTATCTATGGGGGCGTCTTCTTGGAAGGCAGCGGGGTCCCCTAAAGCTTCCCGTCCCGTCCCACGGGTGGGGGTCAGAGCTGTGAGCTTGGCTTGTGTGGTGTGTTGGGTTGTGGGCGTGCGTGCGCGCCAGCGGGACGACCAAGGGCTCTCCAGCCTCGGGCTCCCTGCGCAGCCCCGACGGAAAGGCCACTTTTCCTCGCTTTTCCTCTCCCCCCCCCACCGCACAACTCCAGCAACCGGACGCCCCCCACCCGGCCCCCACTCACTTGGGATTGGTGCCGTTCCAAAAGACGGTGTGCCTCTCTCCGGACGCCCCGCACAGGCGGCACCAGAGCCCCACCAGGAGGGCCCACCAGACCGGCAGCAGCTCCATCGGGCCGGAGGAAGCGGCGAGGGCGGGGGTGTGCGGGCTTTCTCTCCCTCCAAGAGCCCCAGCGGCCGCGGCGGCAGCTCCTCCTCGACGGCGCGGACCAGCAAGAGCGCCGGCCCCCTTCTCCCCCCGGGTCGCAGGGCTACGCTCCGCCTCGCCTCGCCTCGCCTCGCCTCGCCCCACCAGGCTCGCTCCTTTCGCGCCGGCTGGCTGGCTGGCTGGCTGGCTGGGCGGCGCGCCCCGAAGGAGGCTTTAAGTAGCGCCCGCCGGAGGCCGCCGCCCCCTGCCTGGGCTGGCCGGGGAGGAGGCGGAGCGCGCCGATTGGACGGGCGAGGAAAACACGGGAGGCTGGACTCGGAATCACAGAGTTGGAAGAGACCCCGGAGGCCATCCAGTCCAGCCCCCTGCCATGCAGGAACGTCCATCAAAGCATTCCGACAGATGGCCATCCAGCCTCTGCTTAGAAACCTCCAAAGAAGGAGGAGATTCCACCACCCTCCACTGAGGCAGCAGGTTCCACTGCTGGACAGCTCTGACAGCCAAGAAGTTCTTCCTGAGGTTCAGGTGGAATCTCCTTTCCTGCAGCTTGAATCCATTGCTCCTCGTCCTGGTCTCTGGAGCAGCAGAAAACAAGCCCTCTGCTTCCTCTACGTGGCATCCCTTCAAATATTTAAACATGGCTATCATGTCCCCTCTTAACCTCCTCGTCTGCAGACTAAACATCCCCAGCCCCCTAAGCTGCTCCTCATAGGGCTTCATGGCTTTCAGACCCTTCACCATTTTGGTCACCCTCCTCTGGACACACTCCGGCTTGTCGATATCCCTGAATTGAGGTGCCCAGAACTGGACACAGTATTCCAAATGAGTTCTAATGCAGAATAGAGTGGTACCAGTACCTCCCTCGATCTGGAGACCATACTCCTATTGATGCAACCAAGAATCACATTGGCCTTCTTGGCTGCTGCATCACACTGCTGACTCATATTCAGCTTGTGATCTACCAAGACTCCTAGATCCCTTTCACACGTACTGCTATCCAGCCACACGTCCCCCATCCTATGTTTGTGCATTCCCTTTTTTTCTGCCTAAGAGCAGGACCTTACATTTCTCTCTGTTGAAATTCATTTTGTTAGCTTTGGCCCAGCCATCCAATCTGTTAAGGTCGTTTTGAATTGTGATGCTGTCCTCTGGTGTATTAGCAACCCCTCCAAATTTGGTACCATCTGCAAATTTGATCAGCATGCTCTCCACTCATTGATGAAGATGCTGAAGAGAAAGATGTTGAAAGGAAACAAGAAAGCAATGTGTTGCTCCCCTCCGGCTCATTGCTTTCTTCCAGCGCCGGGGCCATTTCTGCACAACACTGTTATAGCGCCATTATTCCACTTTGCACATGCTGTGCAATTCTGGGGTTTGGAGTTTCCTAAGGCCAAAGAGCTCTCTGAGTGAGAATCCTAAAGGCCCCTCCCTAAACTCAAAACCTTAGGATTCCATGGGAGGTTGAAAGTGGAATAATAGCACTATAACAGTATAGTGAAGAAATGGCCCTAGAGTCATAGAATCATAAAGTTGGACAAGATCACAACAACCATTGAGTCCAACCCCCTGCCATGTAGGAATACACACTCAAAGCACCCCCAGCAAAGGGCCACCCAGCCTCTCTTGAAAAACTTCCAAAGAAGGAGACTCCACTACACTCCCAGGCAGCTTATTCCATTGCCAAAAGTTCTTCTTTATGTTTAGGTGGAATCTCTTTTCCTGAAATTTGAAGCCATTGCCCCGTGTCCTAGTCTCTGGAGCAGCAGAAAACAAGCTTGCTCCATCTTCAATTTGACATCCTTTCAGATACGTAGTGTGGAAATGGCCTGTGTTTGATCATTGGACTTCAACCCTGGCAGAACCAGGGTTCGATTCCTCACTTGGACAAGGAAACCCAGTGGGTGACCTTCGGTTTGTCACACTCTCTCAGTCCTCAGAAAACCCCCGGATAGGGTCGCCATTAGGTCCAACAACTCGAAGGTGCATAACAAACTAAACTTAGGATTGATGAAGAAAATGTGGGGAAAATCGTGAAAGCTTCTCCTTAAAATGCCTCTTAAAAGTAACTGGGAAAGGCTACCTGCTCCCTCCCCCTCAAAGAAACAACTTTATTCCTGTTAAAAGTGTTTTTAGGGTGCAACTTTCCTCCTGACAGACAGACACACACATCTCGCTCATTATTTTTGGTGAGGAGGATTTAGGATTGAAAAGAGAATGTGGAGGGGCTTGAAAACCTCCCATTAAAATGCCTTGCATCTGTCAATAAAGCAACTTTGTTCTTGCTCGTTAACGGTGCTTTTAAGGTGTTGCTTTCCGCAGCACTCGTTACCCAGTGATAACTGGCTGGCCCTAACGACGTTACTTGGAACCCTTTGCTCCCAAGCTCTCCACGGGAGTAGGACACACACACACACACCCTGGCAGCCTTGGGCTCCTGGGTTTCCAATGAGAGCCAGAACACCACAAACAAAACTGGGGAAGAAGTTTCCTTTTATTTGGACTAGAACTCCCATAATACCCCTTTGTGGGAATTGTAGTACCAGCGGGGGGAAAAGGCTGGGGGATTTTTTGGCATGCTTTGGACTTAACAGTGAACCAGCTATAAACACCACTAGCAGCCAGAACTTTTGTTATTCTTATTGTTATTGTTTTGTTGTTGTTGTTATTGTTGCCTTTTGCTCAAAATTGGGATTCAAAGCAGCATACAGGTTTTATTTTAAATATAATAAAATAACTTTGTAGGTACATAATTAGGATAAGAATGATTGGCAACAAGTACTAATTTGGGTATAAATTTAGGATTTTAGTTGTAGTTAGTTGTACAATTAGTTGTAACTCTTTAATTAATATGTGCTGTTAGCAACAAGGGTGAGAACAATTTTTTAGTTGTTTGTAGTTTTCCTTTAGTTAGCTGTAAGTTAATCTGATATTTGTATATTGTTAGGCATTGTTTGTTTTTTATTTGTGTTGTATTGTTGTGTATTCTTTTTTTCTTTTGTAGAGTGGCATACAAATTAAAATAGAATGTAGTTGGAACACCAGATCTAATGGAATTAAACTACCAACAGTGTTTAAAACCATTTCAAACATAGAGCTAAACACATTTAAAAGAATGGTTTAGTTAAAGCAATAAGAACAATATGACACCCTCCTTTTCTTAAAAAGAAAACAAAACAAAAAACATCTGTTTTCAAAATCCTGCTGGATTGCAAAAGTTTTAGCTTGCCCATGGGAGGGTTATAGAATCATAGAATCCTAGAGTTAGAAGAGACCCCAGGGGCCATCCAGTCCAACCTCCTTCAGCCATGCAGAAACACCCATCAAAGCACTCCCAACAGATGACCATTCAGCCTCTGCTTAAAAACCTCCAAAGAAGGAGACTCCGCATATTCCACTGCCGGACAGCTCTACCGTCAGGAAGTTCTTCCTGAGGTTTAGGTGGAATCTCTTTTCCTGTTAGTTTGAATCCATTGCTCCTTGTCCTGCTCTCTGGAGCTGCAGAAAACAAGCCCACTTCCTCCTCAACACGACATCCTTTTTAATATTTAAACATGGCTATCATGTCCCCTCTTACCCTTCTCTTCTGCAGACTAAACATCCCCAGGTCCCTAAGACACTCCTCATAGGGCTTCATGGCTTCCAGACCCTTCACCATTTTGCTCACCCTCCTCTGAACACGCTCCAGCTTGTTGATACCCTTCTTGAAATGAGGTGCCCAGAACTGGAAACAGGATTCCAAATGAGGTCTTTTTTCCCTTCTTGAAGATGACAACATTTGCCCCCCTCCAGTCTGCTAGGACTTCTCTTGTTCTCCAAGAGTTCTCAAAGATTATTGTGAGTGGTCCTGAAATTACTTCTGCCAATTCTTTTAATATCCTTGGATGTTTAATATCCTTGGATGGGTTGTGAAGAAGGGGCATTATAGTCTACCTAGGAAGAGAATTCTAGTGCCTGGGGCAACCACTGAGAAGGCCCTCTCTAATTAACAAGAACCCTTGCCACCCCTCAGAGATAACCCCCTTTTCTGAAAGTCTAGGGAGTGCCTGCTGCCAATGGGGTAAGCAGGAATTTTTGGCCCCTTGGGACTTCTGTTCCCGTCATCCATGAGGCATGCAGGCTGGAGCTTCTTCAAACTGCAGTCTGAGGCATTTGGCGGGCCAGAGGTGTCTCTGCCTAAGCTTTAGGGGTAGGTGGGCAGGGGATAGGGTAGTACAGCCTTCCGGATATTGTTGGACTGCAACACCCACCAGTCTTTGTCAGCATAGCCAATTGTGAGGAATGCTGGGGGGTTGCAGTCCAATAATATCTGGAGGGTTGCATGATTTTCATCCTTGGTGGAGACCAGAAGTACTCCTGCGGCCCTCGGGGTATTTGAACTTGAACTCCCAGAATCTTTGAACACTAGCCATGCCAAGCCAGCTAGGGCTTCTGGGAGTTGAAGTCCAAACTCTTTGAAGGTAGTTCTCCCACCTTTCTGGTGTACACAATGCTACGCTAAATGGAGCAATGCTTCAGCAGAAGGCAGTTGCATTGTTGTGCACCTTCAAGTTGTTTCCAGCTTATGGTGACCCTAAGGCAACCCTACCCCATGGTTTTCTGAGACTGAGAGTATGTTATGAGTGCAAGATCACCCAATAGATTTCCATGGCTGAGCAGGGAATCAAACCCTGGTCTTTGTAGAAGGAGTTTCTTTGTCATAGGCCATTTCCGTCTTAGACTGTTACAGTGCTATTATTCCACTTTCAACGTCCTATGGAATCCTGGGGTTTGCAGTTTAGGGAGAGGCCTCCCTAAACTCAAAGGCCCCTCCCTAAACTCCAAACCCCAGGATTCCATAGGATGTTGAAAGTGGAATAGCATTATAACAGTATAGTGCAGAAATCGCAATAGACTCTGTTAACTGAGAAATGCCCGCAGTATCTTCCTTGCACGCAGAACAGAACACACTTTACATGAAACGCATTTATGAACACCCACTTATGCTTGCAAAGGGCGTGTGATATAATCCTGGCACCCACATTGCCCTCACTTCTGCACCCAGTTAAAACTCAGCTGTTAAACCCAGGCAAAATTTTGATGATATAACTTGAGTTTTGATGTATCTTTTTTTTTTTTTACAATCAAAGCATGACATTGTTCCTTTTCTGGCCCAAACTCCCAGAATCCCCTAGAGAGCCTGGCCACTGGACACTTCTGGGACTTGCAGTCCATACACTGGTAAGCAAGTTCTGGTTTGAGCCACTAATTTGTTTGAGATGGCTTTCCATTGTTTTGAAGCGATGTCATCGATGGCTTGTGATTGTTTTACAGTGAGGTCATTGACTGCACTGCCCTGTGAGATCTGCTGATATGGGGCAGGTTAGAAATATTTCTAGAGAACAAATAACCCACAACAATACAGAAAGGTGTCAGGCTGATCCCGGGAAGGGGAGGAGATGAGGTGAGTTGTGGTTTTTCCATGGATATCTTGACAAAATCAGAAAAGTGATGCTAAGTAGGCTTTACCCTACCCTCAGCAGTTTAGGTAGGCAGCAGATGGTTTTAGCTTTGTCTTCGAAGTGGTATACAGTCATCCCTCCACCTTTGCTAGAGTTAGGAGCACAGGACCCCCATGGAAGTGGAAAAGTCGTGAATAATGCTAGGCCCTCCCAAACCATATTTAACACACAAACAAGTATGATCAGCATATCCAACCCACCATGGATTCCTTTGAGGCATCAGGGTTCCTCCCCAAGGCAGAAGTGGGGGGCTGGTGGGGCTGACTGCCACCTCCACGGCTGCCCCGCACCATTTTAAAAAGGGACTTACAAGCCTCATTCACAGTTTCTCAGTCTCGCGAGGCTTGCAGTCCCTATTAAAAATGGCCTAGGGAGGCAGCAGAGGGGACAGCAAATAATCTGTGAATAATCAAACCCACAAAAGTGAAACCCACAAATGTGGAGAGCTGACTGTATTGTAACTTGTTGTTTGTAACTCCAGCATCTTCAGCCAACAGATCCCACTAGTGATGGGAGTCACAGTCCAACCATGTTTGGAGGGCCACGTAGTCTTCCACATATGCCCCATCCCTGTTCTGCAGGTTGTTTGAGTTGCTAAAATGATATCTGGGGAAAAAGAGGAGACATTTCCGCCCATTGGCTTTCAGGCATTCCTCCTGTTTGGCTTCTCAGCTGATGACAATTCATCCGAGATAAAAATCTGCAAAACAAGGGTTAGCATGGAGCAACACTCCCAAGCCCCATCACTATAGATGGGATAACGAGAAGTATAAACACTGCAAGGACAGCTTGGCAACACATGGCAAAACTGATGGAGCAGGCAGGGTGGAGCAGGGAGTGTGTCAAAGGACCCTCTTATCCTTTGGTCACCATGGAAATCACGGGGTCCTTCGTATCAGGAAGGTAGTTATGAGGCTGGAGGGTAATAATGGTGTTGCCATCCCATAAAAGTTTTGCTGCCCCCTTGAAATTTTCCTTCATTCTCCAAATTTCTCACACTGTGATAACTGAAAACTTGAGTCTGGCATTTGGAAACACAGTGGAGGAATCCAGAGAAAAGGGTCAGGCAAAGAGACCTAGGAAATGTGAACACAGCAAACAAAAGCATACCAGAAGTGAACGATTTTCAAAGTTCTTGCTCTCTGCTCTGCTAGAAATTTGGTGACAGAAGGAAAATTTCATGGGGAGGGGTTGATGCCCTCATTTTGCCACCTCCCAAACTACGGCCCTGGCTTTAGGGGGAAGGTTACGGAGGAAACTAAGATTTGGGACTCTGTTTTTGGATTATGATTCCCAGCATAGCTGGCTTGGAGAATTGGGGAGTTGTAGTCCAGAGGCTTGTTGAAATCTGTGCTTAGGGTTAGTGGCATGGCAGCTGCCACCCAAGCCCTTAGATTTCAGAGCCCAAATTTGAAGACATGAAGATGTTTGCGAGAAGGAACAAAGAGAGGTGGGCTAGGCAGACCTCCTGGAGCGTCTGTAGCTGCCCTTTCAAAGTAAATAGCAGAGCCAACAACACAGGAATATCTGGACACAGACACAAACACGAGAGCCAGCATGGTGTAGTGTTTTGAGCATTGAACTTCAACTTGAGAGACCGTGGTTCCGTTCCCCACTCAGCCCTGGAAACCCACCTTGGGCATGTCACACACTCCCAGCCCCAGAAAACCCTGTGATAGGTTTGCCTTAGGGCTGCTGGAAGTTGGAAATGGAAGGCACACAACAACAGTAACACAGACACTTACAGCCAGCTCTACACATCAGCGGGTTTGACTTTCACAGATCTGATTATTTATGAGTTTCTCCAGCCCCTGCCTCCTCACCTCAGGTGCTTCTTTTCCAGGGGAACCTTCCTTCTTGGCAGCTCTGATCAGGCCGCAGAGCCCTTTAAAAACCAGTCTCTGAGCCTCTTCCTCTTCTACCAGCCATTGCCTGCCCAGCTAAAGATGGCTCATAGCCCAGTTTCTCAGCACCCTAAACCCTCTCCTCATATCCCTACACACACCCAAGAAAGAAGATGAAGAGAGAACGCATAGGGCCACCCTTTCCCTCTCCTTTCCTTGCCCTGGCTTGGAGTCTGGGTGGTCCCTCTCCCCACTATGCCTCAGGCTCCTTCCCACACACACACACACTCAAATTTTAATATTTGTGATTTTTCCACTTTCGTGCGGGTCCTGTGCCCTAGTGAGTTATAGAGGGCTGGCTGTATTTTCAAGACATTGCTCTCACCTTGAGATTCCTCCTGTTGGCCTGAGGAATGACCAGTACCTCCCCACCCCTTGCAGCCAGGTCCTGAGATCTGGTAACCTTATCTGTGTCAAATCCCAAAGGCTCGAGATCATCTTTCAAAGAGGAATCTGGGGAGTGGCATCATTCACACCCACATATGTATTCACCCACCTCTTTTAGCTTGTGCAGGACACAAACCACTCCTGTCTCTAGAGTACATAAACAACTACAAACAACCACATACAGAGAGAGAGTTCTGCAAAACCAGAGTAATACTACCCACAGTTCCAGCGTCTCCTTAATGGCCCTGCTGGATGAACAGATTGCAAGTTAACACTAGCAAAACTGGATTGCATCTGAGTGCCTTCTCTTCCTGGATCTCCTTCTCATGCACAAACTTTGGGCTTCTTTGCACCTGGAAGATAGCAGCAACAATCACCACAAAACACCTTCTTTTGTGGCTAAGGCATTGCACGAGAACATGCAAGCAGAAGGAAGCATGCCAAGAAGGAAGCGTGATGAATGAGGTGTACATCAACCCACCCAGCTTTTCGCAGAGAAGGGCTTCCTCTTGGTTCCATCATTGTCACAGGTCCATCTGGTGAGGATACAGGAGACCTTCTTGGTGGCTGCTCCCAGGCTTTGGAACTTTCTCCCTTAGAAAGCTAGCTCAGCCTTCTCCCTGCTCTCCTTCTACTAGCAGGGAGAGACATTCTTATTTAAACAGGCATTTGGTGATTGACTGGTTGTCCAGACGGATCTTTTAATGAGGTCTGATGTGTACTTTTGAGGGCCAGAGTGGTGTTGTGGTTTCAGCTTTGGATCACAACTCTGGAGACCAGGGTTCGATTCCCTGCTTAGTCATGGAAATCCACTGGGTGACCGTGGGCACATTACACACTCTCAGCCCCAGAAAACCCCATGATAGGGTCACCATAAGTCACAAATGACCTGAAGGCATACAACAACACAGAAGCATATCTAGGGTGGAGCAAGCAGGCTACATACCCTGGCCCTAATGCCAGGGGGCCACAAAAAGGCCATGCATGCTAAGAAGGTAGGGGCACAACTTCCACACTTGTCCAAGGCACTGTTTTTGCTAGATATGCCACTGCAACAACAATGATATGAACTTTTATCATTTTTATGTTTTTAAATGTGCTTATACTGCCTTAAATTAATAGTATTTTAATATGGCAGCTTATTTAATTTTTAAAACTGATTTAACACCAGGTTTTTAGCTGAAAAGGTCTACCTGGGCATTCTTCTTTCATAGTAAATTTGGTACAAGAAGCAGAAATAATATGGAAAGAGTACGGCACCCCAGAAAACCCCATGATACCCCCGCCTTAGGTTCACCATAAGTCAGAAACAACTTGAAGGCACACAAAAGAACAACAGCCACAAGTTTTCTCCACTGCAAAACAAAAAGGAGTGGTTCGACATGTCTCAGCACCTAATATGAAAAACTAAACAATATGTATTTTCTCCTGGAAAAAAAGCATTTGAGAACTGCAAGTGTTCAAGAAACTTGCAAATAATCAAATTCCTGAAGGTGAAACCTGCAAATGTGGAGTGCCAACTATATTTGAATCCTGCAGTTATATTTAAGCAGATTCAGGGCTCTTTTCTGAGATCTGGCAATCCTAACTATGAGACATGCAATGAACAACAGCCATCTGAAAGGCTGTGGAAAAAAAATAGAAAAAGAACAGTAGAGAGAGTGGGAGATGCATGTCGCTGCCCCACATCAGTCCCTGGTCACATGCCATGAAAGAGAGAACGCACAGACCCCATAATTTAACTCTTGGCTGCAGAGACACTTGAGCATAAAGGACAAATATTTTCATGTTGCTTGATGAGGGAAAAAATATCACAAGACAAACAGGCATGCACAGGCATGCACTGACCTCATGGACCAGCCACAGTAAATGTGTTGCACAAGGGGCAAGTCAAACAGCCACACAGCGAAAAGCAAAACATAGCAACGCAGAGGCTTGACTTGGCCATCGTTCTGTGTAGTCTTTGTCATTTCTACCAGCTTATCCTCCAAGTTGTGTAGACGCCACAGACCTTAAAGCTGGAGGCCCTCCTAACATATGACTTCCACCCCACAGATTGTGAGCTCTATAGCAATAACATCAGCCTTTAGTGTCTTTTGTACTGTGCCATTATAACACATTGGTCCCAACGTGCCATACCTGCATCCTATGGAATCCTGTGCTCTGTTGAGGCACTCTAGCACACAACTCAAATTCTCCCTTCCAAAACCAGGGATTCCATAGGATGTAACTATGGCAGTTAAGGGGAATCATCATGCTATAATGGTGTAACATGAAAGAAAGTGCTTCCCTAAGTCCAGACAGTTATAGCTGTTTGATCCCATTGACTATTGATTCATCCAACAGACTCTTGGGATCTGTTGTTTGGTGAAGAATTTTCAGCTGTCTGCCAGATGGCTCTAGTCCTCTGAAGTATAGCATTAGAACTCTCTGGCAGAGAAGTCCCTACCCGAGCTACAAAATCTAGGATGCCAAAAGATGCAGCCATGGCAGTTGAAGTGGGATCAAGCTTCTATACAGTTGGACCATTGGAATCCTCCAGGATTTGGTTCCAGGATGTTTCTGTGGATACCAAAATTTGTGGATGCTCAAGTCCTACCATGTACAATGATGTAGTAAAATGGCATTCCCTGTAGAAAATGGCAAAATCAAAATTTGCTATTTGGATATAGGAATATTTTCAAGCTGTGGTTGGTTGAATGTGCGGATACCGAACATGAGTTAGAAGTGCAATGCAGCAGATGATTCTGGGCTGCATCAATAACCGTATAGTGTCTAGATCAAGGGAACTTATAGTACCACTCTATTCTGTTTTGGTCAGACCCCACTTGGAATCCTGTGTCCAGTTCTGGGCACCACAGTTCAGGAAGGATGCTGAAAGGCTGGAATGTGTCCAGAGGAGGGTGACCAAAATGGTAGAAGGCCTGGAAACCATGAGGAGCAGCTTAGGGAGGTGGGGATGTTTAGCCTGGAGAAGAGAAGGTTAAGAGGAACATGATAGCCATGTTTAAGTATTTTAAGGGATGTCATATGGAGGATGGAACGAGCCTGTTTTCTGTTGTTCCAGAGAGGACATGGAGCAATCGCTTCAAACTTAGAAAAGAGATTCCATCTGAACATTAGGAGGAACTTCCTGATGCTAAGAGCAGTGTGACAGCCAAATACACTGCTGCCTTGGAGTGTGGTGGAGCCTCCTTCTTTGGATGTTTTTAAGCAGAGGCTGGATGGCCATCTGTCAGGAATGCTTTGGTTGTATATTCCTGCATGACAGAACAGAATTGGACTGGACAGCCCTTGTGGTTTCTTCCGGCTCTGTGATTCCACAGTATCTTCTGTGGAGGCCTGACTGTAATTGTGCACGGTGGACACAGCCTAGTATCTACCCTAGTATCTACCCTAGAAAACAGTGTGGCTGGGAAGGTAGAATCTCCGCCCCAAGAAGAATATAATTTCAGCATTGTCAGTGGAGGGAGGGAAAGAAAGAAAGAAAGAAAGAAAGAAAGAAAGAAAGAAAGAAAGAAAGAAAGAAAGAAAGAAAGAAAGACTAGCAAAGGGAGAATCCTCAGTGAGAAAGGACAGCTATACACAAATGGTTCAGAAGTTATTAGATTTGGTGGTGTGCTAAGATTTGGTTGCCTTAAAATGCCTCAAGAACTGTGCATTGCCCTTTGAGCCTGCTCCTCCAACCACAAACTGAAAGACTCTGAAAAGTACATTCAGAATTCAAAAACTTCAAACTCTGGGGAATGAACCCCAGTCCCTTCCTCCTTGTCCTCCTTTCCTTCCCCCTTCTCTTTCTTTATTCCTTCCTTTTCATCTCTTTTCCCTTAATCCAAGAACAAACAACCCAGGGGGAATGTTGCAAGTGCTAAACCTTCCTTGCTTTGCACAGGGAGCCATTGCCTTAGCGCATCAAGGCCACTCAGTGATAGCAAGCAACCCAGCCCACATTGCCAGGGTGTTGGGTTTTCTCAGCAGACCCTGTACTGTTGAGCTGTACCATTGCTCGGAAAACAACGACGACACAGCAACAATGACAAGGAACAGCAGCCACCAAAAGCCACAAGTCTGTATTTTTTCCCCCTCTCCCTATTCAGAGACTGTGGGCACTGGCTGCATTTCCCAAACAAAAGGCAAAAGACCCAGACGTGGTTATTTTGTTGCTGGCTCACAATCATCAAAACAGAGCGCGACGGGAGGCTGAGTTTACCGTGGCCCCAGCATATCAGCAACCAAAAGTTATTTTTTTTCTTTTTCTTGTCTTTTATTAAGTAAAAAAAGGAAAAAAATGATACAAACCAAACATAGAAAACGACAGAAAATACAACCATACAAACATCAACGAACATCCTAACCTACACATATCTAAAGCAAAAACTAACCAAACACAACTAACAATTGTTTCCCACCCTTGTTGCAAACAGTTCACATAAAGTGTTTACACTTAACTATTGAATCATTCATTTTTATTTGATAATTATTAATTGTTGCTAATCACTGATCAATTTAGTTATTTGCTTACTTAATTTTTCAAGTTCATAAATCCTTGTTAAACTTATTCTAGATTATCCTAATGAACAATCATCAAGAGATAATAATCATCTATCTTTAATTTTTTTAAAAAACAACAGAGTACATCTTCCAAATCTACTTTTACACTTATATAGTAATATAAATTTTAAGTTTGCAAACCTGATGTCATCAGATCATCTTCAGTCTTTCAAAAAAAAAATCAGCAACCATTTCCATTCAGACAAAAATTCATTTTGTGTTCTGCCTTTTATCTGCGACCAAAGGTTATTTTGGAAAGAAGGCAGAGTCTGGGAAAGTGACTGTTTTTGGACTGCAACACCCAGAATCCCCTAGCTGTGCTAGTCACTTTCCCAAGCCTTGAAGCAGTCAGAGGTAACTCTGTTTGCTTGAGAGTGGGGTGACTGCAGGATTTTCAAAGACATGTGTTTTTAATTTCATGGGGTTTTTTTTCATGGGAAGTAGCAAACCAAGCTCAAATCCTGAGCTGGCAAAGCTATGGAATTTGCACCCAGCTGTTGCTGCAGCCAAAGTGCTGCTCTTGCCATGCTCCTGCTCTAGGGAGCCCCCAGTGTCAATCTGTGGGTAAATGGGGTATACGCTTGGAGGCTCTGTCTGGGTTTTCCACCTGTACCCTTCCACTACCACTGGGTGGGTAGATCAGGAGTGGGGAATGCATGGCCCTCCAGAAGTTAAACTGCAACTTCCATCATTCCTCACTGCTGACTATTCTGGCTAGGGCTGATGGGAGTAGCAGTCCAAAAACATTAGGAGGACCCCAAGTTAACATGCCCTGATGTAGCTGCTTCATTGTTGCTGTTGTGTGCCTTTGAATCATGTCCAACTTATAGTGATCTTATCATGGGGTTTTCTTGACAGAATTTGTTCAGAGGGAGTTTGACCTTGCCTTCCTCTGAGGATGAGAGAGTGTGACCCACCCAAGGTCATCCAGTGGCCAAGCAGGGATTTGAACCCTGGTCTCTCTGTGCCCTAGCCCAGTGTTCAAACCACACCACCACCCTGGCTCTCTCATCACACTGTTGCATAGCTTTCCCTAACCTGGTTCCCTCCAGACGTTTTGGACCACAACCTCTAGCATTCCTGGTTGTTGGTAATAATGGTTGAGACTGATAGGAGATTTTCCGCACTACGCTGTTATAGTGCTATTCTTCCACTTTCAACATCCTATGGATTCCTGAGGTTTGCCCCTCCCTAAACTGCAAACTCCAGGATTCCATAGGATGTTGAAAGTGGAATGATAGCACTATAACAGGCTAGTGAGGAAATGGCCTTGGTCTCCAAGTTGGAGCAAACTACATCATCATATTAATTGAAATAACTGAATAAAAAAATCATAATAATTGATTTTAAAAAGAGAAATGGTTTGAGCAACCTAAGAGCCCTGGAGAGCAGACCCAAGGCCTCTCTAGTGTAGTACCATGTTCATACAGTTAGCATACAGGTGGCCACACACTCTCAGCTCCCAGAAAATCCTGGGATATGGTCACCACAACTTGGAAACAACTTAAAGGCATACAAAACCAATTTCTCCTCCACAGAGCCTTCAAAAATATTAGATATCCTCTGGAATTGCTTGAACAACCTGGGGTACCTTGTTGGTGGTGGTCATGTGTGCCTTCCAGTTGTTTCTGGGGCTGAGAGTGTGTGATATGGCCAAGGTCACCCAGTGGTTTTCCACAGCTGAACGGGAAAGAGAAGGTCTTCAGGGCCATAGTGGAATGCTCAAACCACTGTACTACCCTGGCTCTCTTGGTGTATATAGGGTTGTGGAATCCATTGTTTCCAATTATCTCATATGGAGGAAAATGAAAACCTAATATGGAGAAAGCTAGCTCATCAGGAGAAAGCTTCAAGTCTGGCTTTGTGCTTTAGCTTTCTACTTGCAGGGATCTGGATTTGTGCACCTCTCTTCTTTTTTAAGTTGAGAGAATCGCAAATGATTCAAAAGCACTTGGCTCCTTTTTCCAGCCTCCACCGCCTTGCTCTCCTGTATCTGTCGATCTGACCGATAAAAAACAGCCGTCGGTAGGCTCCCCAGGGTGGCTCAACATGGCTGTCTGTCAACCCCCTTCCTTGCTAACACAGCAGCCGTGTGTCGACCTCGAACACCGATCCATTCTCGTTTAAACAGCTGCGGCGGGGAGGGGAGAGAGAGAGAAAGAAAGCGATAACTCCTTGACGTGTCTGCAAAACAACTTTACTCTTGTTTATCGCATAATGATGCATTGATTGTGGGTAATGTTGCATGCCCGACACGGAGCAGGCAGCAAGAGAGAGCGAACAAGGGAGAGTTGGCGGCACTCCTGCCTGACACGCCAGACAGCAGGCCTTGGTAAGCTGATTCCCCCTTGGCGATGTACCAGGGAGAAGCTACCTTAGCAAAGAAATTTCTCTCGCCAGCTTCGGAAAGCAAGAGTGGCCATTTGGGGCAAAGGCAGAGAGAGAGAGAGGAAGAGAGAGAGACAGCCCAGCAGCAGATTATTTGTGTCTTATGCAAAAGGCCCCAGGTTCCTGACATCATAAACCAGATGCAGAGGGCCACCTATGGTCCTCCAGATATTTTGGGCCTGAAACTCTCATCAGCCTTAGCCAGCCCAGCTAACTTTGGGAGGCGTGGCAAACTGCAGCTCCAAAACAGCTGAAAGCCACCAGTGGCCCAGACTCTAGGGCCCTTTCCGCACTCTAACTTTCCACAGAGTCCTCCGGTGGGGATCCCGGCATCCACTCTGCCAGGAGGGGAGCACTGTGGGAATGTTCCCCTCCACACCGGCTGGCTCCGTAGTAAAGGAAGCGCAAAGGTCATACCTCTTTCTTCCGCAGCACAACAGGGTACCTTCCCAGACTGTGCTGGGGAAAGGAAGCACAGCCACTGTGCTTCCTGGGCTTCTGCAGGACAGGTAAGTCCACAATGGTGGTGTGATTGTGGGTCATTGATGGGGAAAACCTGTCAATGATTTAATCCATGATTGTACCACCTGGGGACGGGTGGAAGGGACCATGGCGACGTCATGCAGAAGCATCGTTGCAGTCCCGTCTTTCTCTCATCCCCATGGTGGGTTGGGAGGGTGATGCTGAAAGGGCCTAGATCTCCAGATGGCAAGTGATGGGATACCTATTATCATAGAATCATAGAGCTGGAAGAGACCAGAAGGGCAATCGAGTCCAGCTCCATTCTGCCATGCATCAACACACGCTCAAAGCACCCCCAGCAAATGGCCATCCGGCCTCTGCTTAAAAACTTCCAAACCATTACTATCATTATTATTCTATCTCTCCCCATGAATCGACAACAGATTGACACATAAGATATATCAGTTAAAAGCAGAACATCAATTAAAAAGCAACAGTTAAAATGCACAATATCAGTTTGAAAGAACAAATAGTACAAATACCTAATTAAAACAGTCAATACATATTTCAAATTCATAGTTAAAATCCACAATTTAAAATCATCAGGATAGGCCTGCCTGCCAGAAGAGACTGGTCTTTAATGCTGTTTTAAATTTGGACAGTGCATTCAGCTGCCGAATCTGTTCTAGCAGGTTATTCCACAGCCTAGGGGTGGCTGAAGAAAATGTCTTCAGGGTGACTGCTGCCAGTCTAGTCCTGCTGGTTGAAATAAATGTCCTCCAGAGGACCTGAGTGTGCAGTGCAGATTATAAGGGAGGACGCAATCCTGGACCCAAACCATGCAGGCTTTGTGCTTTCCCTGGAAACTAATTGGCAGCCATTGAGGTGACTTTAACATTGGCGTGATATGCTCACTGCTAAATGTACCAGTAACCAATCTTATGTTGCTCATCTTCATCTCTACTCATTAGGACTTGCAGTCCACTCCCCAAGTTCACCATGAATTCTTCTTTCCTGCTCTCTCTTTGTCTTTATCTCTCTGGTCATTTCCACACTACACTGTTATAGTGCTATTATTCCAGTTTCAACATCCTATGGAATCCTGGGGTTTGCAGTTTACGGAGGAGCCTCTGGCACTACACTTCCGCACTACACTATAACAGTGTAGTGCGGAAAGGTCTGTCTCTCTCTCCCTCTCATGCAACCTTTTCCATGTTTGTCCCACTACCACCCTCCACCCACTAAGGCTTCAAGGACTCCCTTTCCTTCTCTAAGCAACAGAAAGAACCTAAGTGTCTGTGTGGCAGCTCTCAGAGTCCTTGTTCTTCACACTGTGACCTTCTATAAAAGCAGGTGATAACAAGTTTTATGGCTAGGATTGCAGCTCTCAATCTTTTTCTCCACGTCTCACATGTACGAAGGAAAACAGGCAAAGGGGAGGGGGTGAATGGCACATTAGCCTGGCTTCCCAGAAGCCTTTGTCTGTAGCAGGCAGAAAAGTACAGGCAGAGAGAAGAATAACCCAGAGGGTGGGAATGTATGAGAAGGGGCAGTATGCACAAGCCCCCCCAATCATATATTTTTTTCATAACTCTACCTAAATTTCTGCAGGAGAGCTTTATTCCTGCTCAGGAACACAGGAAGGCAAATGGGGCGTTGAAGCATGTGCAAAGTGTCTACCAATTCAAGCCAGAATGTGTGTGCCAGGGGGAGGGAATAAATCTTCACAGCCTAAGACACAGTACTTTTTTTCAGCTCATCCACCAAATTCAACCACAGAGAGGTTCTCAGGGGTCATAGTCCAGCAGTGGGTGGGTTGTAGTTGTTGTTGTGCGTCTTCGAGTTGTTTCCGATTTATGGTAACCCCAAAGCAAACCTATCGTTTGGTTTTCTGGGGCTGAGAGTGTGTGACAACCCCAAAGTGACCTAGTGGGTTTCCATGGCTGAGTGAGGCATTGAATCCTGGTCACCACGGACACAGTGCAATGCTCAAACTACTCCACCACACTCACTCTCACAAAAAAAAAACCCATTGCTGTTGTGTATTTTTGAGTTGTTTCCAACTTAAGGTAACCCTAAGGAGAACCTATCACGGGGTATTCTGCCGACGGGAGTGTGTGATGCACCCGAGGGCACCCACTGGGTTTCTTCAGCCAAGCGGGGAATCGAATTCTGGTCTCTAGGGTCTTGATCCAGAGCTCTAACCATTACACCACGCTGGCTTTGATGGATAGGGTGAAAGATGAAAGGTGTGGGGCCAGAGTATTTTACCTACAAGTTCTCACTGCCAGTAAGAAAACCTTAGGAGGGGCTCCAGAGACCAGGACAAGGAGCAATGGATTCAAGCTGCAGGAAAGGAGATTCCACCTGAACCTCAGGAAGAACTTCCTGACAGTCAGGGCTGTCCGGCAGTGGAATCTGCTGCCTCGGAGTGTAGTGGAGTCTCCTTCCTTGGAGGTTTTTAAGCAGAGGCTTGATGGTCATCTGTCGGGATTGATTTGAGGGTGTTCCTGCATGGCAGGGGGTTGGACTGGATGGCCTGTGTGGTCTCTTCCAACTCTACATTTCTATGATTCTATGATTCTATGATTTCAGCTTTTGGAGAGGAAATAAAATCCATAGAAAAACTGGAAAACTCACACCTTTCCACTTTTTATAGGATGTGGGACACATATGGCCAAGCAATATCAGAGTGTGGTCATTATGGCGAACGTTATGAATGAGGAAGAACAGACCAGCTGGAAGAGATTGCAGCAGTTTCCTTTTGCCTGAGGCTACTGGGAAGGTGGGAAAAGGAGAGAGAAACTGGAACATTTAAGAAGGATCTGGGGAAAGCGTGGCAATTGAAGATTGTTTGGGGCTGTCCCTGTCAAATCAGGAAATCAGGACAGTCAGAGGGTATGGAGACTGTCCAAAGCCATTGGATGAAGCCTTTGTGGAGAAAGGGGCAAGGCTATCTGAAGTGACAAAGAGAGCTGATGGGACCCCAAGAGGGCACAATTGGGGCCCAGGGTCTGAGATTTTATCCCCCTGAATTACAGTTGTGTTCAGGAAGAGTCCTGGTTCTGTGTATGATCAGCCCACCACATTTGTGGGTTTAACTTTCATGGATTTGAGTATTTGCAAGTTTCTCCAGCCCAGGGCTTTCCAAACGGTGTGCCGTGACACATTAGCGTATCGCCTGAAGTGTGTTGGTGTATCACCTACTATCTTGGAAATGTTATTATTTATAAATCATATATGTTTAAGAATATATGAAAAGTTTTCACAAGATACGTTGTGCCCCCCATACACTTTGTTATAATTTGTGTATGTGTCTGTATCTCCTATAAGGGGTTAGCTTAACCTCCAATTTGCAAGTAAAACTGAATTACTGTGTCGTGAAATGATGCATGTCTGAAAAGAGTGTCATCAATACGAACATTTTGGAAAGCTCTGCTCCAACCCCTGCTCCACCACCACCACAAGTGCCTCTTTTCTGGTGGAACCTTCTCTCTTGGCAGCTGCAATCAGGCCGCACAGACCTTTAGAAACCTGCCTCTGGTCCTCCTCCTCCACCCCCAGCTGCTACCTGGCCAGCTAAGGGTGAATTGCAGCCCGATTTCTCAGCACCACAAACCGTCTCCTGATGCTCCCCTCACACCCAAGGAAAGAGATGGATAAGAGAGAGAAGTATAGGGCCACCATGCCAACCCACCCCCATTCTCTCTCCTTTCCCTGACCTGGTTTGACCTTGTTTGCACCCTGCTTACTCTATCTACCATGTCTCAGCTCCCTTTCCACACACACTTTTTGATATTTGCAATTTTTCCACTTTTGCAGGGGTTCCGAGCCCCCAGCCCTAGCAAATGTAGAAGGCTGACTGTATAAACTTCACCAAGAAAGTGCAACCAAAACACATTGTCAGTTGCAAATTAAATCCTGGTGACAGTATATATGTGATGTATTTGGTCTCTCACTCAGCAGTTTACATAGGCAGACATGCAAATGATATCTATCTTGAATAGATATCCAGGCCCAGACAGTCTGGCTTCCTTATGGCTTAGCAGCGTGTCTCGAAGTTATGAGCGTCCCTACACCTCCCTTCTATCTTGTTAGGTTCATGGCTCTAGTCCTGATTAAGAACCTTCAACTTCACTCAGAGCTCTTTCTTCACCGCTACAGCCATCAGCTGGCGAAAATAATTGTGGTCAATTGTGCAAACATATTTTATCTTTTTACATTTGCATATGACTAAAATAATCCTTTGGAAAGAGGCGGTGAAGCCAAGATGTTGTTTTGAGATTGTGTTTCTGTGTGTCACACAGAAACATTGTGCCATTGTAAAAGAGGCGTTCCCTCCTTGGGTGACAGTGAGAAAGGATTGCTACTTTCCAGGTAGTTCAGTCCTTTAGTTTAAATATTCAACATTAAAAATGCTTATAGAGCTTTATGTTACCCAGTTGATCAGGGATGCCTGTTCAATTCATTTTAAGGGCTTTTATGTTGTTGCCTTCAAGTCTAGTATTCGTTGGCCGTCTCCCATCCAAGTACTAACCACAGCTGATCATGCTTAGCTTTCAAGATCAGAAAGGACCTGGTCTTTTAGGGTATTTAGGGAGCTGACAATATGATATTGTTGTTGTGTGCCTTCAAATTGTTTCCAACTTATGGCAACTCTAAAGTGAACATATCCCAGTTTTTCTGAAGGCTGAGAGTGTGTGACATGCCCAAGGTCACCCAGCAGTCTTCCATGGCTAAGCATGGAATCAAACCCCAGTTGTAGTTTAATGCTCAAACCACTACACCATGCTGGCTTTCTTGGTGTATTTAGGATTGGAGAATCAACTGTTTCCAGTAATATCCTATGAGGGGGGGGAAAGAACCCTCTTAGTAAGGAGAAAGCTAGCTCATCAGGAGAAAGGATCTAGTCTGGCTTTGTGCACTAACTTTCTACTTATGGGGATGTGGTTTTGTGCACCCCCCCCTTTAAAAAAATGATGAGGATTCCAAAGGACCTAATGGGTTTCCATGGCTAAGCAGGTAATCCTCCCTCTTGCCTCTACGCCCTGTGATATCCGCATTCATTTCCCCATGAGCACTGCACAGGAGAGGTTCTTGGTGGGTTGGGCTGACGGGATGGCATCAGACCTATCTATCTCCCATTCCTCAGCTGTTAACAGCATTTGAAAATAGGCCATATTTTAAGTGTTTCAAAATAACAACAACAACAACAACAACAACTATTATTATTATTATTATTATTATTATTATTATTATTATTATTATTATTATTCCTTCCTTTATTGAGAAAAGAATCATGCAAGCAATACTTGTGGCTGGTCTGGAATGATGATTTATTGAGAAGTCTGGATCTGTTGAAGATCAATGGTGGAAAATTAGAATGGTTCCCATTATTGTCCTGTTATTTCTACATGTATCCTTGTTCAGTCTATTGCTCAACGGTGTTAAGAAGTTGCCTTTCCACATCCTGTTAACCATCACTGATCTATTTTGGGCTGTTCATAACCAATATGTTATGCTGATGTTATCTTAGGTTAATATTTGTTACCTAAGCAATTTTTTAAAAAAAAGTTATTTGAAAGAAAACAGGACTTGCAACAGTGCGTTCTCAAGTTCCATGGGCAGTTATCCGAGGGATGGTACAAATATCCATCCCTACGAGCAGAAAGGGCTACCAGTTGGGGGGGAAGTCAGGATAAAAATGACGATGGTGATTAACAACAACAATCACATTCCCACCACAACCAGAAAGGGCAAGAGGTTGGGACCACCCAGAGGTGCATCTAGGGTGGGACAACTGGGATGCGTGTCCTGGGTGCCAGTGCTGGGGGGGCACACAAAAAAATGAACCATCCCACCCTCCTGCCCGGGCCTGGCCCACCTCCACTTCCCTCACTGCCACCAGGGTCCTTCCTGGCCCAGTGCAGGGGTGACAGCACAGCAGCAGCAGCCCTCCCACCTGCCAATGCCCCCTGCTGCCCCTCCATCCCTACCGGGGTCCTTCCGGGTCCCCCGGTGCAGGAGGGGCAGTGCTGGCAGCACCTAGAGGCGCAACTTCCACACTTGCCCTAGGTGCTGTTGAGCCTAGATGCGCTACTGGGACCACCACCCAAAGCTGTCCCAAGATATTTTGCTGCCTGAGGCAAAAGTCAAGAAGGTGCCCTCTCCATTCCATTTACAGAGGCCGACTGATTTGGGAGGAGAGTCTCCCTTAAAAAGTGGGAAAATGATAAATGAGTCCTCCAGTGCCACACTGAAGGGCACCAGGTGTGTTTTGGAGATGCTGGGAGCATGGAGGCATGTGGCTGACTTCCTGCCTCTGCTGCCTGAGACAGCTAACTCGTTCCGCCTCATGATAGGAGATCTAGCCTTGTCTTCTCCCCAACACATCTCCAGAAAGAATACCGCGGTGGCGCAGTGGTTAAATGCCAGTACTGCTAGTCACAAGGTTGTGAGTTCGATCCTGCCCAGCTCCAAGGTTGACTCAGCCTTCCATCCTTTCGCAGGTCGGTAAAATGAGTACCCAGCTTGTTGGGGGCATGTATAGAAATGTTTCAAAATACATGCTATTTGTAAGTTGTTCACCGCATCGATCCATATGGAGAGGCGGGATACAAATAAATAAAATAAAAATAAAAAATACACCAGACTAACTAGTATGTGTATTTTCTCTCCTGGAAGCATCCACAGAAGGAGGGATCTGTATGTTGTCCATCGTGTTCAAAGCAAATCTTAACTCATCCTTTGGGAAACCTTACAGTTCTGTTATCCCTGACTAGAAACAGGAGGGAGAGAAGAAGAGGAGAAAAATCCTGCTCTTATCTCCAATCAGGGACCTCAACAATGAGGACTAGTGACATGTGTTGGAATATTCTTCCACTAAGGACAATGTTAGAAAGCCAGTGTGGTGTCATGATTTGAGTTTTGGAGACCAGGGTTCAAATCCCCATTTGGCCATGGAAACCCACTGGGTGACATTAGGCATGTCACATACTCTCAGCCCCAGAAAAAAAATCATGGTAGGTTTACCTTAGGATTGCCATAAGCTGGAAACAATTTGAAGGCACACAACAACAATAAAGGACAGTCATGTAGTGGAGCCAGGGCTTGCTGGGTCAAAGCACCAAGAGTTTCTGATCAGAAAGGATTATGACATTACTTGCTCCCCCAACTGCTTGGATCCCCCCTGTCCCCTCTGAGTTTAATTGAACCCTGATTCCACCCTGGCCAGAAGAGGAATGGATTTTCGGAGCAACATTGTGTTGCTATTACCTATTCCTACTGAGGTTGAAAGGATTTTGAGGTGGTCTAGTCTCACATAAGCAAGACCCATTAGCTTTACAAAAGACTTGTTTGTGACAGAGATTAAAATTGCTAGAAATTGCTTTCAAAGATGGAGACCAAGACAATTCCTTGCATTTTTGGACTCTCTTTGGAAGTGCTGCTATAAGGACTGTCATTATGAGGGTCTATACTTTAAAATTTAGAGCGTCAGTGTGATGTAGTGGTTTGAGTGCTGGACCAGAACCCTGGAGATCAAGGTCCGATTCTCCACTCAGCCATGGAAACCCACTGGATGATCTTGAGTGTATCACACACTCTCAGCCCCAGAGAGCCCTGTGATAGGTTAGCCTTAAGGTTGCCATCAATTGGAAATGACTTGAAGGCACACAACAACAACAACAACAACAACAACTTTAACATTTACTGCTATATGTCTGCTTCAGAGAGGGAAGGAGCTTTTGTGAAGAGGTCAACCTCCTCCAGAAATTCTGAGAGTCACATTACGCCTGAGGGCCAAAAGTTCCCTTCCGCTGTCTTACACAACACCCTTATAAACTATCTCAGAGTGATGAGAAGATTGCTGAGGTATTCTGTTTAAAATGGTATTGTGATTTGTTGGAATGGAGGTGAAATCTGAAGCCTTTGAGTTCTGAATGATGAGGTAATTCTACCCCCCTCCTGTGAGGGCCATCTCTGTGTTTATGGCCCCGTTGAGCCACCTTGCAGCTTGTGTGGCATGCAGAAAGTCTACAATGGGAACAGTGCCAGCTTGGCACAAATGCCAAGCCTTCCCAGTAGTGATCTCAGTGCCCTGGCAAACTCCCTTCTTGCCAGTTACCTTTGTCCACATGACCACCAGGGCAGAGGTGAGCCTCTTGCGGAGAGTCACGTACGCAACGTATCACGAAGGAATAGTAAAAAATATGTTTATGTTGAAGTCATGGTGCGTGTAGAGGGACGAGTGGAGAGAGAGTCTCGTGACTGACTTATTTATAGCTTATCTGGCGTAAGGGCAGTGCCCGCATGAGGTGGCTGGCATCGGGGTTGTTGTGCGGGCAGATGGCTGGGCAAAGGGCATGGTGACCTAACAAGAGTGTAGACATGATTGCCTTATCTCTACAACTGTTTTGAATTGTGCACTCAGACCTTATTAGCAACAGGCACCTCTAGGCATGGACAGAGTATTTTATCGAGGAGGGTACAAAGCCTTGAATCAAGGTGTGTGTGTTGTGTGAGATCAGGGACTTTGAGCAAAGAGCTTCAGGAGATCGGGAGAGAGAGACCTTCAGCTATAATTTAAACCTGCCTTTCAGGACTGTGTTGTGTAGTGGTCAAAGTAAAGGATTCAGATTTGGGAGATTCAGGTTCAAATCTCCACCGAGCCCTGAAATAATATTGAGTGGCCCTGAGCACCACAGACTATTTCTTAGCCTGACCCACCTCACATGGCTGTTCTGCAGATAAACTAAGGAGAGCTATGCACTGGATATCGTGGGAGGAAAGGCAAAATAGAAGAATGATGAATGCAACAGACAAACAAACAAGAGTGAAAGTCTCTTTTTATGACTATTTCACAGGCATCTTTTTTGGTTCCTCAAAACCACATTGGCTGAGGTCCTTTCTGAATCTCTCAACTTAACTGTTGTTGCTGTTGTGTGCCTTTGAGTTGCTTCCAACTTACGACAACCCTAAGGTGAATGTATTATATGGGATTTTCTGGGGCTGAGAGTATGCAATGCACCTGAGCGGGGAATTGAACTCTGGTCTCCAGGGTTGTAGTCCAACACTCAAACCACTACAACACGCTGGCTTTCAACTTAACTACCCTCTCCCAAAGATTTCTCTATTCTCACAATTCTTGACTTCATTTCTTCTGCCTTGAGCATCGGATAGAGGCTGTAGACTCTCTGGGTAAGAGACCCTACCATACTTCTTTTCCTTTCTTCCCCTCCCAAAACTGCAAACCCCAGGATTCCATAGGATGTTGCAAGTGGTATCATAGCACTATAACAGTCTAATGCGGAAATGGCCTATAGATACATTTGGATATTTGCAATTTTCCCAGTTTTGCGAGAGTTCTGTGCCCCTAACTCTAGCAAATGTGGAGGGCCAACTGTAGTAGCACCACTTCAGAGCTGAGTGCTTTCCTCAGCTTGGAGGGAGCCGCACCCAAAGGCCTCGGAGGGTAGCTGGCACATACTTTGACCCGTGCCAGAGCTTGGGGTTTCCCCATCCCTGTTGTACTACATGGATTTGGGAAGGGGGGGTGGGATATGCAGGTGAGGATTTGGGACTGTCTCTGCCTTTTCTTTTAACAGCCTGCCTCATTTGCTTCCAATGTTTTGGGCCCGGGAAGGAACCTGCACGCCCATTGCTTCCCCCTCGGCTGCCTAAATGAGACCCGTCCAGCAGGTTTGCCAGCTTTTTCTCTACCAAGACAGGCTCTGGCTTGGCAGCTTTCTTTGTATAAAATCCAGCATTGTTTGCTGGAGGAGCTGCAAAGGAAGGAGAGAGGGAGGAGAAAGAAAGTGGCAGAGTAGAGGTGCTAAGGATTTGAACAGGGAAGTTACCCTTTGGAGGTGACTTCATAGAATCACAGAATTGAAGAGCTAGAAGAGACCACAACAACCATTGAGTCCAACCTCCTGCCATGCAGGAATAAACCATCCCTAATAGATGACCATCCGGCCTCTGTTTAAAACCCCCCAAAAAAGGAGAGGCCACCAATCACATCCAGACAGTATATTCCACTATCAAATGCAGGAGGTTCTTGCTAATGTTTAGATGGGATCTCTTTTTCTGAAGTTTGAAGCCATTGCTCCGTGTCCTAGTCTCTGTAGCAGCAGGAAACAGCCTAGTTCCATCCTCACGTAGCATCCCTTCAGATAGCTACCATATGGCCTCGTAACCTTCTCTTCTCTGGGCTAAACATACCCAGCTCCCTAAGCTGTTTCTCATAGGGCTTCGTGGTTTCCAGGCCTTCTACTGTTTTGGTTGCTCTCCTCTGGAAACCTTCCAGCTTATTAATTTCCTCCCTGAACTATGGTGCACAGAAGTGGACACAGGATTCCAGGTGAGGTCTGACCAAAGCAGAGTAGAGTGATACTATCACTTCCCTTGGCCTAGACACTATTCTCCTATTGATGCAGCCCAGAATGGCGTTGGCTTTTTAGCTACCTCATCACACTGCTGGTTCACGTTCAGCTTGTGGTCTACTAGGACTCCAAGATCCTTTTCGCATGTACTGTGGTCAAGCCAGGTGTCAGGGAGCGCCAGCATGGAAATTCTGAAATAAATGCCTACTGTTCTTCTCCCTTTTCCTTCCCTTTCCTCAGCTGTTTCTTATGTCAACTTTTGCACTACAAGCTCCTTGAGACAAGGACTGGTTTTGTTTCCTCATTTTCTAAACGAGGGATGTGGAAAGCGCTGCCCTCTGGGCATTGCTGGACTACAGCTCTGAGCACTCCCTCTCAGCCTGGGTGAGCGAGGCTGATGGGAGCTGCAGCCCTGAAATCCCTGGAGGGCTGCAACTTTGCCCAATTGAATTCTAAAGTTACCAGGTATACCGATGATGATGTTGTAATAGTTGCCTGGTGGCACAGTAGGGGTTATAAACGTTCTGTGCTGGGATCCAGAATTGAGTCTCCACCATGCTATGAAAACTCACTGGATGAACTTGGGCCAGTCCCCACTCCTTAACTCTGGGGCTGAGCTACCTCACAGGGTTAGTGTTGCAACAATTAGCTGAAGAAGCAAAGAAGCATGGAGATCATCTTGAACTCACTGGAGGAAAGGAAGGATCATCATCTGTATTGAAACCTACAAGTGAAGATTCACAGCTTCTGGTGAAAGAAAATCACGGCAGTTCCTGCATTCAGAGGTGCACAGAGAGCGATTGCAAACAGACTGACAAAATATCAGAAGGAAATTGCTAGAGATATGAACAAAACAGTGCAGTTCCAAAAAAGGGATGATACTCCTTGGAATGAGCGGCTTTATCCAGCAGCTACCTCACTGATTCCTAGAATCCTGGACATTCTACTACTTCTTGGATAGATTCCAGATCTTGGATGGTCCAAAACCCGAGTTGCCTATACCTGGTAGACTGTGAAACTGATAGTATGTTATCATATATGAATATGTACATTGCAGCATTGTGTGCACTGACAGCACTGTATTTACTTTTATTCATCACCACCCTCCTCAATTACTAAGCTTATATAATTACTAGCAAATATACCCGGCGTTGTCCAGGATTTTATTTTCTCATAGGTAGTACTTCTTAGAAAGATTTGAGATCTTGTGTCTCTAATTCCCCAAACTGTCTTCTCCAGTAATTGTAACTTTTCCCCATATTCCCCAATCCAATCTGTATTCAGAGTTATTAATATAGGGGTTGAGTTCCTGAGGGAATACACTGCCCTCCTCCTTGCTGCTAGGCCTCATCTTCACAGCAACTGGGCTATTCAAGGCAGACACAGTTGACTGAGTCCCCAGAGCTCTCTGGGTGAGAATTCTAAAGACTCTTCTCTAAACTGCAACCCTAGGATTCCATAGACTCTTCTGAGGCAGCCAACCATATGAGGTTTTCGCCTGACACAGCCAATCATATGAGGTCTTCGCCTGACACAGACAAACAAACTTTGACCTTTTTATATTAGATGATTACAGGTTTCCTCCACTTATCTGATAGCTTTGGGACCAGACGACTACCAAAAATCAGAATTGGTTGAAAAGTGGAACTTGTGTACTGAACTGAAGGGAGCACGAAGGACCTATGGAGGCTCTCATGGAGCTGACTGCACACATGCTGCTTGCAAAGTCTCTCAGCCCATGTGAGCCATCCCAAGCAAGCTTCATAGACAAAGAAGAACTGATGAAAGAGCAGAGCCCCCTTCAGATGATTGGAACCTGTCCTTAATTTGGAAACGTCAAAAAGAACAAGTTGTCAGATAATGGGCAGTGAAAAAGTGGGGGCTTCCTATAAACAATGGCCATTTCTGCGCTACACTCTTATAGCGCGATTATTCCACTTTCAACATCCTATGGAATGTTGCCCCTCCCTGAACTGCAAACCCCAGGATTCCATAGGATGTTGAAAGTGGAATAATTGCACTAAAAAAATGTAGTGTGGAAATGGCCAATATCAGCACCCTCTGCTCTTCAGTGACTCGTTTTTTGACAGTCAGCTCTTTTGACTATTGTAAATTTACATACATGCGCTGCTCTTTCACCAGTTCTTCTCCTCTTACCTTCTTCTTGTAGGGAAAGTGAGGGAATTCTGGAGGCTCTCTTTGGGACCGTGCACGCATGTGGTTGCAGGAAAGCCTCCGTAATTCCTTCAGATTCTCTACAGGAAGAAGCAAGAAGAGACAAACTGACAAAAGGCTGGGTTCTGCTTTTCAACAGATTCCACTTTCAGACAATGCTCTGATCCCTAACCCATCAGATAAGCAGGGCGTTCATTATCTTTTTATACAATATATACATCAACATATTATATAGCATGCGAGCTTCTTTATATAATGTATCACAATTTCATTGTTATATTACTATTGTCATTATTTTCTTAAGAACAGAGGATTCTGGCTGCGGTATTGTGGGGCTTGTGGTGAGCACAAGGAACTCTTCCGAGTTCTTAGCGGAGAAGAGTACATTTTGCTGGCTGAAGGATGATGGGGCTTGTAGTTCAAAGAACCCACTCTGAACTTTTTGCCTGCCCCTCCCCTTGCCTGGTATCTGGGCCTTCGGTTAGATCCAACAAGGCTCTTTTTGTTCCCTTAAATGGAGCTCCAGAGGTAAAACAGGGGAAAGAGCAGCTGGGCGTTATATCTTGGGAGGCTGCGTCACCATTATTTCTTATCAGTATTGTTCTTACTCATTTTCTAGTCCCGGCCCAGGCCACCAACCATGATGCTCTACTAGCCAATTCAGCAGGTGAGTGTTGACAAGACTGGAGCCAATTTGGTGCCACAAGAGCGGGAAGTCTCAACAGGTTCAGGGGAATCCCCGAGGTTTGCAGAAGTGCTGAAGAAAATACGATGAAAGGTGAGTATCATGCATGCACACGCACAACATGTCCTAAATAAGCACAAATAAGCACAGCAAAGAAGACTGAGCATGCTCAGTGGCCATGAGTGTAATTTTTTTCCCTCCTCCCTTCCTATTTCTTTTCCTTTCATGTCGTGCCTTTTTCAATAGAAAGGCAATAGGGATTGATATGTAAACAGCTCCAAGAGTCTTTCCAGCTGCAAAGTGAGGTATGAAGGAAGGAAAAGAAAGAAGAATGGTGGGTGGGAAGGTTAAATGTCAGTTGTAAAAGAAATTCAGAGAACTGGACTGGGTGAACGAGGGGATTCCCAAACTCTACTCCTCCAAGTGTTTTGGACTTCAACCCCCAGAATTCCCAGCTGTGTTGGCCAATGATCAGGAATTCTGGCAGCTGAAGTCCAAAACACCTGGAAGACCAGAGTTTGGGAACCACTGTCCAACATGAACTCACTACAGCTTATAACAGCAACCCTTCCTCCTGGTTATATCCAAGTGTGTGGGACTCCACCTCCCATAACCCCTCAAGTGGCTGGTGGCTCATGGGAGCTGTACTGCAATGCACCCCGAAGGCACTAGGTCAGGCGGCAGGGAGAGTCTAGCCTGATGAAACCCAGGACAGCACTGAGAAGGTCCCCTCCTGTGTTCCCACCAGATGTCCCTGTGAAGGTGGTGGGACAAAGAGAAGAGTCTTTCCAGCAGATCTCAAAGCCCAGGTTGGTTCATAAGGAAGAATACAGTCCAGTCCTTGAAATAACCTGGACCTGGACCTTTGAGATTTCACCTAAACATCAGGCAGAACTTTCTGATGGTCAGAGCTGTTTGGTAGTGGAATATGCTGCCTTGGAGTGTGGTAAAGTCACCTTCTTTGGAGGTCTTTAAGCAGAGGCTGGATGGCCATTTGCTGGGGATGCTTTGAGTATTTGTTCTTGCATGGCAGGGGGTTGGACTTGAAGGCCATTGTGGTCTCTTCCAACTCTCTATTTCTATGATTCTATGGACTGAGCCCTTTAGGACTTTAAAGGTCATCGCAAGCACTTTGAATTGTGCCCAGAAACAGACTAGCAGTCAGTGGCTCTGTTGCAAGAGGGGGGTTGTGTGATTTCTGTAGTTAGTTACAGTTAACAATCTGACTACAGCAGTTTGGACCAGTCAGAGTTTCCAAACACCCTTCAAAGGTATCCCCACGTAGAGCACAATACAGTAATCCAACCAGAATGTAACCAAAGCATGGGTCACTGTGTCCAGATCTGACGTCTCAAGGAACAGGAGCAGCTGGTGCACACATCTTAACTGTGCAAATGCACCCCTGGTTACTGCTGAAACCTGGGCTTCCAGGCAGATAAGAATTCACTGTGGGCTAGATCTAGAACAGTGTAGCTATGGCATGCCCCCCCCATAAGAATTCTCTCCCTGTGAAATTTTCCTCCCATTCCTAATGTTGCAGCATTGTGGGAACTTAATACTTCAGCTGGACAAATAGAAACATGAGAACCAGCATGATGTATTGGTTTGAATGTTGAACCATGACTCTAGAAACTAGGGTTCAATTGCCTGTTTGGCCATGGAAACCCACTGGGTAATCTTGGGTGCATCACACTGAGCCCCCAGAAAAGCCCAACATAGGTTTGCTTTAGGGTTGCCATACATCAGAAATGACTTGAAAGCACAAAACAACAAGTTTAGCACAAGTTTAGCATCTAAGCTCCTTTTGAGAGCCAGCATGCTGTAGTGGATTGAACATTGGACTATGATCCTGGAGACCAGGGTTTGATTCACCACTTGGCCCCACTGGATGACCTTGGGTGCATCATATACTCTCAGCCCCCAGAAAACACCACGGTAGGTTTGCCTTAGGGTCACCATAATTCAGAAGTGACTTGAAGAGACACAACAGCCACAGTTTAGAATTACAGCAGAGCTTTCCAAACTGTTCATGTTGGTGGCACATTTTTTAGACATGCACCATTTCGCAACATAGTAATTCAGTAAGTAATTCAGTAAGTGGAGGCAGCCCCTCCACCTGAGCCTGGCCCACTGCCCTCGCTGGGGTCTTCCTTGGTGCGGGACAGTGGCAGCAGGAGACATAACCCCTCCACCCAGACCTGGCTCCCCGCTGCCAGTCTCACCAGGGTCTTCAATGACTTGGGGTAGCAGCGGCAGATGCAGCCCCTTCACCTGGGCCTGGTCTGCCGCAGCAGCAAAAGAGGCAGCCACTCCACCTGTTAGATTTGCATGGCATACCTACACACTGCAGCTGACAAAACTAACGTATCACAACACACAGTTTGGAAAGCTCTGAATTACAGTTTAGGCATCCAAAGCAAAGGGGCAGACAAAGGGACCAAGGGAACACAGCAAAACCGAGAGTTCTAGATGTGCACAATTTCCCACGTCTCACTCTCAATGCTAGAAATTTGAGGAGTGAAGTAAGACTACACGGGAGGGCAGAATCTCCCCACTGTAGCCACACTCACGGAAATTCAGAATAAAAATAAGCCTCAAGTTACAGAGGCCTGTAAATGCCAGTAGTCATAATACAGGTTGTTGTTATTGTTGTGCGCCTTCACTTGTTTCTGACTTATGGCAATCCTAAGGTGACCCTATCATGGGTTTTTCTCAGCAATATTTGTTAAGAAGGTGTTATTTTTGCCTTCCCCTAAGGCTGAGAGAATATGACTTGCCCAAGTTCACCTGCTGGGTTTCCATGGCTGAGCAGGGATTTGAACCCTGGTCCCAAGAATAGTCTGATGCTCAAACCATAATGGCCCCCAATAATGCTGACAATAAGATATAAAAATATAATTTATGGCAGTAAAATAATATGCTCTGTGTGTGTGTGTGTGTCTTCAAGTCACCTGTTGACTTATGGCAACCCCATGAATTTCATAGGGCAAGGAACACCAAGAGATGGCTTTCCTCTTAAACTCACAGTAGTTTATGGACTTGCTATATCCTAATCCAGGCCTGGATTTGCTGCAACATTTTGTTGCAGCTCTCTTTCAGAGAAGCTCACCTTACAAGGTCACCAGCCTGCCTTACAAGGTCATCGTGTGCAGAAATGGGATGGAGGGGGAAGGGGTTACTATGTTTACATTGACTGGAAGTGGTCATTTGCCCCCAAAATGACACACCTGTCATGGGCTGCTGAGTTGTTGCTTTGATTCCCTCACACTTGAGCAAGGAGTGCAACGGTGACGCAAACCTGATGATTCAGTTGTAGCCCCCACAAAGAATTTCCAGGCTCTTCCGGGCTGCCTGGACATCCTTCACAGATGCAGACTGTGATTCATCTGCCAGGAAAGGTGCGTGGACGAAGGGCACGAGGAAGCCCTGGTCTAGTTTTGGAAGCGAGGCAGGCTGTTATCTATCTAGCTCAGTTCAAGGGGGAAGCCCATATTTTTAGCTAGGACTAGAGGTCATAGCCATGAGATTTTCCTTGGCTTCCCGGCTGCTTAATACTATGTCTGAATGTGTTGCGTTCAAACCAAAAGTCCACAGCAGGTCCAGATAACACGGGCCTGGTCAGCTATGTGTGGCCTATGCCACTGAAATTTCTTTGCCATATACCATCAAATTATTGGTCCATTTCTGGACAGAACTCGGTGCACTGGTTGTGACCTTCAAAGCCCTACATGGCTTGGGCCATTTCTTCAGTAGACTGTTACAGTGCTATTATTCCACTTTCAACATCTTATGGAATCCTGGGGTTTGCAGTTTAGGGAGGCCCTCAAAGGATTCCATAGGATGCTGAAAGTGGAATAATAACACTAATAGTCTAGTGCAGAAATGGCCTCAGATCCAGACTATCAGACTGTATCTCCCGATACAAGCTGGCCTGAATTTTAAGAACTTCAGAAGAAGGCTTTGTCTTGGTCCCATCACCCTGATGGACCCATTGGGTGAGGACACAGGAGAAGGCCTTCTTGGTGGCTGCTCCCAAGCTGTGCAATTCACTTCCATGGGAGATTCCATTGGCCCCCTCTCTTTCTGCAGGAAGGCAAAGATCTTGTACCTTAGGAAGGACTTTGATGTTTAATTTATGAGGCAGAAAGAGCATTTGAGTGTGGTGTTCTGTGCTTGTATCTTTTAATTATATGTGTCAGATGTATTTTAAGTGGTTTCAACTATGTGCCTTTTTGAACCGAATTCTCTGTTTAATTGTTCTTTAACTTTGTGAATATGAGTTTAGCTGAACTTGACTGTTTCTAGGGTGGCCTCTCTTTGGTTTTGCTTTAGTGGCAGATTTGGTGGTGTGGCACAAAGACTTTTTAACTGACAGTTGTGGACAGTAAGCGTCCTATCAAATGGCACTATCATAGTGCTCTCATTCCAGTTTAACTGCCATGGCGACATCCTGTGGAATTCTGGGCTTTGTAGTTTAGTGAGAGGCCCATCAGTTCTCTGGCTGAGAATTCTAAATGCCCCTTCCTTAAACTGCAAACCTCAGGATTCCATATGCCATTGCCATGGTATTTAAAGTGGAACAATAGCTCTGAAACAGTAAGTGTGACAGCATCCTCAGTGGAGACAACATACAATTTAATCCTTGAACCACGATTCCCAATCTTGTTTCAACACCTTCTGGAAATTACTGCGAACCAAGGAAAAAAATTATCTTCCAATATAGTTACTTTTTGCAACCTCCCATCAGTTGTGTCTTTAACCTACATGTTATCTAAGCTTTGATAAGACTTCTAGTGATTTTCCTTCTTTTCTAATTTTCTACTTTCTAATTCTAATCTACTTTCTAATCTAATCTACTTTCTACTAATCTACTTTCTAATTCTACTTTCTAATTTTCTACTTTTCATTATTTTCTACTGGTGGGCAGGATAATAAAAGTGGTGGGATATCGATGTCTGTAAATGTATTTGCTGCTCGGTATTGACTCTTTTTCAAAAAGACTTCCTCCCCAATCTGAATGTCAGGATTATATATAATGAGGAAGCTTCCACTCATGAACCTTTTCAATAGAATAGACACTCATGGCCTATTTACGCGATGCAGTTATAGAGTTTTGTTCCATTTTAACTGCCATGGCAATATCCCATGCAATTCTAGGATATGCAGTTAAGGAGAAGCATTTACAGTCAACCCTCCACATTTGCAGATTTCATTTTTGCAGATTTGATTATTCACAGATTATTTGCTGTTATCTCTGCTACCTCCCTATGCCATTTTTAGTTGGGACTGCAAGCCTCATGAGGCCGAGAAACTGCAAAGAAAGCTTCTAAGTCCCTACTAAAAAAGGTGTGGGGCAGCAGTGGAAGTGGCCGCAAGCCCCACCAGCCCCCCACTTCTGCCTTGGGAAGGAGCCCTGATGCCTCAAAGGAACCCATGGTGGGTTGAATATGGTGATCAGACTTCTTTGGTGTGTTAAATATGGTTTGGGAGGGTCTAGTTATTCATGTCTTTTCCATTTTCATGGGGGTCCTGTGCCCCTAACGCTAGCAAATGTGGAGGGATGACTGTAGAAGTTTCAGTCTGTGAGCACCATGTTTCCCCAAACTACAAACCCCAGGATTCCACAGGATGCAGCCACGGCAGTTGATGTGGAATCATAGCGCTATAACTGTGTGTAGTGTGAATGCTCCCCCATGACAATTTATTTTTAAGTGCCTTGGTGCAACCCCTAGCTGAGACGAGTAAGCAGGTCTGGTGTATTAGTGGTTCTGGCATTGGTCTAAGGGTCTTTCCACCCTACACTGTTAATAGTGCTATTATTCCACTTTCAACCGCCTATGGAATCCTGAGGTTTGCAGTTTAAGGAGGGGCTTTTAAAATTCTCAGCCTCAGTAAACTACAAACTTCAGAATTCCACAGGATGTTGAAAGTGGAATAATAGCACTATAATAGTGTAGTGCGGAAAGGCCCTAAGATAAGTGCAGGGTCATGAAACATTTTGTAGTTAAGTTTGGGCCTAATTTGAGGCCTAAGCTAAATATATATATATATATCTTAGCAGGGCTACAATTCCCAGAATTCCCCAGTTTATAAGACTACTGGCCTTACTGGCTATAGGATTCTTGGAGTTACAGTCCAAAAATAGTTTCACATTGTTAAGGCCTGATGCCGAATTCCGAATGGGTTCTCCTCCCATTTACTGTTTGTATGTCAAGATGAGTTTGTTTTCAGACATCACAAAACACAAGGAAACCTGGGGTCCTGTCATAGTACAAACTATGATTCCACTATAACTGCTGTGGCTCTTTATTTATACCATAAATAAAGACATCCCTTGGAAGAGGATTGTTCCCATCCCCTCTACAACTGCCTATCCCCGAGACAGATGGTGGTAACAAATTCTTTTCCCCAAATTCCTAGGCTCTTTCACACTATACAGTTACAGCCAGCCCTCCACATTCGCTGGTTTTGCTTTCACAGATTTGATCATTTGTGGATTTAATATGTTTTCTCTTGGAATCTCTAGGTTCTCCACTGTGATTCTATGATCCGCTTCCATCAGAAGTGGACCATAGAGTCATGCTGGAAGACATAGAGATTCCTGAGAGAAAATATTACTTTAGGAATCTCCAAGTCCTCCAGCCCAATTCTATGGTCAAGTTGACAATAAACAACATTTCCGCACGACACTCTTATAGCGCGATGATTCCACTTTCAACCTCCTATGGAATCCTGGGGTTCACAGTTCCGGGAGGGGCCGGCTGGCCCCTCCCGGAACTGCAAACCCCAGGATTCTATAGGAGGTTGAAAGTGGAATCATCGCGCTATAAGAATGTTGTGCAGAAATGGCCAAAGTTGCACTGGAGGCTTCCAGCTCACTTTCATATACATTTCAAGTGCAATTTTGTCATTTCTGAGGGTTCATTTTTTTAAAAAAAAAATCAGAGTTTTGTCTGCTCCCAACCTAAATTCAGAATTTTCTTTCATGGTGCTGGCATCCAAGAGTTGGATGAGGCAGGTTGAAGTCTCCAGTGAGCTGCAAAACCTTACTCCTCCCTGTTGCAACCTACCTTTTAGGATCCACGTAATGAACAGAAAACTGGCAAGGAGCAATTTTGGTAAGCATCTCTGAGCTGATTTTTTAAAAAAATAGTCAGCACAGAAATGTAACGAATAACAAAAATAGATGAAAATCAGGAGGCAAAGACACTGGAATGAAGCAGGAGGTGGTTAAAATACAGGTCCATGACATGACCTGTACGTAAGTCACTTTTGTGTAGCTTCTGACCACTTTGGCAGGAAAAATACAGCAGATCCTCCATAACAATGATCCATATCTCTCTCCACCGAGGGAAGGAGACAGATGCACCTTCCTTGGCTGAGAGAGAGACACACAGCTCAGCACAGCAAAGCCTCCCACTGGCTTTGGCTCCCAGGGAAGAGGCTGCTCCCCACACCCTGCTGGGAAGAAAGGCAGAAGGAAGGAGCAGGCAAATGGTACAGCTGCCTCCCTCCCTCACCGCCTTGCCCAGCCTGGGGGTAAAAGTATAGTGTTTGGCACATCTGCATTAAGTCTAGGAATGTATCTCTCATGGATATGGGGGACAAGAAAGTTTTTGCACCTCCCAGGAGTGATGCTTTTCCTCACTAATGGGACACAACGACATCAATCCTGCCCCCAACTGAAACAAAAACAAATCCAGAAATGAGTTGCTGTTACTTTTTTGGTGTGTACTTTAGGGCCTTGTGGAGCCTACAATGGGTGCTAGGGACTAAACATTGCTTCCCTACCCCAGCTCTCCAAAGTTGTGCTCTCCTAGAATAAAGCAAAGTGACAGTTTTCTCCTGTCCTGCCCTACAAATAATTGACAAAACCAAAATTGCCAGACTGACAAATCCACAACAGAGCAAAGGAAAAGATAGATGGAAGACCTGACTGTATATCTGTGGGTTTTTTAAATCCACCTTTTATTTCATTTTTGTTTTTAATAGACTAAGAGCAAGTATATGAAAATCGTCAGCCAAAGCTCTTGGGGAAGAAGAAAAAAAAATCACAAGGAGAAACAGCCCCCGACCCACCCCTGACCCCAACAGTCCTCTGCTTGTTTTTGTCCATGTTGGGTTCATTTAATTCTTTTTTGCACGCCCCCCAACCCAACCCTCAACCCGGGAAGAGAAAAAAAAAGTGTCCGTGCGTCTTGCATAGGTCTGGTCTTCACAGAAGACAAAGGGGGGGAAACGCCCCAAAAAAGAAAGAAGAAAGAAAGAAAGAAAGAAAGAAAGAAAGAAAGAAAGAAAGAAAGAAAAAGAAAGAAATTCACCTCTGGCTTGACAAAGCAGGCCGGTGCCCGCCCCGAGCCCACCACTACAAGAACAGTTTCATATAATCTATAGACACGGAATAATAGAGCTTCTCTCTGTACAGAACACATCAAGATATGTACAGGGTAGCCCATGCTTAGGGCCAAGGGTACCACATCCCCTCCTTACTAATGTGGGAGCCACCGGAGAGACAGTGTAGGCCCCTATCCCCTCCCAGTTTGGGGCACGGACTCTTCGGGGATCGGGGTACTCCTTCCAAAGCAAGGTATGCGTCTCCCTCACAACTTTGCTTATGTCTGCTTATGCCAGCTTGCAGGAGAAGATGCAGCGTCTGGGCCGGCGGCACCTTCAGTTCTCGCGGGCAGCTGGCTCCTCTGGACCTTTGCAGCTGGGCACCGGAAGAGGCGGACAGGTGGTCTATTGCTGTGGCAGAGAGACAGAGCATTGCCAGGCACGGGTAGGATGATGAAAACACCTTTTTTTGCTCCTCTCTGGGGCACCAAACCCACCCCACCTGCTAAAGTCCACACAGAATGGGGTGTGAGGTGAGAGGAGCATCTCATCCAAAACTCTCCCTCCCTGGCGGCAGACAAGAAAGGTGAAAGAGAGCGAGAGAGGAACACAGAAGCAGTGGCAATGTCCTCCTTAGCTGGGGGGTATGGGTGGAGGAGGTGGGGGGCATGGCACCAGCCTGAAAAGTTCAACGATTCCCCTTTCACCGTCAAGTCTTTTCTCCCTCGCTCCACCAGCGTGCCTCAGTCCGCCTCCCTCTTGGAGTTTCAGGTTTGGTATCTTGTTTTTAAATACACGTTGCTCTTGGGGTTCTTTTGTTCTTGTCCTTTTGCTGCAAACGCCAAGGGAAGTCCAAGGGAGGACGGGCGGACCCCATGAGGGGCAGGCGGGTGGATGTTGTGGCTCAGCCCCCCCTCCCACGGCGCCCTGCACGGCTAGGAGGCCAAGAGCGTCATGAGGAAGAGGGCGGCGGCCACGGCTAGGGGCAAGTGTTCCCGCTTGGGACTGGTCCCGCTGATGCTCTTCTCCAGTTTGGGCATCTCAGGGTTAAAATTATCTGCAAGAGGGAGGAAAATGAGGAGAGAGAGAGAGACAGGGAGGGTGGGAGATCAGAGTCTAGCACAGTGGGGTGGGCGCCCTCTTCCCCCAGTTAGCGCCTCTTGCTCCAAAACGCCGTCCCTTCCTCGGGCCCCGCCAAGCGGTGGGGCGGACAGCAAAGGACTACGGCTATCCGGAGAGAAAGGGGCAACTGCTAGGGCAGCTAAAATGGTTTCCTTTTGGCTTTCCTTTTTAACCTCAGAATTCCGGAGAAGGCCTCAGCCTCCTCCGGCAAGCAGGAGGGAGATGCTAAGCTTCAGGAAACGCCCGCCGCCGCCCCCACCCCAGCCGAGGGCACTGTGGGTCTCACTCACCCAAGTCCTCGATCTTCACTTCTGGCCCTATAGTGTACTGCGGGAGGGTCGGAACCGCTTTCTCCCCAGAGTGCGACGCTGTGGGCGGGAGAGGGGGAGAGGGTTATGCCCTGGGGGGAGAGGGTTATGCCCGGGGACAGGGCGAGAAACCATGCTCCACCCCACCTCCCCACCATCACTTTCATCCCCCTCCCCACAAAAATCTAGTGTCCTTCCCCTTCCCTTTAAATCCTATGCCCAAGGAGAAGAAGAGATCACGGAAGGTCATCAGTTGTTGGCTTCACATGACAGACAACATAACATGGAGGGGGCAGACATGGGGTGGAGGAGCAGGAGGGCAGGTGCAAGGATGGGTCGTGAGAGTTGTAAAAGCAAAGACGTCCACAGGTATAACAAGAAGCAGCAGCAAACATATCCATCTGTGGGTATCACAGGGTAGATTATGGGGCGTGCCCTGTGGGCAGGCCCTGGTAGAGGAGAAGGTCCCCATCCTGGGAACAAGCAGCAAGCAGGCCACAGCACCTGTGCCAAATAGGTGAGCATGTGTGTTCATCCACATTGAAGAGTGTGCTAGAGTATGCATAAAGGGATGACAAGAACACAGCAAGAAGGCACACCATTTCTGAGAACATTCTAGGGCACAAATGTGAGTAGATATGACAAGGCAGTGTGCAGCCAAACGGCTGTGGGTTGGGACCATTTCTGGGAAGCTGAAGGCTGGTGTTGCAAACATGACCACAGAAGGTGGTGCTGTGAAGCTTTGATCTCCTGGTCATCCTATCTTGCCCACCCTGCAAAGATACTTGTCTGAGGCATGGCTCACAACATGCAAACTGTTTTGGTGGCCCAATTTCTCTCACTTAAAAACAAAAAATGAAAAAAAAATTGACCTCAAATTGCTCTGTGTTCCATCCAACAATGGGCAAAGACTTTTTTCATTCAGGACACAATTTTGGCAATTGATCAACTACTGAAGGCTAAAAGCACAGGGCATTATACTTTTGTGGGAATGATGTCTGATATGCTTTAAAAAAATTTTTTTGACTGCCCAGAAGAAGAAGAAGTTCATTTTCTAAGTGATCCAAAAGTCCCACATGCCCATTTTCAGACAAAAGGAAGGCATTACAGCTAATATGGTTACTTCTAACGTGATATTTCCAGGCTCTGCCCATGAGGACTAGTGGCTTGCTTTTTTTTAAAAAAAAGGGAGAATATGAAAACAAGCAGTGAAAATCCTGTTAAGGGGGAGCAAGAGACACAGGACTGTACAAAATAGCTAGTCAGGACTGCAAGAGTTCTGACAGGCACAAGCCAATAAAAAAAAGGAAGAAAAATTGTGCGCAAGTATGGCGCATGTGTGCAATTGATATGCTGAGGATTCCCGGGACATGGTGTGGGCGAGGATGTGGTCTTGTGCGCACTGGGTGGCAGCGTACACCAAGGGAAGTGGTCAAGGGAAGAGAAGAGCACTTACGGGAGGCACAGCAGACAAACACCTTCATTCGGAGGCAGGCTCGACGGTGGTTGTGCGTTGGGGTTGCTGAAACAGAGGGAGAATGGAGAAAAATATTGAGCAGGTAGGACTGTGAGAAGAGTTGTGAGGGGAGGAGTCATGGCTTGCTGGCAGACCCCCTGTCCTCTGTTTTGCATAGAGAAAGGTCCCAAGTTCAGCCTCCATCCAGCATATCTAGTTCAAAGGATCTGGTGAAATGTCCAGAGAAAACCAGTGTGGCACAGTAGTTCAAGTGTTAGACTACAACTCTGGAGTCCAGGGTTTGAATTCCTGACTCAGGTATTGGGTGACCTTGGGCAAGCCACACACTCTCAGCCTCAGAGAAAGGCAAAGGCAAACCCCCTCTAAACAAATCTTGCCAAGAAAAACTCTGTGTTAAGTTCACCCAATGGACCTTCCAAAGGCTGGTAGTGTTCAGAGCAGACTGGCCTTAGAATCATAGAATCATAGAGTTGGAAGAGACCACAAGGACCATTGAGTCCAACCCCATTCTGCCATGCAGAAATACACCAACAAAGCACTCCCAACAGATGGCCATTCAGCCTCTGTTGAAAAACCTCCAAAGAAGGAGACTCCGCCACACACCCAGGCAGCAGTGTAAATCTACTGTCAAACTGCTCTTATTGTCAGGAAATTAATGGTTAGATGGAATCTCTTTTCCTAAAGTTTGAAGCCATTGCACTGTATCCTAGCCTCTGAAGCAGCAGAAAACAGGCTTGCTCCATCCTCCATATGACATCCTTCCCTCTCTGGGGCCCTTCTGTCTTTCCCATCACCCTCACAAGGACATCTTTCTCCAGCTGAACTACTGCCATGCCATCCTACACATACCAATCATGCCAGGCTTCAGAAGCCAAGCAGGAGAAATCTGGAGGGGTGTATCCATGGTGTCTGGTATTACAGGGTCCAAGAAGGGGAGGTGCCATTAGATCCAGAGACGAATTGAGTGTGGCAGAAATTCAGTCCAAAAAGATGCAATCATGTACCACTGTGTCACCTCTAATACCACAGGGTAACACCAGGGATCTTGAGGCGTGGCTAATGAAGAATCTTGCCTGGCAAGCCACTGCTGACAAAGAGTTGAGGACATGGAGCCAAATGGATGAACAGTCTGACTCAGTCTAAGGCAGCTTTCCATGTTCTCATGGAACCCTAATGTACTATTCTAATGCATGGGACAACAGCTCCCATCATTCCCAGTTAGCATCCAATTTCATTTTGTGTGAGTGGGTACTTGGAAGAGTTCTGTGACTGCCACTCCCAGTAATCATCCCAGCTGGGGTGGGAAATTTGGGAACTCTCATCCCCTCTGTGAAAGGAACTTTTCTAAGCTTTGTGGCAAATATATGGCATGAGACAATCAACACCAAGTAAAGGGCAATGTGCTACTCCACAACATGTGGGACTAAACCTTCCATCAACCCCTCATCATTGTATATGCTGATCCAGATCAATGGGAGTTGCAGTCCAAGAGCATTTAGAGGGATGCACATATCCCTGGGTTCTGGAACACTCTTGGTAGGGGCCCTTCTCTCTCTCTCCCACCACCCTCACAAGCACATCTGAGGCCCCTCCCTAAATTGCAAGCCCCAGGATTCCATAGGATGTTGAAAGTGGAATTATAGCACTGTAACAATCTAGGACGGAAATGGCCCCAGACTGTAAACAACAACAACGATAATGAGGATGATAGCAAGAGTAGTGGTGGATGTTTGAAAAATCTGCATACGCTCTCTGATGCAGATGGAAATCAAGGTGGCCTTTCTGACTTGCCACAAGCCAGTTTTTCCCTACAGATCATTGCCTGAATCACCAGCTCTCCTTCCATCCCACTGACTCATCCCTCCAGCCGCTCCTCTTCCTCCTCCTCTTGGATCCATTTCTTTCACAAGAGCCTCTCTTGCACTGACTTCTGAAGTCAGAAGCATTAGCAAATTGATCAACATGGCTCCTTTTCTTTCTCTTTCCAATACACACGCCGGCGGGGAGCGTAATCTTTAGTAAAACGCTTAATCTCATTGTCGGATCTGGTTGTACTCATTATGGGGCGACTCAAGACATGTTCCAGCAATGTTTGCTGGTTGAAGAAACAAGATCTGGGCAGGGTGGGGTGGAGGGAGAGAAGAATGGAAATAGCATACTAGAAATGTGAGTTCCTGGTAGTTGTTTTTGTAAAGAAAAATAGCTTTTGGTAGTTCCAAAAACACGATGTAGTACAGTGGTTAGAGAAGATAGGATTAAGACAAGAGAAACTTGGGTTCAGACCTCCAAGTCAACCCTGAAGCTCTCTGATTGATCTGGGATTTCAGCTTCAACCTACCCCACAAGGTAGTTGTAAAGATAAAACGGGGAGGGAAGGCAGAGAAAACCCATGTTTCTTTAAGCTTCTTGGAGGACAGGCAAGAAATAAATATAACCCTCAATTGATCTTACAGAATTGATTTTGCTGGATTGATGTAGCAGGTTTTGGCGTTGTCTTACTAATAAATATTTCAGCAAGACAACCATGCTGTCCAAAACGACACAAGTCAATGTTAGAAACACAAGGAAAAGGAACAAGGGAGTAGAATAACAAATGGGGGGGGGATTTATGAGATGCCATGGCTTCATGGAACGGTACTTAAGAGGGAGAGAAGCAAACAAGACTGCAGAGCATTGAGGCCACAACCAACGAAGGCCATGCTGCCTTGTGCAGTTGCGTCACTAGGGTTGATGAGACCCAATAAGATAATTCATGGGGTTAACCCCATGGAAATTTTTGGTCCAGGAAGTGGAATTCCAGGGGTTCCAGTCTACTGCCATGGGGAACCACTGTCTGGGAGTCCCAGTCTACCTGTCTGGTTCTGCATGCACAAAGGCACTCGGAATCTTGTCCAGTCAAAAGAAAAATGGGGGTGGTTGTCCTACATGAAGCTATTTGGGCTCTCCTGGATGGGCGAGAAAGAAGGGACAGGCAGTCATTTTGGTGTTACCCCCCCTCTGATAGTGTCACCCAGTGCGGTCCGTACCCCTTAACAATGCCCTGTCAATGTACAAGTCAGTTGCACATCCAAGGAACAACCTCAACTAGAATTGGGGTTTTCCTGGTTGGTGGTAGAAGCCAGGCAGGCAAGTTGTCCCTCCCCAACAATCCACCTCTAGATTCCTTGTGAAGTGAATCGTCCCAGGAAGGCTCGGACCTGGTGATACCACAAGAGTGCAGTTTGGCCTTCAAACAACACCTCAGGCAGAACTTAGCCAGGGGTGCCCCCTGGTGGGTCAGAGCTACATGAACCCACTTCACTCAGCTGGGAATCACCAACTACTAACTGGATGGAGAAGGAGGGGAAAGCCCAGCATAGTGAAGGGGTTAAAGTGCTGGACAAGGGTTTGGGAAATATGGGTTCAGGTTCCCACTCTGCCATGAGATCTAACCGGGTGACCTGGGGTGGACATGGTTTCTTTCAACCTGACAACCTCAAAGGGTTGTTATGAAGGTAAAAATGGATTGGGTGGGAAGAGCCACATAAGCTAACATGAGCACGTAGGAGGAAACAGAGGTTAGGAAAACAACAAACATACAAATAAATAATTTGTTTAAAAGGACAAATTCCACCCAAAGGATGGCCAGGATGCAGTGAAGGAAAGGGGAGCAAGGGTTAACTGTTGGTAACATTGCAAAAGCTATTTTTCTGGCCATCAGGGGATTGTGGGCAATGAAGTCCAAAAAGTAATGACCAAGCTCTGGAAGACAGTGGCAAAGGGCCAAGATGGGAATTGTAGTCCAACAACTTATTGGGTTTCTCCAGCCTCAAATTCAGGTCCCTGGTCATAAGAAGTGGCCTTCGGGGGGTCCATTTGGCACACTGCTGTCCAGGAGGCTCCTTCGGGTTCTCTGACTGTGCTCTTTCCATCATCTCAACTCTTCCCACTCAAGAGCTCTTCTAGCTGAGATGTCAGGAATTGAACCCAAAACCTTCTGTACCCAGAGTTGATACTCTACCATTGAACTATGGCAGCCCAATATCTCTAGTCAGACACAGAAAAAAAAACAGACTCTCAGACCTATTGCTGAGAACCAGTTTGCATAGTAGTTAGAGCAGGGATGGGGAAACTGTGGCTTCCTAGACTTTGATGGACTGTATTACCCATCTTCATGCTTCCCCATTGGCTACACTGGCTAAAGGAGGAAGCTGAAGTCCAACAGCATCTGCTTGTCCACACCTTCCCCAATCCTGGGTTAGGAATCTGCTCCACTCAGCCACAAAGTTCTGGTGCCTGTCAGCACCTGCCAGCTTAACCTACCTGGCAAGGTTGCTGTGAAGATACAAAGCCAGGAGATGGGGAAAGGACGATGTGTGCTACCTGGAGCTCCTTGGTGGGGTGCTGTGATTTAAAAGGGGTCCTCCCATGGCAGTGGAGCAGTGAGTCTGCTTTGGGTCTTAGTCTGAACTTTTAAAGGCACTAGCCAAGCTTGGAAAGGGCCTTTAAAGTTTTGACTAAACCCTGGAGTAGATTCGGTACCCCCACTGATGTGGAAGCCACCAGTCACCCCCTGCTCCTCAAAAAAACCCTTCCCTGTACATTCTTGATGTTGTTGTGTGCCTTCTAGTCACTTCCAACTTATAGCAACCCCAAAGCAACCCTGACCCTTTTTGCACGCAGTTTCTGTTGCGAGAGGGCCCCTTGAGCATTGCGTAAATGGGAGCGGCGGTCCGTACGACGCACTCCCATTTACATGACGCTCAAGAGCTGGACGCAGAGTGGACATGCACCTTTTTATTTTCAGCTTTAAGCCGAAAATGGTGCGCAGTCACGCAATGCTCCCGGGGCCCACGCGCACTTACCTGCTGTGCGGTGCGTCGGGTGAGCCGGGCCGGTCGCGCTTCCTCCCCCAGCGCAGCCTACAGCTCCCAGGCTACACTGCGGAGGGAAGGGAATGGGCACTCGCACGACGGTCGCGCGACCAGGAAGCCAGCTGCGGGAGAACAGAGGAGCGATGCGGGTGCCTCGCGCAAGAGGCTGCTTGCGCGAACAGCACCCCCCACCTCCGTGAGCAGGTAATGTGCGGAAAGGGTCCCTGTCATGATCTTTCTCAGCATGATTTCTACGGGGGAGGGAGCTGCCTTTGCCTTCCACTCAGGCTGAGACAGTATGGCTTACCCAAGATCACCCAGGAGCTCCCACAGCTGAGTGGGGATTCGAACCCTGGCCTTTCAAAATCCTAGTCAAACGCTCAAATCACTACACCATGCTTTCTCTCTTTAATTTTAGAGGAACAGGTGGTACAGTGGTCGCCGAATATACTTGGGCCAGCCTTATATATATGTTGAGGGCAGATTTTGGGGCAAAATTATGGATTTTGATGGATAAGTTGAGGGTCATTCTGAGGAGAAGGGAAGCACCAGTGCTGCCTCAGGGGGCCAGTTGCCCCTGGCCACCTCCACCACCACCTCCATTTTCCCACCCAGGAGTTCAAAAAGTCCTTTTGTCACTCTACTTAGAGAAGGAGATGGTTCCTTTTTCTGATAAAAGTTAAGGTACCATATTAACTCTTATCAAAAAAAGGAGCCATCACGTCCTCTGAGTAGAGTGGTGAAAGGCAAGAGCTTGGTCTGTCCCAGGAAAGCCTAAAAGAATCACTGACTTCCTCTACTCTCCTGGTGCTCCTTTGACGTGAAGCACCATTTTGCCACACAGGCACAGAAAAAAGCCAAGAGCCATGCCACAGCAGAGGGAGTGCAGGGGGTCCGTGCTTCTTTTAGGTTCTCCGGAAATGCACTAAGCTCTCCCATGTTGCTGCTCTACTCAGGGAAGGGGATGGTTCTGTTTTTGATAAGAGTTAAGGAACAATACTTACACTGACTTGTGCATAGTTCGACCCAGGCTTTTGGATCAATTTTTTAACTAAAATTTTTAGACTTATATATACTCATAAACATACAGCAGGGCTTTCCAAATGGTGTGCTGCAAGACGTTAGTGTGTCGCCTGAAGTGTGTAGGTGTGTCACTTACGATCTTGGAAATATATGTTATTATTTATAAATTATATATTTTTAAAAAAATATGAAAGGTTTTCATGAGATATGTTGTGTCCCCATACATTTTGTTATTACAATTTATGTATGTGTCTGTATCTCTTATCAGGGGTTAGTTTAACCTCCGGTTTGTGAGTAAAACTGAATTACTGTGTTGTACAATAAGGCATGTTTAAAAAAGTGTGTCACCAACATGAAAAGTTTGGAAAGCTCTTTTATACAGTAATAGAGAAGTGGTTTTTCTTGAAATCTTTAGGTCCTCCAATGCAGAAGCAGACTGCAGAATCACATTGGAGAACCTAGAGATTCCTAGAGAGAATGTATTCTTCTGTGGCAGGTGTAAATACAATAAAGATTTTTCCTATGGCAAGGGGCAAATACAATAAGAATTTTTTCAAATAAACAAAATAAATAAACAAAATGCAAGAAGTAACTAGAAAAATAAAATAACTCATAAATAATCCAGTCCACAAATGCTGAACCTGCTAAAGTAGAGGCCTGACTGTACAATATACGAGATTTGCAGCTAAGCTCAGAAGAAATGGCAGCTAAGGGTTGATGAGACTGGCAGTGAGATCACCATCTCTGCTAATTCCCCGCCAGTCCCAATTCCGCTACAATGCTGCCCAGGGTTCAACTTACATATGTAGTAATATTCGTGGCCAGCGTGGAACTCGTAGCCCAGCGAGAAGGCGCTGTACCGCTGGAACTTTTCCGAGAACTTGATGGGGCTGTGCGGGGCGTGGGGGCGGTTGCACTCCCAGCGCTTGAACCCTTGGCTGATGTTGCACGTCCGGTAGCCCTCGTGGTTCACCATGTAGAGGATGTACTGCTCCATACGCCCCTCTGGCACCGAGGCGTTGTAGTGTGGACAGTAGATGTCCAGGTAGTCGTTCACATTCACCTGGACAGTGTAGCCCTCCCGCCGCAAACTAGAGGGAAGAATAAAAAAGGGGGAAATCAGACCAGAGACCCAACAATGTGGTCAGCGGAGTTTAGAAATAACCCCCTGAAAGTTCACTTGTTGCTCAATTTAATTATGTCTCCCAACCCTGAATTCAAATTTTTACTCTTTTAATCCTTCAGGGGTTTTTTTTAAGGTAATGGTTACTCATTCACTCTCTTTTCATTCATTCATTGCTTTCCGGAGGGAGAAATGGAGGAGGGATTGGGACCCTTTTTAGCCACGCTGCATGACATTCTTCTCGTTCAGCAATGTAACAATTAATGGGCTTTTTAAGCAACAATTAAACACACCAAATTAATTTTGTAAATCTTCCTTTCATGTGCTAATATTACCGAATTAATTTTCATTGGCGGTCTAGAAGTATCACGCTTCAAAGCACTGCCTGGGAGCTGGAGGGGGTACATTTTCTGAACAGGCAAAGAAACAATTAAGAGAACATTGAAAGCAAACAAGCACCTTCAAGTGTTAAGTGTTTGCCCCTAAGAATAACAAATTAAGAGGGTGGGCTGCCCTTATAGAACATACACAGGAGGGTTTTTAGGCAGGCTCTTGGGGTGGGGGTTGGAGTCCGACAACCATCATCCCCAGTCAGAAAGCCCTATCAGAAACTGCTTTGACATCATAGAATCATAGAGCTGGAAGAGACCTCAAGGGCCACGAGTCAAGCCCCATTCTGCCATGAAGGAAGACACCATGAAAGCATTCCCAATAGATGGCCACCCAGCCTTTGTTTGAAAACCTCCAAAGAAGGAGACTCTACCACACTCCCAGGCAGCGCAGCTCTTGCCATCAGGAAGTTCTTCCCAGTGTTTAGATGGAATCACTTTTCCTCAAGTTTGAAGCTGTTGCTCTGTGTCCTACCCTCTGGAACAGCATAAAACAGGCTTGCTCCATTCTCCATATGAAATCCCTTCAAATATTTAAACACAGCTATCAGGTTGTCTCTTGATTTCTCTTCTTCCAGGCTAAACATACCCAGCTCCCTAAGACCCTCCTCATAGGGCTTCACAGTTTCCAGGTCTTCTACCATTTTGGTCACCCTCCTCTGGAAACCTTCCAGCTTGACAATATCCTTCCTGAACTGTGGTGCCCAGAACTGGACACAGGATTCAAGGTAGGGTCTGACCAAAGTAGAATAGAGTAGGACCATCACTTCCCTTGGCCTAGACACTAGACTCCTATTGATGCAGCCCAGTACTTCTACCATCATCCCAGGCCAATCTGGAGAGGACACAGGGGGGGCCCTTCTCAGGAACTCCCACAGGGGGTTAGGATGGGCCTCTCTCCACTCTTTGTCCTGTCAGTGGACAAAGACCTTTCTATTTAGGTAGACCTTCGATTTTTAACCCTTCCCATGGCAGAAGAACATCTGAAAGAGGTGTGCTGTGCTTTTATCGTTTAAATTACGTTTCCCCATGCTCTCTAAGCTCTTTTAACAATACTTGTTTTCAACGAGAATTGTTTGTTTAATTGTAATTGTTTTGTAAAACAAGATTTTAGGTGAACTTTGGACATTTTCGTACTACACTCTTCTAGTGCTATTATTCCACTTTGAACCTCCTGTGGAATTCTGGGGTTTGTCGTTTCCTGAGGTCAAAGAGCTCCCCGGCTGGAAATTCTAAAGGCCCCTCCCTAAACTGCAAACCCCAGGATTCCAAAGGATGTTGAAAGTGGAATAACAGCACTATAACAGTGTAGTGAGGAAATGGCATTGTTTTAAACAGTTGTATGCCTGAACTCTCCCTGGAAGCCAAGATGACTAAAGTGAGGCTGTTGTACTTTGGCCACATCATGAGAAGAGATGACTCACTAGAAAAGACAATAATGCTTTGGAAGGTGGAAGGCAGCAGGAAAAGAGGAAGGTCTAGTCGCATAGGGATGGGGAAGCGATGGGGGCAGTTCACCCTGGGCGGCAATGTTTTTGGGGCATCTTGGCCCACAGCCCTGCCCCTGTAGGCCCTGGCCATGCCCCCCCCACACCACAGCCATGCCCCCATGCACAGTAGCCCTGCTTCCTGCCCCCCTCCACACACTCCAAGCTCCGCCACTGGGAAGGCTGCATAACAAATGCATAGTCAAGGAAGACACATCCCAGAAACTACAAGGCCTAAGCAAAGCAGTTGAGGAAGCCTGGATGTCTCTTATCCACAGGGTCGCCATAAGTCAAGATCAACATGATGGCGGTGAACAACAACAAAGTTGCTTTGGAGAGTCAGCATAGTGTAGTAGTTTGAGCACTGGACTATGACTCTGGAGATTGGGGTTGCAATCCCTGCTCAGCCATGGAAACCCATTGGTTGCTCTTGGGCAAGTCATACTCTCTCAGCCTCAGGAGAAGACACTAGCAACCCCCCTTGAACAAATCTCACCACGAAAAGTCAGTTTATAGGTCCCCCTTAGGGTTGCCATATGTCAGAAACAACTCAAAGGCCACAATAAGCAAGCACACTTTGGGTCCCATGCCAAGAGAAAAGTGGGGTAAAAGATAAATAAATTGTAACATAAATATTGCTGTGGCAATGACATTGAGGTATAGCATGGCGTAGCGGTCTGAGCCATTTTGGGTCTCACATTGAGAGCAAGGTGGGAGGGGGAAAGAGAGGTTGCTAATAAAACCGAAGGCCTGGACTTTGTTTTTAAATAACTTCAGCTAATGGACAATGTATCAGCACTTGAAAGTTATTTATTATGAATAAATAGTTCATGCAAACTTATCTTGTTTTGTAATAACTAAGACACAACTGAATTACAACTGTAATGTAATGAGAGAAAACCTCTTTGCGCCTGGTCACCAGTAACTGGTTTTTATTGGCTTTTTAATATAGTTTTTATAGGGTGTGTGAGGCCTATGTTTTCTGCCACACAAAAGAAGCCTGTAGCATTCTAATCGTGGTGTAGTGTTTTGAGCATCGGACTACCACTTGGACTACTGCTCAATTCCCTGCTCAGATAGGGCAACTCACTGGGTGACCTTGGGCATGTCACAGACTCTCAGCTCCGAAAAACCCTGTGATAGGTTTGCCTGAGGGTCACCATAGGTCAGAAGTGATTTCAAGGCAAACAACAACAACATCTCCCTCTCAGTACCTGAGTATGTAAATGGTGGCGGGGGGAATGTATTACTTCAGCCATACTTCCAGCTTGTCCCCTTTGTGGCAAGAAATTGGGGGTTCCAGTTTTCAACCCAGTTAACAGCCCTGATTTGTGTCACATCAGGATGTAGTACCATGGGATGCCCAGAAGAGGCCGCAGGACACAAGACATCCAAATACCTCTCCATCCTCCTGCTGTTCCTTCTGCCTCGAAACCAAAATAAAACATCCATTCTTTTCAATGGGGAATGAGCAGCAGACCTTCCTACAGGGGTTGTACCTCACAGTCAGATTCAAACCCTTCCATTATTATTTAAAGCACCCCAAAGTCATGGCTGAATTGATACTTGGACTCCTCAAGACCCGAGACCATGGCTTTCGGTACAGACTTTCACTGAGACAATTAGATTTCATGGTGGCATTTTAAAAAATTATTACGTTTTGCCACACCTTCCGTGTTTCTAGTCCTTAAGGTTTTAAAGAGAGGCTTTGAAAGTGATGGGACACCATCTGGTGAAATCTCAGAAGCCAAGCAGATGGCTGATCAAGATTGCCCGCAGTTGTGGGTGGAGTTCAGTCTCTCCTACAGCAGGCAAAAAGCACAATTAAAATTATACGAAGTAGAAGTTACGTAAAATGCTCTATTTGCATAATTTATGCAAGTCTGAGAATCCTGTCTCTTTGGGGGAAGGAGGGACAGAAATTAAGTTGCGTTGAGAGAGAGTAGCTCAGGCTTCCTGGCTGAATTTTTTGCTCAGCTCAGAAACTCAAGTGAGTTTCCATATATCAGCTGCATTCTCTCTCTGCCTATCCTGTCTCACAGGGCTGTTGTAAAGATGGAAGGAAGAGGATGATGTTACACAGTCAGAATCCACCCCAGCTGAGCTCCTTTCACATGATTTGGACTACAACTCCCATCTTCCCATCCACTGACACAAGGGCCATTTCCACACTACACTGCTATAGTGCTATCATTCCACTTTCAACATCCTATAACCTAAGGCCCCTCCTTAAAATGCAAACCCTAGGATTCCATAAGATGTTGAAAATGGAATAATAGTGCTATAACAGTGTAGTGCAGAAATGGCCAAGGACTTTGTGGACTGAGGTATACTTACTCATTCTAAAACAGCGCAGACAGACCCTGCTGCTTATTTAAAAGGTGGCTTTTGTGAAGAAACAATTCACCCTGTTCTTTGCCAGGAAAGGGTAAAGCTATAGTGGTCAGGGGCTGGTAAAATAGACTTGGGGACCACATGGCACTCAGTTCTCCACTGCTGAATCTTGAAGCATCGGAAAAGAGCCAAGAATGAAATGGCTATTTAGTTTGCAATTTTGGCCCAATGTGTCTACCTGCTGGATTGAGACGCAGGGAGCCAATCAGGCATATGGCCTTCTGAATGTTGTTGGACTATGGCTCCCAGCATTCCCCAGCTGGCAAAATCAAAAGTGAGGATTTCCAGCAGCTGGACAAAGGATGGCTGTTTCATCTGGATTTTGGGAACGTGAGGAGTTTACATGCTCTCTAATTCATGAAAAAAAAATATAATCCCCACGTCAGGCCCCGTGGAATCAGAAGCATCCGACTCCCAGCCACGGCAGGTTGCCCGTGTAGAAATGACAGCGTTGAGCCTAACGCCATCGGGCGTCTGGGCCAGCGCTGATTGACAGTGCACGAGATCGGTCTGGACAGCAACAGTCGTCTCCGGAGCGCCTGGAACGGATGGGACCTGCTGAAGTTGAGCGCTGAAGACTCCAGCAGCCCTTTAGTGCCTGACGGTCCCTTCGCCCGCTCGACCCCTCCGTTCCTCCTCCTCGCTCATTTTTCACCTTTCATCCTTTGCCCTCTTCTTTAGCCCATAGCAAATTGGGGGGCACAGAACATGAATTGGCCATGGATGTGGGTATTAGGTAGCCATGGTTGCATATGCACTATGATTTATTCATTTTTTTGTCTTTATTTGCAAAGCAACTTCCTTCTGATTTTGGGGTGGGTGGAGTACAGGGGAGCCCTACATTCTGCCTGTATTTGTTGTCCTTACACACCTTCAAGACAACTCTGACTTAGGGCAATCCTAGCACAGGGATTCTCTTGGCAAACACATTCAGAGGAGGTTGCCGTGGCCTTGCTCTGAGGCTAAAAGAGTGCGACTTGGCCAACATCACTCAGTGGGTTTCCATGGCTGAGCAGGGATTCGAACCTGGGTGTCCTGGCATCCTAGCCTAACCCTCAAACCACAACTTCAGATGGATGGCTCTTGTAGTTTAGTACCCAGCGTCAAAGGAACTGAGGCTTTCTTACAGTGGCAGGTGGTAAAGAGTCGGAAGAGACCCCAAGGGCCATCCAGTCCAACCCCCTTCTGCCGTGCAGGAAGACACCATCAAAGGACCCCTGACAGATGTCCATCGAGCCTCTGTTTAAAAGCCACCAAAAAAGGAGACTCCACTCCATGGCAGTGTATTCCACTCTTGAACTGCTCTTACTGTCTGGAAGTTCTTCCAGTGCTTTAATCTGCATTTTAAAGGAGCTATCCAAAGTACTGAAACCTACCCCCCAAAGAGACTCGGCACCTCTGATGGCTCCTTAAATGTTTGTACGAAAACCCAGAGCGGTTCATTCCCTTTACTGACATGGAAACCCCCGGCCGATACTGCTGTTCCCCCGCTTTTCCTCCTGCTGCGGACAGCCCAAAGAGCCCTTCCCAATCCTACACCAGTGAAGGTTTGGGGGGCACAGGGAAGAGAGGTGCAGGAAAGCTTGAAGGTTTATTTTAATTATTCATAGTCAGTCCTTCTCATTTGCAGACTTGACTTTTATATGTTTGATTATCTGTGAGCTTCTTCGATCCCTGCCCCTGCCACGTGCTTCTTTTCCAGGGCAAGCTTCCCCCTTGGCAGCTCTGATCAGGCCATGCAGCCCTTTAAAAACCTGTCTGTGGCCCTCCTCCTCCTCTTCCACCATCCGTCCAGCTAAGGGTATCCCACAGCTCGCTTTCACAGCACCATAACCCCTCTCCTCATGCCCTCTACACACACCCAAGGAAGGAGATGGGAAAGAGCAAAGAAGTCTAGGGCCACCATGCCAACTCACCCCCTTTCTCTGGTTTGGACCCTGGCTGCCCCCTCTCCCCATCATGCCTCAGCCTCCTTCCCACACACACACACACACTTTTTGATATTTGCAGTTTTTCTACTTTTGTGCTGGTCCTGTGCCCCTAACCCTAGCAAACTGGAGGGTCAACTGTATTTAATTTTTCCTACCCTTGGAGCTCAGGCTTGCAAATAGACACAGAGAAAAGTTCACCTCATACAAAAGTTAGAATATAATTAAAGTATCCATGGGATTAAAAGCAATTTAAAAAGCATGAAAATTCAAAAGCATTATTAAAAATGCTCACAAGAAAGAAAGAAAGAAGGTCTTTGCCTGCCTACAGCAAGGAGGACACCAGTCTAGCCCCAGAGCCTGGGAGCAGCCACCAAGAAGGCCCTCTCCTGTGCTCCCACCAGATGCGCCAGGGAGGACAGAGGGATGGAGAAGTGCCTCCTCTGGAGATCTCAAAACACAGGCAGGCTTCTCTGGAAGAATGAGTTCTTTCAGATAACCTGGACTTGAGTCAAATAGAATTTTATAAAATCACAGCTGGCACTTTGAATTGTGCCCAGAATCAGACAGACAGCCAACAGGTCTGTTGCAACACAGGAGTTGTATGCATCCTGTGATCAATCCCTGCTAACAATCTGGCTGCAGCTCTTTGGACCAGCTGTTTCCAAACAGTCTCCAAAGGCAGCCCCACACACAGCACCTTGCAGTAATCTGAATGGATACAATCATGGACTGGGCACGTGCTTACTGCATGTCCACTAGACTGAGGCACTGAGAAACTGTATTTAGTGTTAGACCAACACTTAGGAGCTCTTACCCCTTAAACCATGAAGTTCAACAGTGACCATAGGCCATTATTCTCTCTCTCTCTCTGTGCCAACCTTGCAGGGTTGTTATGAGGATGAAATGGAGAGCGGGAGAACCATGTACTCTTGAGGTCACTGGAGGAAAGATGGGATAGAAATGGAACTACTGAAATAAAGAAATAATAAAGTCCAGTTCACTGTCAGTTTGGGTTTTTCCGCCAGGTACTGCCCACAAAACCATTAAGCCAATGTTTGCACCACAAGACCTAGTAACCTGAGCATTGTTTTTTTTAAATCCAAAATGAGATCATAGAATCATAGAGCTGGAAGAAACCACAAGGACCATCGAGTCTAACCCCTTTCTGTCATGCAGGAATATACCATCAAAGCATTCTCAACAAATGGCCATCCAGCCTCCAAAAAAGGAGACTCCAACGCACTCCCAGGCAGCAACATATTCCACTGTCAAACTGCTCTTACCACTCACTAGGAAGTTCTCCCTAATGTTTTGATGGAATCTCTTTTCCTGAAGTTTAAAGCCATTGCTCCATGTCCTACTCTCTGGAGCAGCAGAAAACAGACTTGCTCCATCCTCCCTATGACATTCCTTCAAATATTTAAACATAGCTATCACATCACGTCTTAACCTTCTCTTCTCCCAGCTAAACATACCCAGATTCCTAAGCCTCTCCTTACATGGCTTCATAGTTTCCAGTCTACCAATTTGGTTGCCCTCCTCTGGACACGTCCAGCTTGTCAATATCCTTCCTAAACAGTGGTGCCCAGAACTGGACATAGTTATTCCAGACTGGTCAATTTGACACATAATACAAAAATAAAATCCAAATAGAGCCTCTCTTTTTCTCTATTTGTGGAAAATTGTGTCCACCTACACAACACATACGCACAGAGAATTCTGCTCCAATGTATGTATGTATATTTGTGTACATGTGTACATTTTGCAATGGGATGGGACAAAAGGAAATTCCTCTTTTTGCAGATAGGAAAACCCAGTGACCGCAGATGAATTGGCTTTTGTCTCTTTGGAGGACAATCCCAAGCTAGATCCTGAGATTTCTGGTTGAGCAAAGTGGTTCTGATCAGGGACTTCAAAACTGGGATGTCAAGAAAGCATTTGTTTATTTGTTTGTTTCTTTGTTTTTTGTTTATAAATTGTGTTCCTGCACACTTCAGTTCCTGAAGTGAGATACAGTTGGCCCTCCGTATCCATAGATTCAACCAACCACAGTTTGAAAACATTTTTTAAAAAAATCCAAAAAGCAAACTTTGATTGTGCCATTTTATATAAGGGACATCATTTTACTGCACGATTGTGCATAATGGGACTTGGGTATCCATGAATTTTGGTATCCGCAGGGGATCCTAGAACCAAACCCGAGTAGACACGGAGGTCCCACTGTACCATAGAATTGCAATATAAAACCAAAACTAAAGCAAAACATTCCTTTAAAAAATAGACAAAAACTGTTTCTAAAAGATGGGAAAGTTTTGTCTGTTTGATGGGTGCTTAATAATTAACTGAGTGTGAATTCCCTCCAGAGGAAAATTTCACAGCTGAGGAGCTGCTACAGGGAAGGCCCCATCTTGGGTACTCGCCAACGTGACCTCTCAGGGTGTTGGGATGTGAATTCTCAAATTCCAGGTAGGGTTACATGGAGGAGGCACCCTTATAAATACCTTGGCCTTGATTTTAATTAAAAAATTGGCCTGTAGAGGCCACGTTCTGCATTTTGTTCACAAAGCACATCCAAAAAGGACTTCCATATGAACCCATCCCATCCTTTAAGACAATATTTTGGGGACCTTTCCCTGGGCCTCCCCTCCTTCATGCTTAGGTGGTTGCCAATCAGGTATTGGCCTTCCCAACTTGGCAACCACTTTCACAGAAATATCTATTAGGCGCCTCTTTTCCCCTTTCAGAGCCAATTCAGAACAGTGTTTATTTTCTTTTGTGTGCATGCGTGTGTGTGTGAATTTGGAGTGGCAACCTAATCTCTGTTGCTATTTAAACGCTGCTGCTCGTTCTGTTAACTGCACTGAATGCATTTTCAGACAGATATTTTTAAAATATCATATGGATTTTAACCACAAACTGTTTCTGAACCTGAGCATAAATTGCCTCAAACTCTTACAAGTTTTTTTTAAGTGTGTATGTGGGGGCGAACGATTTAGAGAAAAAAATTTGCGGGTGACCCTGAAATTGCAGTTGGCCCTCCACTTGTGCGGATTCAGAATTTGTGGATTTGATTTTTCACCAGTAATTTTATTAGTTATTTAATTTATTCATTAAGATTTTTCTTACTGTAATATGTTCTCTGTGGTAATCTTTAGGTCCTCCAGCACAACTCTAGGGTCCACTTAAGTGGACTGTAGAGTCATGACAGAGGATCTAGAGATTCCCGGAGAGAACACTTCATTAGGCATTGATAGGTCCTCCAGCATGATTTTATGGCAAATCTCCACCAGAAGTTGACCACAGAATAGTCCTGGAAGACCTAGAGATTCCTGGAAAAGTATTTGCAGGTTTAAAAAAATGGCATTCATTATTTTTATTTTCATTCATGATTTTTCACTTTCAGAGGGGTCTTGCACCCCCACAAAAGTGGAGGGATGAATTTTTACAGAAGGAAAGAGGGGGACCCACAAAGGGTTGAAGTGGGGATTGCAGAAGTTTTAGAAGTTTTGAATGATGGACTACAGCCTTGGGAGACCAGGGTACAAATCTCTGCTCGGCCCTGGAAACCCACTGGATCACACTCTCTCAGCCTCAGAAGCAGGCAATGGCAAACTCCCTCCGAAGAAATCTTTCTTTTAAAAAAAACAACAACCCTGTGATAATTGTCATCTTGGGGTCACTGTAAGCCAGAAAAGACTTGAGGGTACATAACAACAATGATTGCGGAAGAGAAAGAAATAAAGAAATGGGGGTGAGGGGAGAAAACTTGCATAGGGGGCTGCCCATCCCAAAGCAGGCAAAAGCCACCTTCTTGCTCTAAGAAGGTATCTCTGCAAAAGTAACAATACTGTGGTAGAGCAGGACATTCTAAATGATGGGACAAGCAAACGCACTGACAACTACACAAACAGGCCCTCGCTTGCAGGGCACTTACAATTTCAAACTGAACAGGATGGGGTGGGGAAGGAAACAGAGGAGGGAACCAGGATAAAGGAAAATCTATTTGCACACTGACTTACAGTTTGAAGGCACAAAACAACAACAACAACCCCAAACATGGAATCATAGAGCTGGAAGAGACCACAAGGGTCACTGAGTCCAAATGAGCACTCAACATGGAAACTGTGGGATGTTGGCAGTCAGTGACTGGGAAAAGAGAAAGAAATGTAATATTTTGGAGCAGTGCTACTCAAAAGTAGTGATCCCCAGCTCCTGAGCCATTGCCCTGAGAGTTTCTGAGAGAAAAAGAAATGACTGTAGCCCACAGGCACAAAAAAATATGACACCGGTCCCTTGCATGCTAGAAAGCAAAATAACTGCCGTCCCCCCTACCCCTATATTATATGACCTAGGAAGACCTGTCCTAGAAGAAAGCCCGGCGGGTCAACATCTCAAACAGAAGCATTCCTGGCTAGATGTCAACAGGCTGTGTGATATTTTGTCATGTAGAATAGAAAAGTCATAGAATCACAGCGTTGGATGGCCAACTCCTGCACAATGAAGGACCTTTTTGAAAACATACAGAGGCGGAGACGCCACCTCCTCTTTAGGCAACTGGTTCCATTGCAAAACTGCGATTACTGCCAAGAAGTTCACCTAAGTTTCTAATCTTCAATTAAAATGTACTCTCCTGTACTCTTCAAACCATCAGAGCTGGTCCTACCCTTTGGGGAAGCAGAGAACAAGCCTGCAGACTCTTCTCAGTGACAGCCCTTGGCCATTTCCGCACTAGACTGTTATAGTGCTATTATTCTACTTTCGTGTCCCCGCTGCTTCAGCTCCGCACGAGTTGCCTGCTCCCGAGCAGGTAGCACAAGAGCCCCACCTCTTCCTTCCTCAGCACAGCCTGGGACTTTCTCAGGCTGCGCTGGGGCAGGAAGCGTGACTGCCGTGGCTCCAGAGGCTCCGCATGCACGGCAAGTGTGTGCGGGGCCTGGAAGCAATGCACGATCACGCACCATTTTCGGCTTCTAGCCAAAAATGAAAAGATAAGCAATCGGCGCCTGCCGGCCCGTGGAGCATCATGCAATTGTGAGTGCATCGTGCAGATCGCTCCTCACAATCACGCAATGCTCCAGGCCCTCATTCGCATGGAAAATGCCTTGTGGAAAGGGCCCAAGACTCCTCCTTCAATTGCCACATATAAATCCTTCTTTTTTTTTTCCAGTAAATAATCAAACATCATATATTCTGATATGTAATATTTCCATTTGCTAAGATTCTACCTTTTTCTTCCACCCATGTGCAATGACAGCTTGTGTGGCTTTTAATAGTCGTTTTATTAAATAGTCCTCATCCTTACTTAATCGTCTGCTCATGAGTGCATTTTGTCCTGGGTTTGGAGGTCCAACTTCCAAGCACTGTGTTGAGAAGTGGAAGATCCTAGAATAACAGCTCACAGTCCCCTTCTCCAGAGAGAACAGGCACAGTGGCAGTCTTTGGCTAAACTCAATGCTTTTGCCATATCCCTGGAGGTCACACCAGAGAAAATGAGGGCCATGGCCATCCTCCTCCGTCACCAGCACTGCCCTCACCCAGTTCCTAAACACCCAGCTGCAACAGGCCATGTGGGGTTTTCACCTCTGGCATGACACTCGAGGGAGATCTCCTCACTGCCAACCACTCCCTCTGGCACAGACTGCTGCCACCCAGAAAAATGAAAAGAAAAGGAAAAACAACAACAATACCACAGTACCAAAAGAGACTAATTACCACACATAGAGCAATTAAGGCAACCATGCTAACAAGCAAATGCAGTCAACTGTCCTGGAACAGCAGAGGCAGAAAAACAGGGATCAAGTTGAGATGAAAATGAGGTTATCCTACGACTCTTTGCATAGTCTGTCCCCTTCAGGGGTGTGACTATAGGGGGCGCAATGCGCACTTCTCCCCCTTAAAAAATAAGAATGCTGCCTCCCTCAATGAAATCTCATAGAATCATAGAAAGACAGAGATGGAAGAGACCACAATGGTCACCAAGTCCAACCTCCTGCCATGCAGGAGCAAACACTCAAAGCACCCCCAGCAAATGGCCATCCAGCCTCTGCTTAAAAACTTCCAAAGAAGGAGACTCCACCACACTCCATTGAGGCAGCAGATTCAATTGCCAGACAGCTCTGACTGTCAGGAAGTTCTTCCTGAGGTTCAGGTGGAATCTGCTTTGGATTTGAATCCCTTGCTCTGTGTCCTAGTCTCTGGAGCAGCGGAAAACAAGCTTCAAATCTTTAAATATGGCTATCATGTCCCCCCTTAATTTTCTTTCTGTCAGGCTAAACATACGCAGCTCTCTAAGCCTTTCCTCACAGGGCATGGCTTCCAGACCCTTCACCATTTTGGTCATAGAATCATAGAATCATAGAAATCTAGAGTTGGAAGAGACCACACAGGCCATCCAGTCCAACCCCCTGCCATGCAGGAACACCCTCAAAGCACTCCCAACAGATGGCCATCCCAGTCTCTGCTTAAAAACCTCCAAGGCAGCATATTCCACTGCCGGACAGCCCTGACTGTCAGGAAGTTCTTCCTGAGGTTCAGGTGGAATCTCCTTTCCTGCAGCTTGAATCCATTGCTCCTTGTCCTGGTCTCTGGAGCAGCAGAAAACAAGCCCTCTCCTTCCTCTACGTGGCATCCCTTCAAATATTTAAACATGGCTACCATGTCCCCTCTTAACCTTCTCTTCTGCAGACTAAACATCCCCAGCTCTCTAAGTCTACCCTCATAGGGCATGGCTTCCAGACCTCTCACCTCTGGACTTGCTCCAGCTTGTCAATATCCTTCTTGAATTGGGGTGCCCAGAACTGGACACAGTATTCAAGATGGGGTCTAACCAAAGCAGAGTAGAGTGGTACCAATACCTCCCTCGATCTAAACACCATACTCCTATTGATGCAGCCAAGAATTGCATTGGCTTTCTTGGCTGCCGCATCACATTGCTGACTCATGTTCAGCTTGTGGTCTATGAAGACTCCTAGATCCCTTTCACACGTACTGCTATCCAGCCACGTGTCCCCCATCCTATATTTCTGTATTCCATTTTTTCTACCTAAGTGTAGGACCTTACACTTCTCTCTGCTGAATTTCATTTTGTTCGCCTTGGCCCAGCTCTCCAATCTATCCAGGTCATTTTGAATTTTGGTCACTCTCCTCTGGACATGTTCCAGCTTGTCAATATCCTTCCTGAATTGTGGTACCCAGAACTGGACACAGTATTCCAGGTGAGGTCTAACCACAGCAGAATAAAGTGGTATTATTACTTCCCTTGATCTCAACACCATACTCCTATTGATGCAACCAAGAATCACATTGGCTTTCTTGGCTGTCGCACCACACTGCTGACTCACATTCAGCTTGTGGTCCACTAAGACTCCTAGATCCCCTTCACACATACTGTTTTCAAGCCAGGTATCACCCATCCTATATCTGTGCATTTCATTCTTTCTTCCTAAGTGTAATACCTTACATTTTTCCTCTGTTAAAATTCATTGTGTTAGTTTTGGCCCAATTCTCTAATCTATCAAGGCCATTTTGAATTCTGATCCTGTCCTCTGGGGTGTTAGCTATCCCTCCTAACTTGGTGTCATCTGCAGATTTGATGAGCATGCCCTCTATTCCCTCATCCAAGTCATTGATAAAGATGTTGAATAGCACTGGACCCAGGAGAGAGCCCTGTGGAACCTCACTAGTCACTTTTTTCCAGGATGAAGAGGAGCCATTGGTAAGCACCCTTCAGTCTCCAAACTTCTAGCTTGACAGAAAATTGTACTCCCTAGAACTCTATTACAAGCATCCCCTGCTTATCCGACAGGTTAGGAACCAAAGCACTGTCAGAAATGGAAATGTTTGAAAAGCAGAACCCATCTACTGGAGGGAACATGATGGGCTTAGAGGGGCTTGCTTGGGACAAGCCATGTGCTGTTTTTAAAGTCTCTCAGCTTGCTTGGCACTGTTTTCCCCCTCTGAGCTCACTTTGCAAGCAGCGCATGTGCGGTCCCATGTGTCCCTCCACAGGCAAGAAGAACGGACGGAAGCAAGCTGTTTCTATGCTTGCTGTTTGGACAAGTTCCATGACTTTGACCAGAGGATCCGCTCTTTCCATAGGCAAGACTTGGGACCATGCGCAAGAGATCCCAAGCAAGTCTCCATAGGCAAGAAGAACTGACGGAACAGCAAATTCATGGAATTAATCCTTAATTTGGAGGCAGCAAAAGAGTGAGTCATCAGATAATAGGGCGTTGAAAGGGGGGGGGGTGCTTACTGTATTTGATGTTTGTATTCCCCTGGAAACTTTCCCTGGCCCTTTTCTTTGCACATCTAAACTCTATTTCTGAAGCTGAACCAAAGTTTTAAATTGCCACAATGGTAGAAATTTGAGGACTAAGTGAATATTTCTTTTGGAGGGGCAGAATTCTTATTAAGGGGCAATGCCCTAATTTTACTCCCGCAATAATTACAGCTGTAGTCTCCATCTACCTTCCGTAGGCACCACTAGTCACTCATGGGCCCAGTACTGACTAAATGCTCTCTCTCATAAAACCCATTCCCTGCCAGTTGAGGGGTCATGGTGAGAAGGGTTTGGGTTTCGTTTCCACCTCAAAAAGCTAGCTTTCTATGTGTGAGGTGGTTGTTATTACTGTACAGAGCAAGACATTTCCACATCTCCCTCTATAAATATATTTTTAAGGACCAATTATATCCCCAGTCACATAGGGCTGGGGGGGTGATGGGAGGTGGTTCAACCCAGGCGGCAATGGTTTTGGGGCATCCTGGCTCAGAGCCATGCCCCTGTGTGTTGTGGCCCCATCCACACATGCCATGCCCATGCCCCCATGCACCATGGCCATGCCCCCATGCATCATGGCCATGTCCCATGCACCTTGGCCCCACCTCCTCCTGCTCCCCCCCCCAAGCTCCACCACTGTATATCCCCGAACATCACAAGGAAGGAAAAGTATAATGGATGGCTTCTAGTTGTGACAACATACAAGAGACGCCCCATGCTCAGGAGCAGTGCTCCTCCTCCTCTTCTCTTTGCTACTGCTGCTAGAACTGAAAGGGGTACATCCCACAGGATATGGGGGACCACCTGCCTTCTTGAAGTGGAACAACCCAGATACCAATTGGGGAGTCCCGTGCACACTTCTCTTCACCCAGCCTGGCTGTACCACAATCAAAAGAGCATTTTTTCCACTCGTTTCTAAACCAGAGCTGGGGAAGACACAGCATTGCATTTGCTGCTGGACAAAAACTCCCATCTTCCTCACCATGGGTGATGCTGCCTGGGGCTGATGGGAGATGTAGTCTGAGCACATCTGGAGGGTTTCATAAGTTTTCCAACCCTAGTTTAAGGAAACCAGGGAGGGGGATGTTCTTCAAATTCCTGGGTGAAGAGAACTAACAAGGGGGGACCCACAAAGCTGGGAGGAAATAGGAGACCACCTAGCCCAACCTCGGTCACTGTCTGGCCAGAATAAGACAGTTCTCCTCCCCAAGGATCTCATATTCGAACCACTTTTTAGGATCCCCCCTCCATCCCTAAATCCCAGAGAATGAGAAGTACATTCAATGGCCCCTAGTCCCAATCACATAAAAGAGAACCCTCATGTCCAGGAGAATAGCACATATTGAGAGATGTAAGCACTCATTGTCTTCACACTTATCTTGGCAGGCCTAGTGGCCCCTGGTCATTCAGCCTGGACACAGAATACTTGGCTAGACTGGGGAAGAGAAACATTTGACCTCTCAGGTGCTCCTGGACTACCCTTCCCATCACCCCTGGCTGCTAGGCTATGCCAGCTAGGAAAGATGCAAGTTGCGGTCCAACAATATCTCAATGGAATGCATTTCCTACCACCCCTGGATCTAGGAGACCTTTCCCCCAGCAGGCCAGACTGGACACAAACCAACATATTTTCCACAAAGGTTTGCCTACTGGTGGCACTGCCAGAGACACAATATATATTTAAAGACTCTGATTCCCATGTGTCTTTGGCAAAGGCATCTTTCTTTAATTTCCTTCTGCTGCTACATGGTTGCCTCCGTTGTGTTTCCCTGCTCCAAGATGTTAAGGGGGAACTCGAGAGACTGTAGGCTTCCTTAGCTGGTTCTCAGCATGGCACAACCCGAGCTGAGCGCTCCACGGAGAGCAGCAAGCAGTCCTGCAAGCCCCCGGCGTCTCCTTCATCGCCCTGGCAGCTAATCCTGTTACCCACTAATGCCATAAGAGGATCCCCCCAGGAGAGTATCTGATCTACTCAGGGGGGAGGCCTCGGCAGCGCCTAATCCTGCCTGATTGGGAACCGGGCTTTGATAATTCTTACAATGCCGACACGCCGCGCCACTGACACCCCCCCTCCCCCCATGAGCTTCTGATTAATTAACGGCAGCTTCTGTGCCATGCTAGCAAGAGACACAGCAAACCACGGCAGCCAGCGGGTGCCGTGATTTGCCATGTCTTTTCCTAGCACGGCACAAAGTCACCAGTAATTTAAAAGAATCTTACTGAACAAAGATGAGACAGGAGCACCTCTGAAGGTGGTTTAAAGTCATATCTCTCCCGTGGTCAGCTACCCAGCACTGATCTAAAATGGATGCTGATGAAGAATTTGGTGAACTGGGGAGAGAAGAGTCCAAAAGACAGTTGCAGTGGAACACCAAGTCAAGGAGCCGTCTACCTTTGAAGGTTGGGCCCTGGGGAAAGACCACTGCTTGGAACGAGACTATGGTTCCCACGTCCCACAGAGGCATTCCTCTGGCTAACCCTGGAGTAAAAGAATGGTGCACTGAGAAGGACTTTTTCCATCCAATCCAGCCAGGGAATTCCTTTATAATGCAGCCTCCTCCAAGTTGGCACCTTCTGGGCATTTTGGGCTGTGTCCCTCACCTTCTCCGGCTCTAGTTTTTACTCTCTGTGGACACCCAGAAAGCTGAGGCCAAAGTGGAGCCCCAAGCTCCCAAAGTGGGGGGACTTTGATTGTTTCCAGGGCCAATCTTCTGCCATGGGACCCATCTACATCAGCGGTTGTTAACCTTTCCTTTACCATGGATCCCTTTTAAATATCTTTTGTTTCCTCAGACCTCAGGACTTACGATTTAAAACCCTAAAATGCATCAATTTTTTATTTAAAGTCACTCATCAAAAGTCTTCAAATGTGGTATGCTACGAAAGTGCCTACTGGCTGTATGTATGGTAGAAATGTCAGGTGTTTTCTCTCTGCCACTGAGCATCATTCACTTGCATGTTCTCACTACTCGCAGAAGTAGCAAGTGCTGAGTACATTTTTTTCCCTATCAAACAGTTCAAAGAACCATAGAATCATAGAAATGGAAGAGACCACAAGAGCCATCGAGTCCAACCCCCTGCCATGCAGGAACACCCATCAAAGCACTCCCAACAGATGGCCATCCCAGCCTCTGTTTAAAAACCTCCAAAGAAGGAGACTCCATCACACTCCAAGGCAGCATCTTCCACTGCCGGACAGCTCTGACTGTCAGGAAGTTCTTCCTGAGGTTCAAGTGGAATCTCCTTTCCTGCAGCTTGAATCCATTGCTCCTTGTCCTAGGCCCTTTTCGCACGGCCTTCCTCTCACGAAATAGCCCCATGAGCCTCGCAGGAGTGGGAGTGTCGCTCTGCACAACGCACTCTCACTTCCGTGGCACTCACGGGGCTGAAGCGGCGCCAGCGCAATTTTTTTATTTTCATCTTGAAGCGAAAATAAACGGCGCTCGCGCAAGGCTCCCGGCAGCGTCCCGCACTGACCAGAGTGCGGAGCACCATCGCAAGCGGGCCTGTCGTGCTTCCTCCCCGCTTCCGCCCCCCGCGGCACCTACAGCTCCCAGGGGGCGCTGCGGGAGCTGGGGGCATGGCTGAAGAGCGCCAGTCACGCAAGAAGACTCCACGTGCGGTAAGGAGGCGGGGGGAAGCAGTGGCGTTGCGGGAAAGGGTTCTTGCGTGAGCTGCCCTCCTCCGGCGCGCAAGCACCAGCGCTGCGAAAAGGGCCCTAGTCTCTGAAGCAGCAGAAAAGAAGCCCACTCCCTCCTTGACATGACATCCCTTCAAATATTGAAACATGGCTATCATGTCCCCTCTTAACCTTCTCTTCTGAAGGCTAAACATCCTCAGCTTCCTAAGCCACTCCTCATAAGGCATGGCTTCCAGACCCTTCACCATTTTGGTTGCCCTCCTCTGGACACGTTCCAGCTTGTTGATATCCTTCTTGAACTGAGGTGCCCAGAACTGGACACAGTACTCCAGGTGAGGTCTAACCAAAGCAGAATAGAGTGGTTACCTCCTTCAGTCCAGACACCATACTCTCATTGATGCAACCAAGAATCACATTGGCTTTCTTGGCTGCTGCATCACATTGCTGACTCATGTTTAGCTTGTGATCTATCAAGACTCCTAGATCCCTTTCACACATACTGTTATCCAGCCACGTGTCTCCCATCCTATATTTGTACATTCCATTTTTTTCTGCCATTCTGCCTTTGCCTCTGTTGAAATTCATTTTGTTGGCTTTGACCCAGGTCTCCAATCTGTCAAGGTCATTTTGAATTTTGATCCTGTCCTCTGGCATATTAGGAACCCCTCCCAATTTGGTCAGCTGTTTTCATACCTTTTAAATGGTTTGAAATATGGTAATAAAACTGCACAAATGATGTCTATCATCAGTAAAAGACTCCTGCTCTTTAAGATCAATGTATGATTATCCGTCTGTCTGTCCAACTGCCTGCCTGCCTTGAATTCATTCTATTTTAACTGTTATAACATTTCTTCAAGCCTTTGCTGACCCCCTTTGAAGACATTACCCCCCTCCAGGGGTCCACGGTCCAGAAACTCCAGGGATTACCCCCAAAACAAACAAACAAACTAACTAACTCAAAAACAAACCCACAATCAGAAGTGGCCAGAAATCCATGTCTCTGCAGGCTTCCCTCACGTCTCTGATAGTTTTAGGGACTGGGGCACTCTTGGAGAATGGAATTGGCTGAAAAACAGAACTCATGAACTGTACTGTAGGGAGCATGAAGGACTTATGGAGGCTCCCTTGGGACCGACTGCCATGTGCGCTGCTTGCAAAGTCTCTCAGCTGGCTGCGCACCTCCCTCCCATTTCACTGTGCAAGCAGCTTGAGCATGCAAAGGGTCCCAAATAAGCCTCCTTAGGCAAGAAAAACTCATGAAAGAGTGAACCCTCACCAAATTAATGGAACTTGTCCTTAATTTGAAAGTATCAAAAGAGTAAGTCACCAGATAATGGGGTGTCAAAAGGTGAGGGTTCTTATATTTGAAAAATCAGCATTTTTGATGTTAAATAATACACAACGCCTCCACCACTGGCAAACTTATTTATAAGCTGAAGTGTTACTTCTGAAGACTTCCAGAAGAGTCAGCTCACCCTTAATTTTTGGACACAAAAAGGGCAGCCCAGGCAGTCTGGAGGAGGGATGAAAGGAATATTCAAAAACAATTTGAAAAATGGAAGAAAAACTTGTTTCCTGAGCATTGGAAAACCCTGATGGGACGAATTTTTAAATGACAAGTATCTAAACAGTTCAGGACTTAGTCTATGCAAAATTCTCATTTTGGTGTGTGTGTACGCGTGCAGGAAACAGCAGAAATATTATTTTCAGTGCAGATAATATTGTTTCCTTAACAGAACACGCCATAGTTGAGGTCTTATTCTGCACAGATTTCACACACATTTTTTTTTTGTACAGAAGACAATGTTTTCTGTGAACACTAATCACACAAAACACTGTGTCCTGCACAGAAGTGGCTGTTATCTCTGTAAAAATACCAATGCACACATTTTGCATAGAACAAGTCCCAACCTGAAAATAGACTTCAAAAATTGCATAGGGCTCAAAGATTTTCTAGCAGCAGGAAGAAAATGGCTAAGATTATTCATTGCTTCCTTTGAGAACTAATTTAGCAAAGACTGCATCCCTAGTCTGGAGGGGTTGAAGCCACAGGCAAATTTACACACAAACAGACACACAAACAGACACACACACAGAGAGACACACACACATTTTTGCAGTCCTCCCGCTGGTCTGTCACCTTCTCCCCCAATTTCTCACACAATCTGTATGAGAACGACATGCACATATTGTAATCACAAATCTTGCCAAAGTGATGGACAACCTGTCTCTCCAGCATCTCTGTATTATTCCAGAACAGAGGCTGCGCTCTGATGGAGTTAGCAGGATTGGGAGGGGGTGGGCAAAACATCTCTCTACAACATCTGTGAAAGCAGTTTTGTACAGTGGTTAGAGCACTGGACTGGGACTTTGGGAGATACTCGGGTTGAAATAACCACTGAGCCATGAACAAACATTGTGTGACCTTGGTGCAATCAATCTGGATTGTTTGTTTTACAATTGCACTGGATTTCTATCTGTATTTATCCTTCCTTCCATCTTTTATTTTGAGACTGTACACTTTTGCCAAGGCTGATTATCTTTCATTGTTTTATTCTGTGAAGTGTAGTATACAGAAAGGGCAATATCTCTACCTATCTATCAATAGAAAGATAAATATTTGAATAGCAATAAGAGTAAAATAGTAATCTTTCTGTACCCTGACCTACTGTCCCACAAGACTGTTGCTTTAATAACTGTCTGGAGTCTACAGTACCACCTTCAACCAGTAGGTGGCAGACTTTGCCAACCTTCCCTTTACTAGAGTGGCTACAAAGCTACAGACCAGGCTGGCAGATTCACTTCTCCAGGGACCTCTAGGCAGCTCCATCTAATATTTCTTTCTGCAGGGCCCCAGGATTCTTTGGTGAAGGAGAGAGAGAGAGAGAGACGATGCTACTGCCTGATGACAAAGGGAAGGGAGGAGGGTGAGCAGAAGAAAAAAGACTGCTGAACACCAAGTTAATGAGAAAGAGCAAAACAAAAACGTGTTGTGATGCAGCAGCAAGACTTGGGGTTTCTATCATGAGCAAAGCTGGGCACTTCTCCAGGTAAACATTAACTTTGCAGAATCCAAGGGACAGAAGTCAGGCAACATATGGTCATGGTGGTGAGAACATTGTATGCCCAGAAGTAGAAAAATCCTGCCGTTCCATCTCAAGAAGACTGAAGGACGAAATTACTGGACATGGTGGAGGTGGATAAACTGGCAATGTCATTGAAAGATGGTTCAATTACTGAATACAAAAAACAATGGGAGACGGTTGGAAATCTGTCCGGAATGCTTTGATGGTGTATTCCTGCATGGCAGAACGGGGTTGGACTCAATGGCCCTTGTGGTAGCTTCCAACTCTATGATTCTATGATAAAGTTAGACAATTTTTAGTATCAACCTGGGGGAGACAAGTAGAGGTTTTGATTAACTGATAAGGTCAGGCACAAAACGGTAGGACATTATTAGTATCAAGATATTTTATTTTAGTAGAGAGATCACTACACTGTATTTTTAACAGTGCTTCAATTTTATTAATTCTTATAAACATAGATAATGGAATGTAGACGAAGTATAACAAAGGGTAAACATTAGCCCTTCTTTGAGGAGCAGGAAATCAAATTTCTGTGTGTGTTGTATTTCCTTTTTAGTTAGAGTTTAGCAATTGTTTATTAGGTTAAATTGTTGTTTGTGTATTAGTTTAGTCTAATTGTCTAGTTCAGTTTTGTCTGAAGTGTTATTGTATTTTTCCCATATGCTTAGTTTCATATTATTAAAAAATGTTTTTAAAAATATTTTTAAAAAATCCAAGGGACAGAAGGACAGGGATTTTCTGCTGCTTAAAGTGCTAGAATGCTACTCAACATCTTTATTAATGATTTGGATGATGGAATGGGAGGCATTCATATCAAATTTGCAGACAAGACCAAATTAGGAGGGGTAGCTAACACCCTAGAGGACAAGAGCAGAATTCAAAATGATCTTAACAGATTAGAAAGCTGGGCCAAAACTAACAAAATAAATTTCAAGAGGAAGACGTGTACAGAAAAAATGAAATGCATGGATATAAGATGGGTGACACCTGGCTTGACCACTGTACATGTGAAAAGGACCTAGGAGTCATAGTAGTTCACAAGCTGAACATGAGTCAGCAGTGTGATGCAGCAGCTAAAAAAGCGAATGCTATTTTGGCTGCATCAATAGGAGTACAGTGTCTAGGTCAAGGGAAGTGATGGTATCACTCTCAGCTTTGATCAAACCCCACTTGGAATGCTGTGTCCAGTTCTGGGTACAACAATTCATGAAGGATACCGGTATTTTTAAATTGGAGTGTGTCTGGGGGAGGGGGGTGATCAAAATGGGAGAAGACCTGGAAACCATGCCCTCTAAGGAGTGGTTTAGGGATCTGGGTATGTTTAGCCTGCAGAAGTAAAGAGGTGACATGATAGCTATGTTTAAATATTTGAAGGGATGTCGCAGGGAGGATGGAGCAAGCTTGTTTTCTGCTGCTCTAGAGACTAGGATATGAAGCAATGGTTTCAAACTTTAGGAAAAGAGATTCTATCTAAACATGAGGAAGAACTTCCTGATGGTAGGAGCTGTTTGATAGTGTAACATGCTGCCTCAACAAGTGTGATGGAGTCTCCTTCTTTGGAGTTTTTTAAACGGAGCCTGATTGGCCATTTGTTGGGAATGCTTTGATAATGTCTTCCTGCATGGCAGAATGGGGTTGGCCTTGATGGCCCTTGGGATCTCTTCCAGCTCTATGATTCTGTGATTCCATCCAAGCTCCTCTTTCTTTCCCTTCACTTATTGCTGCCTCCCCCATCTTCATAGCAATCTCTTAGGGAAAGAGCCAGAGAACAAGACTGTTCTACATCCATGCTTCCAGTCCCAGCTGCACAAGCCTCACAAGGGAAAGGCCCTAAAATATTATTTCTCCACATTGGTACTTCAAGTGAAGAGCAGGGGTCTGCAGTGGAAAAATGAATGTATATTTACTTGCATTCTCCCCAGCCTCTCTAAGCCTGCCTTTCCTGTCCTTACTGGAGCCTGTGATTTGACTTGCGCTTTAAAATGCAAGCCGTTTCTTTAAAAATTACAGACTAGAAAAGAGTCCATGTGCACACCCTTTTAAATGTGGCAGTAGGGAGGCTTTTGTGCTCAATAGCATCTGAAAAATGTCAAACTGATTTTCTTTTCTGTGATGTCAGAACCCCTCCCAGTTCTTTCCACATTATTCCTACCTCTGGTACCAATTTTTCTGTTAAAGAAGTAACAAAAACCCTGGAACGCATTGATTTCATTAACTAAGCTTACCCTTACAGATCTGGGGTCATTTCCGCATTAGACTGGTATAGTGCTATTATTCCACTTTCGACATCCTATGGAATCCTGGGGTTTGCAGTTTAGGGAGGGGCCTTTGAGACTACAACAGTCTAGTGCAGAAATGGCCTGGGACTGGACTTTTAAAAACATGTGGCTGAGAAAATACTGCTCAACCACAACCACAATACACCACAGGTTTGCCACACCACATGACCCCCTACCAGATGGATGAGATTACACTACCCATCCCCTTCAGCTGTCTGGGGATACGGACAAGACAGTCAGGCAACACTTTGTGCCCAAGACAGCCATAGTCCTACTGTTGCAACCCCCTTTAGGTCAGATGGTGATCCAGTCACCCACCAGCAGAATAACCATCATCCACTAGCAGGAGACCAATAGCCCGGAACAATATAGGAAAAGGCACTAAAGCAGAATCTTTCTCTTTTACAGCCCAAGTTTTTATTGTATGACTTACTGCAGATATTCTGGTGCAACCCAACACCAAAAATATGTCTTTCTCCAGCCTGCCTTCACCATCCTCCCAACGCTGATACTGCTAAAAAAGCTTCCAGCTGGGCAGAGGACAAGGAGGAAACAGAAGGCTATAGGGAGTAAAAAGACTGTAAAAGACAGCTTCTTTGTCAGAAGCTTTGTTAATAGAGATATGAGCAAAACTGTTTCAGCACCAATGTGGTGGGGGTCATGGGTCTCCAAAAGAGGCAAGGGCCACAAAATTGGCCCAGAGGCCACGTGAAACACACAGGCTGCACTTTGCTCAGTCTTGCTGTCTGTGTTCAGAGGCACTACCCTCACTTCGAGACAAAGATAGACCTGGGCCAGGATAAACCCTGCAGATTCTCCAGAGAACCAGCCCAAAGAGGAACAGACTCAGTGGACAGCACACCGCAAAGATCACAAGGGAATGAAGGCAATGAGGCAGAGTTGCGTTCACGGCATCGTTGAGGCACAGCAGGCCTCTTGTTAATCCGGACGATCCTCGTTGCTCGGAATCCTCCCTGCTGTGCCCAACCCAGCAAAATTCCAATCAGGCAGCCCAAGGCTGCTCCCAATTTCGGGAACAAACTGTACCCAAGCTTCCTACCTGTTCGCAATGCATGCCTAGGAATAATCCCAGGTATTTAGCTTGCCAACAGGTCCCTGCTTGCCTGAATTACTCAGAGGAACAGATGATGCTGCGTTCACACCGAGGCAGTTCACTGGGTCTGTCTGGCAGAACCTGTACTTGATTCTGTAAGGTTTCAGAGAGTCTTTCCCAACCCTACCTGCTGAAATGCTGGGATTTGCACCTGGGACCATCAGAATGCAAAGCACGTGTTTTGTCTCTGGGCTGTTTGCCTTCAGCTGAAGGTCAGCTAAGTTTCTAGACCTCATGGTTCTCACTGAACGGCTAATTACGGAGGATAATTGGAAGCTGCCTGATACTGACTCAGTCTCTCCAGCTCTATATGGGAATACCTCAGTTAAGGAAGTCAATGTGTGCCTGGGCATTTCTGGCCAGGCAGCAGCTGGTAGCAGAGGAGGAAGAGGAGAACCAGAGGTGGGTTTTCAAAGAGCTGTGGGGCCTGGTTGGATCTGCTGAGAGGGAAGGTTCCCCCAGAAAAGAAGCACCTGAAGTGTGGGAGGCAGGGGTTGAAGAAACTCATAGGAGGGCCGAATGTATATGCATTTGAAATGATACAGTCAGATCAGGTAATCCTTGCAGAAAAGAAAAACATTTAGAACCTTTTAAAGACCACATGAAAGTTTCTTCCAAATATAATTCCACGCCCTCTTTCATAAGTCTCCACTTTCTCATGATTTCCATTTTGGTGGCCAAACCTATAAACATATGGATTTTCTTAACATGCTGATGGTAGCTGTTGAGTCAGGCTTATCTGCTCTTCCCTTTTCCCATTGTTTTGCTGTTCACGCATCCTCAGTAAGGGATTCTGGAGGCAGCTGCTGTTCACCTTGCCCTCTGCAGGCAGGCACACCCAGCTAGAACTGGCTGAAGCAAAATCCTATGCTTTCCCAGCTCAAGCTTTATTGTATTGGTTATTATGGGTGTGTGTTGGAAAGTCTGCAGTTGTCTAGCCCTCCATCACTGTCTCCGAATGCTGATGCTGCTAAAAGAATTCCAGCTGAACAGAGTTTGAAGGAAGGGACTGGGCAGACATAAAGAAACTTTGCAAAAAGGAGGATCACTTTCAGAGTCTTTGATAACTGTGGTCCACCTGTACTGACTAGAAGTGGCTTTCCAGAATTTCAGATGGGGAACTTTTCCCAGTCTACCTGGAGATGGGAAGGACAGGGGCAGAAGATGACTGCATGTACAGATGGAAATCAGCTATTCCTCCCAGCAGAGATGAACTGCACATCCCAGTATCCTTCCTATCTATGCTGGCCAGGCCTGATGTGGACTGCACATGTTGCCTGATGTGGAAAAACACTCTTGACATGATCCTCAAGCATCCTTATAGTGAGCTCCAACCATTGCTTCTCCTGTTCCTGACCCCTAGCAGATTTCCTGTCTTTTGCCAAGAACCAGCAGGCAGAAATTCAACAGATGCAGCACTGACTACAACAAGCCTTTTGCAAGGAAGATGCCAGCAGAAGTTCAACAGATCCTTCTCCAATCCTCACCTCCCACCCTCCAGCAAGTTTCTGTGCCTTTTGCAAGAGAGCTACACGTAGGATTTCAACAGGGGCAGCTTCCCTCCACAAAAGACACTGCCCTGCCTTTGAACATCTGTCTTCCGGGAAGTTGTCCAAAGGGCAGGAGTCTTGTTGTGAGACACCTTCCCAGAAGTCAGTTGATACAAGCTAATCACCGATATTCTACTTTTACACAAAACAACACACGCGGAGGCTGGCTCTGTTCTCCTGCTACAACTCCTAAGGGAGAGCGAGCTAGGGGTAGAGGGCACCCCCCAGGGGCTGACTCTTGCTGTGGGGCCTATTAGAGCCACAGGCAACCTGGTAAACAGGCTCAGCAATCAACTGAAAGGGTTTGAGAAGTTAAAGCTGTTTACTCCGGGGAGCAAGAGATTGCTGATTGGAGTGCTGATTGGAAACCAAGTTAGGAGGTCAGGTAGTGATCTGTGTGTGTGTTGGGGGGGTGGAATTAACCATCTACCTGGAAGAAGAACACTCCACCTGGCTTGAGAATCATGTCCATCATCCTCTCCTCCAAATTCTCGGATGCGTGGGAGACATGCTATGTGGGAAGGTGAGAGACCATAAGGAACTATTCAGATGATCTGAAAAACCACAGGCCCATCCACACCACAGAATTGTAGTGCTGTGATTCCACTTAATACTCAAAGGAATCCTAGGATTCAGGGTTTGGGGAGACACAGGGCTCTCTGGATGAGAATACTGAATACCCCTCCCTCGTCTGCCAATCCCAGGATTGTACAGGACAGAAAGTGGCAGGGAAAGGGGGCTCATAGTGCTATACATTGTGTAGGAGTGGGTTGTGTTTCACTCTGCGAGCTTGACCAACTTTTAAAATCTTCAGGAGAGGCCTTTTTCTCTGTCCTGGCACCATCAGTGGTGTGTCTGAGGAGAAGTGAGCTCTCTGGGTGGTTGCTCCAAAGTAGTGGCATTCCCTCCCATAGAAGGCTTGCCTGTTCCTGTTTGTTCCTTTTCCCTCAGCAGGCAAAGTTCTTTGCATTTAGACAAGCGTTTGGCTCTTAACTTACTGTGCCAGAAGAGCTCTGTTACAGAATCGTAGAGCTGGAAGAGACCCCAAGGGCCATCGAGTCCAACCCCATTCTGCCATGCAGGAATACACCATCAAAGCACTCTCAACAGATGGCCATCCAGCCTCTATTTAAAAACCTTCCAAGACGGAGACTCCACCATACCCTGAGGCAGCGTATTCCACTGTCCAACTGCTATTACCATCAGGAAGATCTTCCTGATGCTTAGGGGGAAACTCTTTTCCTGAAATTTGAAGCCATTGCTCCATGTCCTAGTCTCTGGAGCAGCAGAAAATAGGCTTGCTCCATCTTCCATATGACATCCCTTCAAATATTTAAATCTAGGTATCATGTCACCTCTTAACCTCCAGGGTAAACACACCCAGCTCCTGATAAGGCATGATTTTCTACCATTTTGGTCACCCTCCTCTGGACACGTTTCAGCTTGTCAATATCCTTCCTGAACTGTGGTGCCCAAAACTGGATACAGGATTCCAGGTGAAGTGTGACAAAAGCAGATTAAAGTGGTACTATTACTATGTTTTTACCTCTTAAAAAATAACTATGCTATTATATTTTAATGCATTTTTAAAACTGTTTAATGTTTTTAATAGAATTGTTTATTTACTGGTTTTTAAATTTTTTGTATCAACTGGTTTTTAAATTTTTTGTATCAAATATGTTTTTAGCTCTACTTTGGTTTAATTTGTTTCAAGCCTCCTCAGTTCCTGTACCAGAAGAAAATCCGGATAGAAACAAAATAATGAAGCCTGCATATGCCCAGAGCCAACAGAAGCCAGCTTAAACCCTGTGTCAGGGTGTGCCTATTCCACAGATGCTGGTGACTCTACCGTGACTGGGAAAGGGAGTTTAAAAGAACTCTGCCCATGCTCCATGGCACTCTCAGCACTTTATAATGGACTCAGGAAACTCAGAGCCTGAATTACTGCCAGCTTGAAATGAAGCTACGATTCCAGTGGTGATCCCCCTCCCTTATCTGCAACTCTATAGTTGCATTTCATTTATGTTAGCCTTTCTACATCTTGTGTTTGTAGCACATAGAGTTGAGTTGCAAATGTTATTTCTCTTCATTCACAATTCACAAAAGTCCTGGGAAGTGGATCAGAACAGGCTGAGAGACATTAGACTCAGACGGCAGTAGGGAGAGTGTTTTCCAAAACAGCCAACAGTCCAACTCTGTGGCTGAACCAACATTTTCACCTGGGGACATTTCCGCACTAGGCTGTTATAGTGCTATTATTCCACTTTGAGCATCCCATGGAATCCTGGGGTTTACAGTTTAGGGAGGGGCGTTCAAACCCCAGGATTCCATAGGATGTTGAAAGTGGAATAATAGCACTATAACAGTCTAGTGCGGAAATGGCCTGGATCTTTTAAAGACTCAAAGATAACAGATAAAGCTCTCTAGCTACCACCTTCCAGCTTGAAAGTCCCAAAGGATATTTTTGCAAACTCTGGGGAACGAAGGAGAGATAGGAGGGGGAAAGAGAAAGAGAGTCACTGATTTTGGTCACTTTTTATTTTGGGATATGCTGTTTTATGTGCTCAAGATGGATCTTTAAACTAAGAAAAACAAGGTCTTGCCCACCCAGAGCGGTAAATACTGCCCCCTGCCCACATTGCCCCCTTTTCCAGCCAAAATATTAACTTACTTTCCCAAGCATGATCCGGCCAGCTAAATGTTCAGACAATTTAAGGAGATCTGATATCTCAGTGCATTCCAAGAAGTTAAAAATAGTTTGGTGTATGTGTGTGTGTTAATCGCTTATGAAGCCAAGGCATGTCTCAGTAAGCCAAATGCAACCTGTTTGATTTACGCAAATGAATCAATTGACACAAATTATAAATTGGCATAATTTTCTGTAAAACCGTTCCTGCTAGTTGTCGGGAATGAGAATGCGATTAGATTCCCTTTGGAGTTGGCAGTGTCCCACACCTACCCCGGTACTGCCCCTGTCCGTGTCACAGTTGGTGTCAATATGGACTAAAAGCCTGCTTCTTTTTATACTGAGACTTCACTGGAGGCTCTGTTTCTTCTCTTGGGCCATTTCCGCACTAGCCTGTTATAGCGCAATGATTCCACTTTCAACATCCTCTGGAATCCTGGGGTTTGCAGTTTCGGGAGGGGCCATTTGGCCCCTCCCGAAACTGCAAACCCCAGGATTCCAGAGGATGTTGAAAGTGGAATCATTGCGCTATAACAGGCTAGTGCGGAAATGACCCCTAAGGAGCTGCTGGAGCCCAGTAGCAACTCCAGCACCCCCTACTCACCAGGCTCATTGCATGGGTTGGGGTGTTGGGAAAGGAAGATTAATTTAGGAGCATAAGGATAAGATGTAAGAATACAGTTAATTGACAAGATAAATGGAATGCTGGATCAACATATAAGAGGTAATTGATGACAAATAGAGGGTTAATGTTATAAAACGAATAATAATATTTATTAGCTCTTATAAAAAAAAGGCTAGGAAGAAATATTGTAAATATGTTAAATTGTTGTAGGAAGATACTACCACTATATGTTGTATTACTAAAAGATGTACATTTTTTTTATTATTTCTTTTTTTGGGGGAAATTAATAAAATTATTAAAATAACGAAAAAAAAGGGAAAAAAAGAAATCAAGAATGGTGAATATGTGGCCTCATAGATGTTGCTGGACTGCCATACTCATTATCCCTCAATATCTATGCCAGCTAGGAACTGATGGGTGCTGCAGTCCAAAGCACCTGAAGGGTCATATGCTCCCTGTTCCTTGTATAAATTTTAAAACATTGGGCTACCTCTGTATCCAGTTTATAAACTTCAACTAGTGCAAAACATGGCAGATTGGTTACTGGTGTGTTCAAAAGTGATCATATTACACCTACATTAAACTCACTCTAGTGGCTGCCAGTCAGTTTCTGGGCAAGTTATTCTACTACTACTAATACTACTACTTTACTTCTTCTTATTATTATTACTACTGCTGCTGCTACTACTTTACTTCTTCTTCTTATTATTATTATTACTGCTGATGCTACTTACTACTACTTTACTTCTTATTATTATTACTACTGCTGCTACTACTACTACTTTACTTATTATTATTATTACTACTGCTGCTGCTGCTGCTACCACTTTACTTATTATTATTATTACTACTGCTGCTGCTACTACTTTACTTATTATTATTATTATTACTGCTGATGCTACTACTACTACTTTACTTCTTCTTATTATTATTATTACTACTGCTGCTGCTACTACTACTTTACTTCTCATTATTATTATCACTACTACTGCTGCTACTACTACTTTACTTCTTATTATTATTATTACTACTGCTGCTACTACTACTACTTTACTTATTATTATTATTATTATTATTACTACTGCTGCTACTACTACTACTTTACTTCTTATTATTATTACTACTACTGCTGCTGCTACTGCTACTACTATTACTACTATTTCTTACCCGCCTCTCCCCATGGATCAAGGCGGGAGACAACAACAGATTACCATATGACATATATCAGTTAAAAACAGAACATCAAATGAAAACAACAGTTAAACTGCATAACATCATCTTAAAAAAACAAATAAACAGTCAATTCCATATTTAAAATTCTTAAAATTTAAAATCCACAACTTAAAAGCATCAGGATAGGTCTGGCGGAAAAGACCAGTCTTTAATGCTGTTTTAAATCTGGACAGCGTATTCAGCTGCTGAATCTCTTCCGGCAGGTCCTTCCACAATCCAGGGGCGGCTGCAGAAAAAGTCTTCCGCGTGACTGTTGCCGGTCCAGTCTTGGCCAGTTGAAGCAAATGTCTCCCAGAGGACCTGAGTGTGTGAGGCAGATTATACAGGGGGAGGCGATCCTATAGGTAACTTGGACACAGACTGTGTAGGGCTTTAAAGGTAATAACCAACACTTTGTACTTTGCCCAGAAACTAATCGGCAGCCAGTGGAGTGACTTTATATTGGTGTGACATGCTCACTCCTAGATGTACCGGTAACCAGTCTGGTTTTGAACCAATTGAAGTTTCTGAACACGGTACAGAGACAGCCCAATGTACAGTGTATTGCAAAAGTCCAGCCTTGAAGTTAAAATGTTTGTTTGAAAACAAACTGGAAACTAGAGAGGGCTCCTTTACCTTTAATGTTTGAGCATTGAATTACAACCTTGGAGAGTAGGGTTCATCTGCTCGGCCATGGAAGCCCACTTTGGTGCCTCACATCCTCTCAGCCCCAGAAAACCCTGTGATAGGATCACCTTAGGGTTGCCGTAAGACTTGAATGCAAACAACAACAACAGCTGACACCATACTACTAGCAGGAAATAGCAAAGACTTGCACCATTCCCACTCTTGACTGTTATAGTGGAATAAATAGCACTATAACAGGTGAGTGCAGAAACAGCCCTAGAATCCCTATTGATGAAAAATGCAAGGAAGTGCAAAAGCAGGGTTGCAGCTAGGGATTAGGAAAAGAAAAATAACTTTAAAGCAAGTAATAAAGACACTAAAACAGTTTTTTTACACCTAGTTGTTGTGTGCCTTCAAGTCATTCCGGACTTATGGCAACCCAAAGGCAAACTGATTATGAGTTTTCCTGGCAAGATTTGTACAGAGGAGGGTTAACTTTGCCTTCTTCCGAGTGGGATGTGCACAGCATCACCCACTGGGTCTCCACGGCTGAGAAGGGACTCCCGGTCTTCAGAGTCATCATCTTAAGGCTCAAACCACTACACTATGCTGTCTCTCTGTATACCTAGGCTCAGCTATTAATCAAAATGGAGGCAGTAGTCAAGAAGTCAGAAGACTTGAAAAGGCAGCTAGGAAGATACCAGATAAGACCCCCAATGTAAGATATATCAGTAGACACCAAAGTCAGTAGCATCATCGGGACATAGAGTAATACCTTCAAGCTTCAGGAAAAGAGATTCCCGCTAAACATTGGAAAGAACTTCCTGACACTAAGAGCAATTCAACAGTAGAATATGCTGCTGCCTGGGATTGTGGTGGAGTCTCCTTCTTTCAAGGTTTTTAAACAGAGGCTGGATGGCCATCTGTCGGGGGTGCTTTGAGGGTGTATTCCTGCACGGCAGAATGGAGTTGGACTCGATGGCCCTTGGGGTCTCTTCCAGCTCTCTGATTCTATGATAGCATCTCTCATTTCTGTCTATGGGCGTAAAAATTGGACAGTGCAGAAATTGGACAGGAAAGAAAATCAGCTCATTCAAAATGGGGTGCTGGAGGGGAGTTATGCAGATACCACGGACTGCCAAAAAGGCAAATGAATGGGTCCAGGAGCAAATCAGATCTGAATTCTCATCACAAGCCAAACTAGCTAGACTGGGGCTATCCCAGTTTGGACACATGGTGAGAGGACATGACTCATCAGACGAGACAATAATGCTTTGCAAAATGGGAGGCAGTAGAAACAGAGGAAGACTGCATTCCAGGTGGGTAGCCTCAACCAAGGAAGCCATATCCCAGAGACTTAAGCGGGGCAGCTGAGCATCAGGGCTCTTGGGAGGTCCCTCTTTGACAAAGGGCCACCACACACTGAAGTCCATTTGCCAGCAAATAACAAAATGAATTCAAAATGCAGGCAGTTAAACAGACATCATAGCAACCAAAAGCCACTTTGTGTCCACCACAAGGAGCAGGGTTTTTTTGCAAATCTAACATGTCTCAATCACCCACTCAAGACCCACTCACTTCACAATACAGTGGTCCTGCCACTTTCACGCACTCCTGGATTTGATTATTCACAGGCTATTTTATTTATTTATTTATTTCAAAAAATTCTTTATTTGCTCCTCCTACAGAAAAAAAAATGTTCTCTCTAAGAATCTCTAGGTCCTCAAGCACAATTCTGTGGTCTTCTTCTGCCAGATATGGACCACATAGTTGCACTGGATGACCTAGAAATTCCTAGAGAGATTACTTCTCTAGAGCCTTTTCTGCACCTTACCTTCTTCCGACGCTGGGGTGCGGGGATTGCGTGAGCATCCTCCAGTGAGAGGCTCTCGCGTCCCTGCTGCTTCAGCTCCGCATGAGCTGCTTGCTCATGTGAGAGCCCCTCCTCTTCCTTCTGCAGTGCACCCTGGGAGTTTCCCAGGCTGCGCTGGGGCAGGAAGCATGACCGGCGCGGCTCTGGAGGCTCCGCACACCAGGTAAGTGTGTGTGGGGCTCAGGAGCAATGTGTGATCACACATCATTTTCGGCTTCCCGTCGAAAATGAAAAGGTGCGCAATCGGCGCCTGCTGGCCACTGGAGCATCACGCAATTGTGAGTGTGTCATGCAGATTGCTCCTCACAATCACACGGTGCTCCAGGCGCCCTTTCGCATGGAAAATGCCGTGCAGAAAGGGCCTAGGTGTTGCTAGGTCCTCCAGTGTGACCCTATGGCCCACGTCTGCTGGACATGGACCATAGAATCACTCTGGAGGACCTAGAAATTCCTAGAGAAAAGTTCTCGGGTTTTTAAAAAAGTAGTGTTCATGATTTTGATTTTGATTTGCATTTTTCCACATTTGCAGGGGATCTTGTACCCCTAATCCCTGGCAAAAGTGGAGGGCTCACTGCATATTAAAACATGGATTGCTTCAAGCAGTATCTTGATGCTAGGAAAAGCCACCCGCCCCTCTAGCCATTGTAAGTGTTGCTCAAAAGGAACAAGAGGGTTTGAGGGCTTGGCAGAGAGGCTGGCAGGAGACAATTGGAGAGGATGTCATTGTCCCTACGCATCAAGAAGTCTCCTCACTTTGACCATGTGGGTGCTATCCTCTCGGCACAAGGTGCCCTTCCATGTGCTGGTGACCACATTCCCTCTCTAAACAAACCCCAGAGACTCAAAGAAGAGCCGCTAAGACTCACTAACCCAAACCCCAGGCCCTGGGCTGCTGCTCAGCTCCTGCCTGGGCGAGTCGAACGTGCCGCTCTGCCCGGCTGCCTGGATGTTGTACAACAAAAAGGACATCTCTTCCTGCCATAATTCACTTGAGCCGCCTTGGCTCTCATTCCCCACACGTCACGGGATCCCACCCCTAACTCTGCAGCAGCAGCAGCAGGGCTAGAAAGGAGGAAAAGAGGAGAGGGAGAAAGAAAGATGGCAGGGCTTCATTTTGGCTCAGGGCCCGGAACTGTCCTCGCACAGTCTGCCAGGACACAGAGAAGGGGACCACCGCGTGCTATCCCACTATAGTGCTATGGCTCCTTCTTTAATGAACATAGTTCCTTTCCTTGGGATCCTGGGATTTGTAGTGTGGGGAGAGGTGTTTCGAATTCACAACCTGAGAACTCCAGTGCCTCCCCAAGCTACAAACCCCAGCATTCTACAAGATTCTACCGTGGCAGTTGAAGCAGAATCATAGCACTATGACTGGGCAGTGTGAATGGGCCCAAGGTAAAAGGAAAGGCTTAGAGCATAAGTTGGGGACGTAACCCAAAGAATCCACAATGGTCTTTTTCAGGGTCAGCCACCTCCTTTCCCACATTGGTAAGAGGAAGGTGAAAGCTTGCACTGGTCTGCCTCACTGGGTTGCTGGGGAGAAACACTCTGTATGCGCTCAGAGGAGTATTTTGAATTCTAAGAGAAAACCTCCTTTTTCACAAAAGGACGCAAAAATCATTTTGTTTCCAGGCTTCCTAGAGGCATATGTTGTGACTCTGTGGGAAGAGAATGTTTGTGTAGATATAGAAGGTATGTTTGGCTTCATTCAGCTGGGAAATTCTAATAAGGAATAGGTATCTACTTAACTACATTTATAACCTGTCTTTCCTCCAAGGAACTCATGGCATGGTCCTCCTCCTCCCCATCTTTATCTTCAGAACAACCCAGTGAGGTCACAAGAAAGCACCCTCATCCAACACTTTAACCATTAAACTACACTGTGGGAGTCAGATCCACACATCACTATGAACCATGACAGCTAAGAATGGAGTTTCCGCATGCAGAGGAAGTCTACCCTCAATTACTAGCAACAGATTTGGGCTGCTTATCCTCCGCCCCCACTTCCCTTGTGGCAGCAACTGGATTTCCACTAATATCACAAGAAAGCCAGGCTAGACTGGAACTTGGAAAAGTTACTGTTTGGGACTGCAATGCTGAGAATCATCAGCCAACACAGCTCATGGGAAAGTAACTTTTTGAGCTCTGGGTTAGATGAGAATTTTTACACAATCCAGAAGGAACATTCCCAAAAGTTATTCCTCCTCCCTCCATTCTACCCCTTTGTACCACTCTGGCCATTTCCACACTAGACTGTTATAGTGCTATTCTTCCACTTTCAACATCCTATGGAATCCTGGGGCCATTGAGGCTCCTCTCTAAACTGCAAACCCCAGGATTCCACAAGATGTTGAAAGTGGAAGATGGCACTTTAGAAGAATAGTCTAGTGTGGAAATGGCCTCTGTATCCCATCATTCAGCAGCACCAGATATTTTCTCCTTGGAGGCAAATGAGGGGAGAAACCCTCATTTGCTAGCCTTTGGGAGGCTCTAGGAAATCCCATCACCGCCACCGATGGCATTGCACTTCTGTCCTTTTCCATGGCACGGGGAGGGTTAAGCACCACAGCAGAACGGAGCTACATCGCTTCTGCACGACTGGGTTTTTAGAACAGTGCGTTGAGGGCAGCAGCACCTTCCATCATCCTGTCGGAGCCGGGCAGATGGATTTCCCCTGGCAGAACCGCTACGAGCGCAGCTCAGGCACAGTGCCCAACAGCCCAGGAACTGACAAGCGCTCGCAGCTACCTGGCAAGCGGTGGAGGAAGGGAGGGAAAGGAGGCAGCTTCGGTGGTCCATCTGCCGGATTAAATCGAGGACTGGCATGGCTCATTCAGCCAATGTAACAGACCGCCCGGTGTGGCGAGGGGCATGGCGCGCCGGCGACGGATACTGCGAGGCGGTGACAGGACACGGAGAACAGCAACACCAGAAAGGCAGGGGGAAGAACAGGGCACGTGGAGCCCAAAATAAACCACAGCTGGCACAGGCAGGGTCCCTGCAGCAAGCCAAAAAACAAACACAAACCACACCATGTCAGACCGATGATGCGGTCTGGTTGAATACCGATGGCAGCCAATTAAATGCCTTGGGGAGGGTTGCGAGCAGGGCATGATGGGAAAATCTCTCCTGCGTTATTAGACATCAGGAACAGCTGGAAGTCAGGAGCTGCACTGTCTTTGAACCCGGCATTGGCGCTTTAGGGCAGCTACTCTCTCTAGCAACAATGACAATCTCCCAAAAAGGACGCTATCTGGACTGGGAGCCCAGGTGCCCCAAACAGGCCAAGAGAGCAAGGAACCGAGTCACTCTTCCAGACTGCAACAGCAGGGCTCATGGACCTTCATTTTCAGCCTGCTGCTTTAATTATTTTCAAGCACTGTATTGCTCCTTGCACCCGCCTCAGTGAACTAGAGGGGAAAAAATGTGACAAAATGGATTATATATGTAATATAAGCCCAAATAGATGTGGCACTGATTGGTACTCCTGTGGTGAAAGGGAGGGGGGCTTGAACCACATGTGTCATACCTCATTTTTTTAAAAAATCACAAAAATACAGTCATCAAAATTTTATTGGGTCATCAAGATGGCACTGACAGATTATACGGGTAGATGTATTTTTTCACACTCTTGCATAAAGAGGTATCCAGTAACTCCTTGCTTATGCCAATCCCATCACCTTGCCACAGAAGGAGGTGACCCACAATGTTCTTGCTCATTCATATAAGGATGGAGTGGGAGCTTCACTTCCACTCGCCTTTCCACTGTACTAGTGCTAAGCAGAATCTCAGACAGTGGAAACCCATGAGTGAGAAAAGAAGATTCTCTGTCATTCCTCCTGGGGTTAATATGGCCCTCAGAGGTTCTCTCTCTGGTCCACAGAAGGCCTAGGACAGCCCCTTCCCCAAGCTGCTTCCTGACATCATGTAGCCTTAAAAGAGTGAATCATAAAAGCTGGAACAGAACACTAGGGCCATCCAGTCCAACCCCATTCTGCAATGTAGGAATACATCATCAAAACATTCCTGACAGAAAGACGCCCAGCTTAAGCTTAAAAACCTCCAAAGAAGATTTCACCACCTTCCCTAGTGGTGTATTCCGTTGTCAAGCTGCTCTTGCTATCAGGAAGTTCTTCCTAATGTTTAGATGGAATCTCTTTTCCTGATGTTTGAAGCCATTGCCCCATGTCCTAGTCTCTGGCGCAGCAGAAAAGAGGCTTGCTCCATCCTCCATATGTCATTCCTTCAAATATTTAAACATGGCTATCAGGTCATTGCCTAGCCTTCTCTTCTCCATACTAAACCTAGCCAGCTCCCCAAGAGCATGGTTTCCAGGCCTTTGACCATTTTAGTCAAAGGCCTGGAAACCCAGCTTATCAATATCCTCCTTGAATTGCTCTGCCCAGAACTGAACACAGTATTCCAGGTGGGGTCTGACCCAAGCAGAATAGCATGATACAATTACTTCCCTTGATCTGGAGTTGATGCATGCAGTGGGGAAGTGGATCAGGCTCCCAGTCCAAACACTGTTCACCTCTCCCGGCAGATTAAATATGGTACAAAGATACCCCATCCATTTTGCTGAATGGCTTGAGCAAATATTTATATATAAAATATATGGGCCTCTGAGTATGTGCGGGCAGAATCATTATATACAGCACTCACAATTTTACTTCAAGAACTGCTGCAGTGCTTGTACTTGCAAGCTAGTGCCTTGGGAAACCTTGAATTCTGAAGACACCCATCTCTGCAAGGAAACTTTAGTTAACTCCAAGCTCTAGCAGCTCAAAATGAAAGGCTTCATCTAGCCCAGGGTGGAGCAACAAGTAGGCCTTTTCCACACTCGACTGTTTAGTGCTATTATTCCACTTTCAACATCCTATGGAATCCTGGGGCTTGCAGTTTAGGGAGGGGCCTCAAAGGACCCTCCCTAAACTGCAAACCCCAGGATTCCATAGGATGTTGAAAGTGGAATAATAGCAGTATAACAGTCTAGTGCAGAAATGGCTGTACAGTCAGCCCTCTACATTTAATTTTTACAGACTTATTTGTAAGGTTCTCCAAACCCTACCCCCCCACACACACATACACCTCAAGTACTTCTTTTTCCAGGGGAGCCTTCCCTCTTGGTAGCTCTGATTAGGCCACAGTGCCCTTTAAAAACCCACCTCTGGTCCTCCTCCTCGTTCACCAGCCGCTGTCTGGCCAGCTAAGAATGGCTAACAGACCAATTTCTCACCAGCACAAACCTTCTCCGAATGCTCCACATACACCCAAAAAAGAGGATGGGCGAGAGAGTATAGGCCCACCATGTGAACCATCCCCTTTCCACCTCCTTTTCCTGACTCAGTTTGGACCCTGGGTGCCCATTCTCCCGATCATGCCTCAGCCATCTTCTCACAGATACACACACACACACACACATCTTTTAATATTTGTGGTTTCCCCCCCACTTTTCCTGGGGTCCTGTGCTCCTAACCCTAGCAAATGTGGAGGGCCAATTGTAGTTTTGGACTGCAACTTCCACCACTCATCACAACTGACTAGGTTAGCCAGGCATGATGGGAGTTGCAGTCTAACTAGATCAGAAAAGCCACAAATGGCCCTTTCTTGATCTAGTACACCTTCATATTTCCCAAAGCAGCTATCATGGTTCCTGCGTGATACCCGCTGGGAAACAGCCCTTGCCTGTTGATTGTCCCAAAATGTACAGAAAGACTGCTTCACACCCCACAGTTTCCATTTAGTCCTGACGATTAATACCCTTCAATCTACAGCCTTCTGTAGGAGAGGTCTATGGGAAACACAGCCTCCTTGTGTCGATGAGGGACAGCGAAACCAAAAGTGATCTACGACCCTTGTCCACAAAGAGTGGCTGCAAGGGCGTAAAATCTATCGTAAAATCGCAAAAAGCCAGCGTAAAATCTACCAAGCATGATTTGCAAAGGGGCTTTTCAACTCGTGCTAGTAAAGCAGGGGTGGGGGGTGGAGGGGAGATTTGACAGAGCCATATGAAATTATGCATGGTGGGGAGGAAGAAAAAAGGGAGAAGTTTTTTCTCAGTCTTTTATAAATACTAGAACTTGAAGGGGTCACATCCACTGAGGCTGAATGGTGGGAGATTCAGGACAGATAAAAGGAAGGGCTTCTTCAGACTGAGCGGAGTTGAAAACAGCAGGATTTCACGAATGCACGGAGGAGAGAGGGCTGCCAACTCAGATGGCTTTAAAAGGGATTAGACAAATCCACAGAGGCTGAGGCTATCAATGGCTACTAGTTGGGCTGGCTATACATCTATTCCCTCTGGGACCAGAGGCAGCATGCCTCTTAATGCCAGTTGCTGGGGAATACAAGTGGACGGGTAATATTTCAAGCAGGTCTTGCCTCTGGATTTCCCAGAGGCATCCGGCTGGCTGCTGTGGGAACAGTGCGCTGGGTTAGAGAGGCCTTTGCTTGGCTCCCTCGTAGGTCTTCTTAGGAGCCACAATAGAAATAGGACCTACCTGTTCAGAGGCAGGCTATCGCTAATCCCCTTTGGCTGGGCAGGGAGGGGCCATGAACATGAACTTTTGTGCTTATTTCCTGCTTGTGGGCTTTCCCCCAAGGGCTCTTTCTTTCTTTCTTTCTTTCTTTCTTTCTTTCTTTCTTTCTCTCTCTCTCTCTCTCTCTCTCTATATATATATATATGTATGTATGTGTGCGCATGTGTGTATATATATATGTATGTGTGTATGTGTATATATATATATATATACACACACATATATACATACATATACATACATACACATATATCCCTTTCTCTCAATATGGCATGCAAGCCAGGTCACTTTATAAATTAACATAATACAGCTGGAAGAAGGAGGTAAGGAGGAAGAAGAGAGACCACAAGGGCCATTGAGTCCAACCCCCAGTGGTGCAGCTTGGAGTGTGTGGAAGGGGTGCAGGAGGGGGGCAGGGCTACGATGCAAGGGGCATGGCCACTGTGCATGAAGGCGTGACTGTGATGCATGGGAGCATGGCCAGGGCGTGTGGGGATTTGGCTATGGGCCGAGATGCCCCAGAAACACTGCCAGCCAGGGTGAATCGCCCCCCCACCCCCACGTCCCTATGCGACTGCCAACCCCATTCTACCACAAAGAAATACATCACCAAAGCATTCCCAACAGACAGCTATCTAACCTCTGTTTAAAAACCTCCAAAGAAGGAGACTCCACCACACTCACAGCTACTGTCAAACTGCTCTTACCATCAGGAAGTTCTTCCTAATCTTCAGATGGAATCTATTTTCCTGGAATTGGAAGCCATCGCTCCATTGTGTCCTAGTCTCTGGAGCAGCAGAAAACAGGCTTGCTCCATCCTCCATATGACATCCCTTCAAAGATGTCAGCATAGCTACATGTCCCCTCTTGACCTTCTCTTCTCCAGGCTAAACATTCCCAGCTCCCTAAGCTGCTCCTCACAGGGCTTCATGGTTCTCCAGGCCTTCTACCATTTTGGTCACTCTCCTCTGGACATGTTTCACTTGCCAATATCCTTCCTGAACTGTGGTGCCCAGAACCGGACACAAGATTCTAGCAAAATGAATTCATTCACAGTAAAATGAGTAAAATTTCAAACTACTTTAAAAACACTTTTAAAAAACCATGAGAAAAAAAGGAAAGCACTCTCTCCATTAAGAGACTGTATTGTAACAGGTACCTATTAACCGAAAGCTTGTCTCAATGAAAAGGTTGTTCCCTACCAGCAAAAGGAGAGCAGAAAGGACTAGTCTAATCTCATGTACGAGAGAACTCTACCACTTGGGAGCAGCCACCAAGAAGGCCCTCTCATGTATCCTCAACCAAACATGCCTGGGATAGTGGTGAGACCAAGAGAAAGCCTCCCCCTAAGGATCTCAAGCTTGGGGAGGCTCCTATAGAGAGATCATGGTCTTTCCGATAGACTGCACACAAGCTGTACAGGGCTTTACAGGTCATAACCAACACTTTGAATTTTGCCCAGAAATTGGTAGCCAGTGAAGCTGCAGAAGCAAGGAAGTTTACTTATTCCTTGTAACCAACAGTCTAGCTGCAGCATTTAGCTGCAATAGTCTTTGCACTGGCAATTTTTCCAGACCACTGCAATGCATTTTACATGGGGCTACCCTTGAAGATAACTGGAAAATTGCAGCTGGTAGAAAACGCAGGTGCTGGGCTAACAGCTGGAACATCAGGCAAAAAACATATAACACCATTTTTAAAGGAATTGCACTGGCTGCCAATATGCTTCAGTATGTATTCAAGGTAACGATATTTAAAGCCTTAAAATGGCTTGCAACCTTGATAATCCAAGGAGCACCACTTCTTATAGGTGCCTGCCTGAAGTCTGCTGGAGAAGCCCTACTCTGTGTCCCATCAGTCAGGGCAAGATTTTGTCAAAGGCATTCTCAACTTTTCCTTTAAAACGTGGCCTCTGGTCCTCCTCTTCCACTACCACTGTAAACAGTTACTACTTGGCCAGCAAAGGATGGCTTGCAGCTCAATTCCTCAACATCACAAACCCGATGACTCCTCACACCCAAGAGACGAGATGGGCAAAAGAGAGGATGTATAGAGCCTTCATACCAACTCACCCCCTTTCCCTCTCCTTTCCCTGCCCAGAACCCCCACAAAACTGGAAAAATCACAAATACCAAAATGTGTGTAAGTGTCTGTGGAAAAGGGGCTCAGACAAGTTGGAGAGAGCCCACGCAGGGTCCAAACCAGGTCAGGAAAAGGGGAGACAAAGGGGGTAGGTCAGTATGGTGGCCCTATACCATTTTGCCCATTTCTTTCCTTGAGTATGTGAGGGGGCATCAGGAGAAGGTTTTGGTGCTGAGAAATCAGGCTGCAATCCTTAGCTGGCCAGGCAGTGGCTGGTGGTGGTGGAGGAGGAAGACCAGAGATGGGTTTCTGAAGGGCTGAGTGGTCTGATTGGAGCTGTCAAGAGGGAAGGTTCCCCTGAAAAAAAGCAGGTGAGGTGTGGATGGTAGGAGTTGAAGAAACTAGCAAATAATCAAATCTGTGAAAGTCAAATCTCAAATGTGGAAGGCTGACAGTATTTGGAATAAAAAAGCACTGCCCAGTGCCAAGGGAGGTAGCTCTATGGGAAGAGGGGAATGAAGGCACTGCTCCTATAAATAAGAATTTTGCCTGCCCCTAGAAGTTTTATTTCAGTTTCCAAATTTATGGCAGGTCGGTAAACTTAAAAACTTCAGCCGAGCATCAAGAAATACAGTTTAGGCATCCAGAAAAAGGTGAGGGGACAAGCAATTTAAAACCAGAGGACGCAAACAGAGCAAGATATAAAGAGTTCTAGGTGAGAACAATTCTCAGTGGCTCATTCTCTGTGTCTAAAGGAAAATTTCATGGGGGGGAGAATTCTTACTGGGAGACTGTTGCTCTCATTCTGCCCTCCTCCTCGTAGGTACACCCCTGGCCAGTGCCCTTCTCAAGATTTCTGGCCTGCTCTTGCAATAATGTTGTATGCATTTGAGAGAGTGTGCCTCTGTTGGGGCATGAGGTGACCCGGTAGGGCATAGTGGTTTGAGCATTGAACTAGCACTCCAAAAGAACAGGGTCCAAATCCCTGCTTGGCCATGGAATGTCTGGATGACCTTGGGTAAGTCATGCTCTCTCAGCCTCAGAGGAAGGCAGTGACAACCCCCTCCCCATCAAAAGAAATCATGCCAAGAAACCCCCATGACAGATACACCTTAAGGTTCCCACAGAACAGAAACGAGTTGAAGGCACACAGTTGCAAAAGCAACAACCGCAACAAGTGTGTTGGAGCAGCTGGAATTGCCACAAGCCAGTTCACATGTGGTTGGACCTGAGAGGCAAGGCTGTTCTACTACATCATGGGGTCCGAGCCATGCCCCCAACCTCCATGGGGTTAGGAGCCACAGTCAGCCTTCATTCCAGCTTTGCCTCTGTGCCCAGGGAAGGTGGGGGAGAGCAGAGAGGAGAAAATATCGATCGGCTGAGAGCAAAACAGCGCATTGATTTTACACTTTCTTCCTCGACAGCACGTGCAGCAGTATAGACCGGAGCAATGGGAGGGAGGGAAGGAAGTGGGGGCCCTACTATGGGGCTGAGCAAAGAGTCCAGCTTTTCCTCTCCCTCTGTTGCCATGGGGGGAGGGTCAAAGGAGGCCGCAGATAAACAAGTTGGACAGACAAATCCAACTACAGGGAATCTGCAGACCTCCAGGGGGTTGTGATGTCCTCACAGTGGGTCTGTGAAAGCTTTGAAGAAATGTTATGAGCTTTTAAAATAGAAAGGGAGGGAAGGGAGGGAGGGAGGGAGGGAGGGAGGGAGGGAGGGAGGGAGATGAGACTGTTGTTGTTGTTGTTAATAATATCATCATCATCATTTTATATGTATTAATTCTGGTAAAAATATTGTAATACAAGTGCATGCATTTACTCATTTGTCTCTCCTCTCCAGATTTAAGTCCCTTGGGGGGCTTAATGTTTGATGGACTTGAGGGTTTTAAATCTTCAGTTACCTGTTGGGGGTCCACGGCAACAAACTATATTTATAGGGTAAAGGCTAAAAACTGCTGCTCTAACCCCTGAAAACAATCCAACTCGCCAACTTGCCCCTTGCCTACTTGTTGGCTGGCTGGAAGAGACACCTGATTAACAGCTTATTCACTGGTCCCACCTACACGCAATCCAAATTTTACCCAGGTGACCGCTCAACACGCCCAAGTCCAATTTACTGTAACTCATTAATGGATTCATTAATTTCAATTTTCTGAGAAAGCCAGCAGAGGCCAGAAAAAGACACCTCCTCTCATTCAGCTCCATCCATCCCTCCTACCCAGCTGTTTCAAGAACGGTTTCAGGAAGAAGGAGGGGCAGATCCAACTCGTGGGATGCCTGTCGCTGACCCATTCATTCGCAAAACTTTCACTTCTTGAGCACCAGAAATTCTAAGATGCCTATCAACCTCTTCAGCTGTGCCAGAGGATCACAAAAAGAGGCAGAAAATTCAAATATCCCCAATTCACGGTAAGGACAACTCTCTGAGATGGGACAATTCTGTGCCCATTTTACAGACAAAGGCCAGGAGAACTGAAGCAAAGTAAAATCAGACCTTACTTGCTTCTGGGGAATGCTCATCTAATTCTCTCTGTGCAAATTTCTATGCACAAATGATGTAATTGCCTCAGGCTTGGAAAACAGTCCTCTGCTTTCCTTTAGGGGTACAGCAGCACCACAGTTTCAGAAATCAGATAAAAGGTGGCTGTTTTTTTCTCACTAGAACTCTCCATGCATTACACACAGGCTACCAACAATTTGGGGGTTAGCATTTTTGCCAATTTTTTCAAAAACATGGGTTTCCGTTTCTACTCACTGGAATTATTTCAAAGTTTTATACTTACAGGTTTTGCTGAATTAAAGATATACAGTCAACTCTCCGCATTTGCAAGTTTCACTTTCATGGATTTGATTGTTTGCAAGCTTCAGCTCTTGCCCTCCCTACTTCAAGCGCTTCTTTTCCAGGGGAACCTTCCCTCTTGGTGGCTCCAATCAGACTCTGCAGCTCTTTAAAAACCTGCCTCTGGTTCTCCTTCCACCAGCTGCTGCTTGGCCAACTAAGGACGACTTGCAGCCTGATTTCTCAGCCTCACAAACTCTCTTCCACACTCTCAAGCAAGAAGATGGGCAAGAGAGAGGAAGTACAGGGCCACCACGCTAACCCACCCCCTTTCCTTCTCCTGTCCCTGACCTGGACCATTTCCGCACGAGACTGTTATAGCGCGATGATTCCACTTTCAACCTCCTATGGAATCCTGGGGTTTGCAGTTTCGGGAGGGGCCAGCCCCTCCCGAAACTGCAAACCCCAGGATTCCATAGGAGGTTGAAAGTGGAATCATCGCGCTATAACAGTCTCGTGCAGAAATGGCCCTGGTTTGGACCCTGGGTGCCCTCTCTCCCCACTATGCCTCAGTCTCCTCACCACAGACAGACATATTTCAATATTTGCTATTCTTCCATTTTTGTGGAGGTCCTGCACCTCAACCTTAGTGAATATGGAAGGCCAGCTGTACTAATTTGGGATGAAGGGTGGAACACCATACATTTGAAAGCATAAAAATCCATAGATATGAACGAGGTGGTCCAGGTTTGTTAAATAGATGATTTACTGACTACAGCAGTGCTTGCTAGCTTGTGTTATCATTGAGCCTTGGTCATGCTGATGGACAAAGATGATGGGAACTAGAGTACAAAACAACTGGCAGGCACCAGTTTGGGGGAGAAGAGAACACAGAGGCCCAGGTTCAAAGCTGCCTGGTTGGGCCCAGGCCAGGGAGTCCACCAAACTCACCCTGCAGGGTTGCTGTCATGGTGGTGAGAATCAAATGAAGCCCAGGAGGGAAGAGAGTCTCAAAACTCAAGCAATCAGATCAAAACTCCAGAACAAATCTTCACGAACAGAAACAAATGCCGTAAGCGAAATCCAAGGCAATCTCAACTGCACATCCCTGAGCTTAAAATACAACTAATTCTTTGTTGGGGTAGGTTTATTTTTTATTGCAGGTGGGGTAGAGGATAGAAAATCTGTCAGCCAGGCAAAAAAATAAATTGGAATCACTTGCTTATATTTTTCCCATTCCCCAGATCTCTAATAAAACGGCCGTGGCGGCAAATCCCCAGCACCAACTAAACCTTCCTGCTTTGGCTAACAAGATCAATGGGATTTTTAATTGAGTTTTAATTAAGCGATCAATCTGGAGTTGGCAACTCAATTAAAGGGCTGTGCAGTATGAACGAGCACGGCTCACCTCTGCCGGAACTTCTGCAGCCTACCTAAGCCAGGAACGGCCCAAGTGGGCAGTCCAGCCCACCAGCTACACCTGTTGATTCTGCAGCCCGGGGGCCAGCAGCTTCCCTACTGCTCAAGCATTGTCCTTGCACCTCTCCCTTTCTCCTCACATCCTTCCAGGAGTACAGCAGGTGTGCAAGACTTCCCTCTTCCACCCTCCTCTTTTTCACATGGACGCTGCAAACTGCATCCATTTCTAGCATTAAGAATGGAACAGCCTTGCTGGATTAGGTCTGGGGTGATGAACCACCATGTCTTGGTCCCCACAAGCGTTTCAGGGGATCTCATCACCCAATGATAGAAAAAAGCTAGTTTCTGGCCACATGTACTCCTCAAAGGTCCCATCCTACCTTCCAGCTTCATCTTTGCACTCTTTGAACAATGACTGGCAATCAGAGATAAGGTTCTTGTGAGAAACAAGGACACTGTTGTACGGAATGGGGCTCTGCTTTCTAGCATAGAATCATAGAGCTGGAAGAGACCCCAAGGGCCATCCAGCCCAGTCCCCTTCTGCCATGCAAGAATTCACCACCAAAGCATTCCTGCCTATCCAGCCTCTGTTTAAAAACCTCCAGAGAAGAAGACTCCACCACACTCCCAGGCAGCAGCATATTCCACTGCTGAACTGCTCTTACCATCAGGAAGTTCTTCCTAAGGTTTAGATGGAATCTCTTTTCCTGAGGTTTGGAGCCATTGCTCTATGACATAGTCTCTGGAGCAGCAGAAAGCAAACTTGCTCCATCTTCAACATGACGTCCCGTCAAAAACTGAAACATGGCTATCATAGCACTTCTTAACCTTCTCTTCCCCAAGCTAAATATCCCCAGCTCTTTAAGCTGCTCCTCATAGGGCTTCATGGTTTCCAAGTCTTCTACCATTTTGGTCGCCCTCCTCTGGATGCATTCCAGCATGCCAATATCCTGCCCAGAACTGGACACGGTACTCCAGGTGAGGTCTGACCAAGGCAGAATAGAGTGATACCATCACTTCCCCTGGCCTAGACACTGTACTCCTATTGATGCAGCCCAGAATCACATTGGGTTTTTTAGCTGACACATCACACTGCTGACTCATGGTACTCTGACTTCCTTTGGCCTAGGACACAGAACCAATCTTGATGCCCGAGGCACAAGGAACTCACCAAGCTAAAAGCTCTCCCCTCCTGATTGCCCTCTCAGCAGCCATATTTATAGATAAAGTGTCTCCACATACAGAGCTTCCAGGTTACAGCAGACACATTCCATAACCTGGAAGGCCACATTATCCTATTTTCAGCTTCTTCAGAGCTCTTGGGGGTGGCAGCATGCCTCCAGAGCCACTGAATGTGTCTGTGAGTCTTCGCATCCTCCCAACATCTACACCCAACCTGTGTACCATGGAGTGTACAGTTCCATTGGGGTACAGCTATGGGGAGTGCCAAATGGGGGCATTGTTCTCTCCCCAAACAAAATTTCTGGTTCCCCCAAAATGGATTTTTCATTCAGTCCCCAAATTTTTAGCATTGCAGAGATGTTTGAAATCATTCCCATTGAGAACTCTTTACTTGCTGTGCTCCCATTCCTACAAGATCTTTGCCTCCTTATTTTCTTTGGATACCCAAATGTATTTCTGAATGTTCAACAGATGTCTTAAATTACTGTAATGCTAAAAGTTTGTGGGGGACAGAATTCTTATTTACGGGAGTAGCACCCTCATTTCCCCCATATCTACACCCAGAGGAACTATCAGCTCTTGAGAGACCTCTCTTATACCCACACCCCACACGGAAAAGAATTTGTCAAATACCCTTTCAAAGCTATCCAAAACCCAATACCAACCATTTTTGCAGCCATATTCTAGAGAACTGAAAAGAACGCCGATTTGCCTTTCCAGCTGGCCTTGAGAAATGTGGGTTTCATTGCACATTTTATCCGAAAATGGCGAGGGCTGGGTACCTAGACCCACACAAGAATGCTCCTCACATACTCCAAAGGGCATCTCCTTTTGTTGCTGTCGTTGTTATGCGCCTTCGTTTCCAGCTTACAGTAACCCTAAAGTGCAACCCATCTGGGGCTTTCAGGGATTGAGATGCTCTGTTGTGCCCAGTGGGTTTTCACAGCCAAGCAGGGAATTTAACCCTGGGTTCCAGAGCTGTAGTCCAATGACTGCTACACCACACTGGCTTTCACCTCCTCCTTTTGTTATTATCTTTTGAAGCCAAGCAGTGGGATTCTGAACATGTCCTGGACCTCAGTTCTGTTCTGTTTATCCCTCTCAACCTCCTTCTCTTTCTCTTTCTCTTTCTTTCTCTCTCTCTCTCTCTCTCACACACACACACACATACATGCCCAATAACACACCTTCCATTTTCCTCCCTGCATGTCTTTTCCTTCCCCTCACTCTGCACAGACACCAAGTTGCAACTGGCTGATGCCATGAGTCAGGGCCAGTTTTCACGGAACTGCCTTGTCCTCAGGGCGCAGCTGTCTTCCCTTACCTGGGAAACAAAAAGGTGCACACATCCCCACCACACCCCACATCCTGACACCTTTGCTGACAGTCCTCTGGAAGGAAGGTTGAGTTGCTGGAGCATGTGAACGCATGATGCTTAGCAAGCTGTAAGTCGGGAGGGGGGAGAAGGAACTTGGCCAAGCTTTGCCAAGAGCACTCATTGTCTGTCATAAGAATTCCCTTCCCCATGACATTTTCTGTCAATCCTCAAATTTCTAGCATTGCAACAAAGGAAAAACTGCCACTGAACATTTAGAACAGGGATTCCCAAACTCTAGTCCTCCAGGGGTGTTTTTTGGACTTCAGTTCCCACATGTAACAGCTGACTTGGCCAAAGATTAGTGATTCTGGGAGCCTAAGTCCAAAAAGCCTAGAAGACTGGAGTTTGGGAAACACTGATTTAGATGTACAAGTCGGTCATCCAAAGCAAACTGGCCAAGCAACCAAGGAAAGCAAACACTGCACATAGAAGAGCTCAAGGCAGGAATGATTTTCAACATCTCACTCTGCAATGCTAGAAATTTGGGGAATGGAAGAAAAACTTCATTTGAGGGGCAGAATTTTTATATGGGGGGTAGAATTTCTTTTATAATGTGTTCATTTCCCACAGTTACACTCCTGTGCAAGAGAACTGCTTTCCTGCTTCTAAAGACCCCACATATAGGGTAGCTTGGTATTCTGTAAATCAGTATGGGACGAACAAAACAAGCCTGTATTGGGCCAATTAGGTCTTGCAAAAGGATCATCTCTTGCCAGATCTCAGGGATGCTGAGAGACATGTAATATTGCGAGAAACCCCAAACCTATGCAAATCTCAGAATGGCAAGCCATTGCAAAACGAAAACTTTACTCTGTTGCCTAGAATCAGCCCATGATGTGGAGAAGAAGAAAAGGAGCACCATGACCCTGTTTAAATATTTGAAGAGACGTCACATGGAGGATGGAGCAAGCCTGTTTTCTGCTGCTCCAGTGACTAGGATACAGAGTAATGGCTTCAAATTTCAGGAGAGACTCCATTTAAATGTTAGGAAGAATAACCTGCTGACAGTAAGAATAGTTCAACAGTGGAACACGCTGCCTGGGAGTGTGGTGGAGTCTCCTTTTTTGCAGGTTTTTAAGCAGAGGCTGGATGGCCATCTGTTGGGAATGCTTTGATGGTGTCTTCCTGTGTGGCAGAAGGGAGTTGGACCTTGTGGTCTCTTCCAGCTCTATGATTCTATGAAATAAACCCTTGACTTATTATGTATAAGGCCTGATTACGGCACACTTAGGAAATACTGACGGGACCCTAGCTGGTACTTGCTCTCATCTGTAGGAGTGTGGCATTCTGTATACTGCAATACAAAGTGAGAACCTATGACCTCAAATGCAGGACAGCCTGTGGAAAATGGGACACCTGGAAACCCTAGTGCACACCACAGACTTTTGTTTCGGGTTATTCAGTACTGAAAATATTCCTGTTACTCTTCCACACTCAAAAACAGATTCTAGAGCTCTGTTTGGATCCTCTCATTTAAGCCTTCTCCCTTTGGGCCTACCCACTAGCTGGATCAAGAAGCTAAAGTGACACACCTCAATGCTTTCAGTAGAATCTTCCGTGCAGAATGGAAAGCACTCTGCACATGGCCAAAGAAAGTCTCTCTGCAATGCTGCCATTCTGGGCATTCCCAAAAGGTATGGGAGCTGCTGTGATCCATGGAGAACAGCAAAGGCTGTTTCTTATCCATTTCACTGCACTGGTGCTTCCGAGAGCCTTGTAGTTTCCTGTTTGCACATCGCTGGTTTTAAAAGCAGGTTAGTAGTCCTTATGATTGTGATGACACATTGGCAAACGTTCCCACCCCACAACTCAGAGGATTTGCTGAATAAGATTTTCAGAGGCTTTGCAAAGAAGGGAGTATTCGCCACTCTGCGCTGCTCCCTGCCCTATTCCTCGACGGGTAAAACCAGAACAAAATTATGCAAAGCAAAAATAAATCACGCAGCTGGTATTCAGTTGCATCTGAAACAAAGATGACCTACTTCACTAGAACCTGGAAGATGGGAAAGTTACATTTTTGGATGACAGATCCCCAAATCTTTCAGCCAGTGTAGCAGGGGCAGGAGAATTCTGGGAGCTGTAGCCCATAAAATAACTTTTCTAAGTTCTGCTCAGACCAACTGCCCTCTTTTCACAGAACAAGGATGCAGCAGTCTTCCCCAAAACAACTAGTGTAGCTATGGAGTGTGTGAGAGAGAGACATTGCCCTGCCAAACAAGAATTCTTCCCCTCAAAAGGAAAATTTTCCTACAGTCCCCAAATTTGTAACATCACAGAAAGTGACATGGTGAAAACTGTTCAGTTGGAATTGTTCCATTTGCATTTCTCGCATTTCTTGCTTACTTGCTCTTTTTCTCTGGGTGCTTAAACTGTACCATCAGTCCTCCACACTGGCTGGAGTTAGGGGTACAGAACTCCTGCAAAAGTGGAGAAAAAAGTGGAGAAATTGCAAATACCAAAATGAGTCTGTGGGAAAGGGGGCAAGGCATCTGAGGGGAACAGGCACTCAGGGTCCAAACCAGGTCAGAGGAAGGAGAGGGAAAGGGGCTGGGTTGGTGTGGTGTCCCTAAGCTTCATCTCTATACTTCCCCTCTCTCACTCATCTCTTTCCTTGGGTTTGAGGGAGGGCATCAGGAGAGGGTTTCTGGTGCTGAGAAGCTGGGCTGTGATCCATCCTTAGCTGCCCAGGCACCTGCTGGTGGAGGAAGAGGAGGAACAGAGGCGGCTGTTTAAAGGGCTGTGTGGCTGACTGGAGCCGTTGAGAGGGAAGGTTCTGCCAGAAAAGCAGTGCCTGAGGTTTCCCCCCTCCAAGGTTACCCAAGTGAAAACTGGAAAGGGCTTCTGTGCTTTTACTGGTTGCAGAGAAGGGATTTCTGCAAGGGCTGGCTTGTTATTTGATTTCACAAAGAGCAACCTTGCTGAAATTCTCTCTTCACGTTCTGTGTGCCTTCAAGTTGTTTCTGACTTATGGCAACCCTCTATCGTGGGGTTTTCTGGGGGCTGAGAGGGTGTGACAGGCCCAAGGTCACGCAGTGGCCAAGCAGGGGAATGGAACCCGGGTTTCTGGCGTCGTAGCCCAATGCTCAAATCACTACATCACCCTTGTTCTGTAGACAAACATTAAAAAGGACAGGAGCTCTCTCCAGTTTTCAACCTGGCAACCCTAAGCTATACCCCTGTGGCCAAAAAACAAAGCAAAACAAGAAAACATACCAATCTCCTAGTCCTCACAACAGGAGAAGACAAAATCCTTTTATTCCACAATGAAAGAAGACAATGTCCCTTTCTTTTCTATTATTTTTTTTTAAAAAAAAAAAACATGCTGCAACATCCAGTTTTCCTTAGGGCACAGGCAGGGAAAAGTGTGAGGCTTCCATAAATTGCTGGACTCACAACTCCCTGCATTTCTCACCACTAGCTACCTTGGCCTGGACTGCTGGGAGTTGCATTAAAAAAAAAGTCAGGAAGGCTGCACAATTTGCCCACCTGCCTGGGAGTCAGATTTTTAACTGTAGGCCAAAGACACATTGGGCCTCAAATCGTGGAGGTTTTCCTCGACGTCTGTGGTCTCACCTCACCCCTATTCACAGAGCTCTGGGGTGGGGGAATCTCAAGCATGTTTAATCCCCCTTCCAAGGCACTTCCATCCAGAAGCAGAGAGAGAAGGAGCCGTAGGCCATGGCGGCACTCTCACCTGCCCAGAGCGCCGGCAGCACCGCTGCCTCACAAAGACTACCAGCGCTGAGAGGCTGATGTGTCTGAAGGGTTCTCAAACTCAACAGCTCATGGCCTCTGAAGACAGCCGCTGCCGCCGCCACGGAGCTGAGCTGATAAGAGCCACCTTGAAGTAGAAACGCCGGGACGGCAGCGGAGGCGGCAACAGCCAGCAAATCTCCCTCCTGTTAACACAGAAGGGAAAAGACAGAGCTCAGGAGTGTTCCTTTTGGGAGCACTAACTCCCACAATCCACCAGCAGCTGGGGATTCTGGGGAATGGCCACCAAAATGGAGACCTCTCCCTTCATCTGTTCCAGCCCAGAGGCCTGCAATTATAGGCACACTTCAATTAACAAAGCCTCTGACAAAGAGGCTAGTCAAAAACTCTTTTTATGCCTACTTCCCCTTTTCCTCCTTCTCCTCTGTCTAGCTGAAAGTTTTTTGGCACCATCAGCATGGGGGTTTGAAAGGAGCTGGAAAAACACAAACTGTGGGTGTCAAGTTGCAGTAGCCTAAACAAAGCAATCAAAATTATGCTAGGAAAGAACGGGATTTGTCTCCAGCTGATGCTACTGTACCCTGTGTATGCCTAACTAAAAGAGGCAAGGTAAATAGCAGCTCAGAGTCCCTTACTGGGCATGCATGAATAGCAAAAGAGAAATAAAGGAGTGCATATAAGCCTTCCAGATCAACTATATATAACATGTTTTTTAAAAACACAAACAATCTCTATAAGTTTGGCTGCCAAAATGGAAATCTTAAGAAAAGTAGAGGTTGTTTAAAAAAAAAAAACTTGTGCAATGCTTACTTGACCTGGTAGTTTCATTTCATATACATATATTGTTAATTATGAATAAAATGGTTGCTGAGACGTGCCGAATTGCTCCGTGTGTCATATAGGACCATATAACTATTCCTTACATGTTTTATCTACATCTGATACCAACTTTTTGGTTAAAAAACTATTGCTGTTAAAGAAGTAATGTTGATATCAGTATAGCACCACAATTCCACTTTAACTGCCACAGTTAAAGTGTTCAGTTCAAGAAAGATACTGACAAAACGGAATGTGTCCAGAGGAGGTTGACCAAAACGGTAGAAGGCCTGGAAACCATGAAGTCCTATGAGAAGAGATTTAGGGAGCTGGGTGTGTTTAGTCTGGAGAACAGAAGGTTAAGAGGTGACATGATAGCTATGTTAAAATATTTGAAGGGATGTCATGTGGAGAATGGATCAAGCCTGTTTTCTGCTGCTCCAGGGAGTAGGACACAGAGCAATGGCTTCAAACTTTAAGAAAAGAGATTCCACCTAAACATTAGGAAGAACATCCTGAGAGTAAGAGCAGTTTCACAGTGGAATGCACTGCCTTGGAGTGATGGAGTGTCCTTCTTTGGAGATGTTTAAATAGAAGCCAGATGACCATCTGTCAGGAATGCTTTGGTGGTGTTTTCTTGCACGGCAGAATGGAATTATACTGGACAGTCTTTACGGTCTCTTCCAATCTACAATTCTACGACCCTATTGAATCTTGGAGGTTATAATGTAGGGAGGCTGAGGACACTAAATACCCCTCCCTAAACTGTAAATTCCACAATTTCTTTTTCCTTTAAGAAAATTTTATTGAAAACATATTTAATGAACATAAAACAACATATAAGGGAACAACACACCAACATATCTACTGATCAACTTAGGCCATTTCCACACCACGGCCCCGTGGGGATGCATTGAAGCCAGTCCGTGATGCATGCTGCTGCACGACGTCGTGGTCCCACTCCTGTTTTGTCCCAGCCGTCACGCTCGCGCGTTATACTATTACTGGGAGAAAAATAATAATAGGCCCCTTTCATGCGATGATTGCTTCAGCTGGGGTTGTGCAGAAAGGGCAGAAGCACTATCTAAGCGCTCCCTTCTTCAGTGCAGCACAGGAAGAGGACGGCTGTACTGTGAAAGGAAGGAGCATGTCCCGACCGCTACCATTTGCTGCAGCCAGCCAGGTGCAAGGGGGAGCGCTGGGGAGACGCTCCCATTCTGCAATGATGCTGGGATGTTGCAAGATGCAGGTAAGGTGCAGAAAGGGACTAAAGAACTACTGCAAATGACTAGCTAGCTAACTACACAAATTACAGCAACTGTAACTCAAGAAGGGTTAGTGAGGCCACACACCTGACTTCCGACTCCTTAGAAAATGGACACCAATAAAAAGCTATGATCCTTTCTCTAAGTTCTATCAATATCCATTCTGCTCCATGAACACGGAAGCCTCCAGCTGGTACTAAACTCTGGAATCCACCCCTGCAAAAAAACCAGACTCCTCTTTCTCCTCCCTCCTTCTTTTGAAGCTTCAATAGATGGATGGAAGGTCCTCATACATATGTAGGATTTTGTAAATACCCTCACAAACTTCTTGGCAGTTATGTCTCCAGCCTGACTTGGAAAACTTCAACACTTGTCTAGTCTATTAGCAACTTTCAGCTCGTGTGCTTTTCTAACTCAGAATCCTCTAGTTCCCAGGCCACCGCCGAGTGCACGCAAGAGATTTCCTTTCTGGATGCTGATCAGCTCCTTTCAGAGATCCTTCAGAGGCCTGACAAGGTAGATTTCAGAGTCACTAACATAAAGGCAAACAGGTAGGAAGTATCTCATAGGCCAAAACACACCCACAATCTCTCACTCAGACCACGGCAAAACCCATATTTTACTTGTCAAACCCATCTCCGATCAATAATGCACATCATCTGACCCCCTCCCAGATTTGGATTGAAACTAGGAGGTCATACTCTTATAGCTACTGTGGCTAATAGAGCCAAGTGTGCTGTTAATGGTTTGGATGTTGAACTACAACCCTGGAGACTGGCGTTTAATTCCCTGCTCAGCCATGAAAATGCATTGGGTGACCCTGGGCACATCACACGCTCTCCGCCACCAGAAAACCCCATGATAGGGTCGCTGTAAGTCAGAAACAACTTCAAGGCACACAACAAGAAACAGCTTAGAAATTTTACTTTTTTGGACTGTAGCTTCCAGAATCCCCAGTCAGCATGAGTGTAACTTTCTAAGCAGAACAGAACAGAGTCTGGGAGTTACAGTCCCAGAAAAGGAACTTCCTATGCTCTGGGCAGAGCAATAGAACAATTCTGGGAGTTATTATCTAGAAAAGCAATTTGCCCAAGTTGTGGATGGAAGGACCACAATTCTGCAGCTCCTTATTTCCATTCTGCCCAACAAATGGTCCTGTGGAACACTGAAGCTTGAAAAAAACATTACGGACTGTGATGGATCCTGGAAGAAACATTGTTGGTTTTTGTTTATCTGGTTTCCTCTTTGTTTTTTTTAAAAAACTAAGAATTTAAAAAAACTGTCCAAGTATTAGATTACAGTTAGCCATCCACATTTGCTAAGATTTAGGAGTGCAGGACCCCCGCAAAAGTGGAAAAATTGTGAATATCAAAATGTGTGTGTGTGTCTAAACCAGGTCCAAACCAGGTCAGGGAAAAGAGAGGAAAAGGTGGTGGCTGGTATGGTGGCCCTATACTTCCTCTTTCTCACCCATCTTCCTTGGGTGTGGGGTGGCATCAGGAGAGGGTTTGTGGTGCTGAGAAATTGAGCTACAAGCCCTCTTTAGCTTGCCAGGTGGCAGCTAGTAGACGAAGAAAAGGACCAGAGTCAGATTTTTAAGGGGCTTACATGGCCTGATCAAAGCCACTGAGAGTGAAGTTTCCCCCTGGAAAGAAGTGCCTGAAGTGGGGAGCACAGAGGCTGACAAAACTTGCAAATAATCATATCTCATGAAAGTCAAACCCAAAAATGTAGGGGCCGAACGTATATTATTACATCCATTCCCAGACAATGCAGAGGCAGTATCACACTACTTTAGCAACACAGCTGCTGGGTGACCCTTAACTCATTTTACCAGCATAATTTTATTCCTTTTTAGAAATTTTAGGAATCCCAGATCCCAGCTCAAGATTCCAAGTCTGCCTGGTTCAGCATTGCTAGCGGAGACAGAAGGGAGGAAAACGGAAAGAAATAGCAAGGGGGAGAGGGGAGCAGCTTTCCTTAACAGGATTAAGATGAATGCAGAAAAAGCCCTTTTAATCTCCACCCTGGGGTTAATCTGGATTAAGCTTCTCCCCCTCCACTCCCTTGCCGATCCGGATCGAGAGCAGTGGCTGCTCGTTTTGCCGCTTGCTATGACTGGCCACCCCAGCTCAGTGAGTTGAAAACACAATGCTCTGATCTCCTGCCAGCCATCCCCCGAAATTTGTGTGCTCCTGAACCCCACCTTTCCGCCTTTGGTGTTGATTCCTCCCTGTTGTGAAAAGGGCAGGCTCCTTGAACTGGTATTAAAATGAGGGATTTTCTCCTTCTGATCTGTAATCCTTCTTTAAACAGGTACAAAGGCCGGGATAGCACTGTTTACACAGCGGCAACCACGACACTCTCCCAGGAACGCAGGAGACTCTACGTTTACCATTGGTCCATCTCACCTCTGTCTTAGGCCATTTCCGCACTAGCCTGTTATAGTGCTATTATTTCACTTCCAACATCCCATGGAATCCTGGGGTTTGCAGTTTAGGGAGGGCCCCTCCCTAAACTGCAAACCCCAGGATTCCATGGGAAGTTGAAAGTGGAATAATAGCACTATAACAGTCTACTCTGGAAATCGCCTTAGCAAATCCACAGACAGACTAATGTTTGGTTTGTACAATGCACATAACTTTCCCATTAGACCCCCAAATTTCCCCAACCAGAGCCTAGTGCAAAAAATCAGATCAGAACAGTGTTGTGGAAGGAAGAGGTGTCATGTCCCAGGGACCAAGTGCAAACACAGACTGTATCCTTCCCAGCAGCCACAACACACAGACGTGAGCAGGTGAATATGTACTGCAGCCCAGCATAAACGAGAAAGGGAGAGCCCACAAGACTCAGAGCATTTATACGGAGAAGATTCATTAATTAGGCAAACAGGTGAGGCAGGCTGTTGGGAGTAGGGAGAAATCTGTTACAGACAACTGATATTACTGGTGGAAGCAATGCATTCTTTGTTTGCATCCTTGGTTTGTGTTCCTGGAAAACCTTGACCCTCACTTCGTGTGCTGACTACACTGCTGGATAGTTCCTTGAACTGACACTCTGAATTTATTATTGACTTGGACTGTTGAAACAACAAACAGTAACTGAATAATAAGCTTTTGTAAACCTTATCTGTGGCTCCCAGTATAGACTCTACTGGAAGACTATGCACCATGGACAGGGTGCTTCTAAGCATGTGCAGAGCCCAAGTGTTTCTTTTCAGAACTGGACCTCTCTCACACAGACCTTCAGACATGGGTACTATAAAGTCCACATCTGCAGACCTCTTCCCTTCTCCAACCTCCATATCTAGTCCAAGTCAGGTTCTGGTGGGTTGCTTTTTGCAAGACAAATTTTTGGGATGCAGCTGTGTCCATTTTTAGTGTAACTTTGCCCCAGATGTGCACATTTAAACACTTGTGTGCTATGCTTGGAAGTATTACCTCTCTCGAACAACCACAAACATCTAAGCAGCACTTTGCACACATTTAGAAATTTTTCAGACACACTTTTCAAATGGGCATATTCTTCTTTCTGACATCAGCAGCTTTGTGAATGAACACATGGATTCTATACCCTGCAACATCAGGCGGATGTAATCCGCAACATGTGCAGCCAAGCAATGTCAGAGTCTAGTCAAAATGCAAAAGTTATTACTGTGGAAGAACACACAAGCCCAGAGATATTGCAGCAGTTTTGCTTTTGCCTGAGCCTACTAGGAAAGGCAGGACTGTGTCCCCGCCTCTCCTCTCCCCCTGCAGTTAATTGAGTGCAAACCACTGTTCCACTTTGAATTCACTTTGCAGCAACTGAAGTAAGCTGAAAACAAAAGGGGAAAGTGGAAGGAGGAGAGAGAAGCTGAGACATTTTAAAAGCCACTTAAAAGGTGGGAAGACCAAGGATTAGCTGGGACTGCTCACACCAAACTGGGACAGTTGGAGAATATGGCCCTTTCCACACATCACCCCAACCTGCAACAACCTTGGGGTTGCAACAGGATTGCAATGACAATTCTGCATGATATCGTTGCAATCCCATCATGATCCTATGGTCACCTGTCGCAATTGTGAATTAAATCATTGATGGGTTTCTCCCACCGATGACATGCGATTGCACAGTCCTCCGCCTCTCTCCCCCACTTACTTGTTGAATGGCAGGAAGCGCAATGGTTGCGCTTCCTCCCCCAGTGCAGCCTAGGAAACTGCCGGACTGTGCCATGGAAGGGAGGGACAGAGCCATTGCGCTTCCTCCCGTCCAACAGGCAGCTAGTGTGGAGGGGAAGAGGCTTTCCCGGGATCCCAATGCAATGGCTTCAAAGACAGGTAAAGTGTGGAAAGGGCCTATGTTTGTTCCCAAGAATGATTTGCACCCTGCAGACAGACAGCCAGAGGAAAGAGCACACTGAACAAAGTCCCCCACCAAACCTACTTGACTGGATTTGTTGCACACATCCCTAAACAACTCAGCTCCTGTCTCCATCCCTCCCACACACCAAGCTTTCTTGAGTCAACAGCCTAGATTAAGACCACAGAAAAGAGAGTTTATTTTCATTCTGCTTAAACCACTGGGAGTTGTGATGCTTCTTCATCATCCAGAGCGCTACCAATAGATCCAAATCTATGCTCAACACACCTGTTTTCAGCCTACAGTGAATTAGGATGTACTCACATTACACAATTAGAGCAGATACATACTACTTTCTAGTTCCATCCTACAGAATCTTCGGATATGCAACTTTTTTCAGAAACTGAGAATTCTCTGCTAGAACTGCTGCCACCGTAAAGAGTGGATTAAAGCAGTATAGATATCCCTCTACATTTGCTAGGGTTAGAGACACAGGACCCACGTGAAAGTGGAAAAACCGTGAATAACTCTGGATCCCCCCCCCCAAACCATATTTAACACAAAAAGAAGTCTGGTCACCATATTCAACCCACCATGGATTCCTTTGAGGCATCACGGTTCCTTCACATAGTAGAAGTGGGTGGCTGGTGGGACTTACTGCCACCTTCACTGCTGCCCCACACCATTTTTAAGAGGGACTTACAAGCCTCATTCGCAGTTTCTCAGTCTCACAAGGCTTGCAGTCCCTATTAAAAATGGCCTAGGGAGGCAGCAGAGGAGATAGCAAATAATATGTGAATAATCAAATCCATAAAAGTGAAACCCACAAACTGTACTGTGGGCTGACTGTACTTCTCAAATTTGGTCCTCCAGTTGTTTTGGACTTCCACCTCCTGGAAACCCCATCCAGCTTAATTACTAGTCAAATCTAGAACTAGTTAGTCTAATCCAGTACTAGTCTAGTTACTACTAGATTCTAGAAGCTGAGGTCCTGCCCAACTGACTTTGCTCTCCTTGCTAGGGTTTGATGTTTTAAAATAGGCTTTATTGTGCTGTAAGGGGATGGTGGGATGGATGAGAAACTGTTTGCTGGGTTGCAGGGAATGTTAATGTAATGATCCTTGACAAGGATCTGAACAAACACTGTTGCAAGGTCACGCGGTCATCAGGCAGAAAGAGAGAATGAACAGGAGATGGTAGAGTTTGGGAATGCAGTTGCTTTTAATTAGCTGTCAAATAAAATGCTAGCATACACTAATTTGAAATGTTCCAGTTTATAAGCTACTGCAAATCCAGTGTTTCTTTAGTCTTGGCATTTGCCAAGGTGTGCTGTTGTTGCTTCAATGTTCTGAGGATAGACTTAGAGAGCTGGGGATGTTTAGTCTGCAGAAGAGAAGGTTAAGAGGGGACATGATAGCCATGTTTAAATATTTGAAGGGATGCCACGTAGAGGAAGGAGGGGGCTTGTTTTCTGCTGCTCCAGAGACCAGGACAAGGAGCAATGGATTCAAGCTGCAGGAAAGGAGATTCCACTTGAACCTCAGGAAGAACTTCCTGACAGTCAGGGCTGTCCAGCAATGGAATCTGCTGCCTCGGAGTGTAGTGGAGTCTCCTTCCTTGGAGGTTTTTAAGCAGAGGCTAGATGGCCATCTGTCGGGATTGATTTGAGGGTATTCCTGCATGGCAGGGGGTTGGACTGGATGGCCGGTGTGGTCTCTTCCAACTCTACATTTCTATGATTCTATGATTCTATGAACAAAACTTCTGAAACCTCCAAGCCTATTCTCTGAACATGGAGTTAGCTTGTACATCACAGGTCCAAAACATCCAGAACAGTGGTTCTTAACCTGGTCTCCAGGGACCGCTGGGGGTCCACAGAGCCCTCACAGGGGGTCTGCAAAGCCCAACTGTTGGACATGAACAGAACTGGCAGCAACAGAGATACGGCAGTGGGGGTGGGTGCCAAGACCATTTTGGCACACACTCAAACACACACACACCAGCTGCCTCATTCCTGACAAAAGGGACATGGCAGCAGGCATGTGTGCTTGCCCAAACTATGACTTAGAGACCAGGGTTTGAATCTCCCCTCAGCCATGAAACCCACTGGGTGACCTCAGGCTAGTCACATTCTCTCAGCCTCAGAGAAAGGCAAAGGCAACAAATCTTGCCAAGAAAATCCCCATGATGAGTTCACCATAGGGTCACCATAAGTCTGTTTTCAAAGGGGAGAGACAAGATGGCCATAAAGAACCTCTGGCTGTCAACAGCATTTTCTTGTTGTGTGCCTCTAAGTCACTTCCAGCTCATGGCAACCCTAAGATGAACCTATCACAGGTTGGCTGCTTTTTTTTGCTTTTTTTTTTTTTTTGAGAGATTTGTTCAGAGGGGGTTTCCCTTTGCCTTCTTCTGAGGCTTTGAGCAAAAATTATGTAACGGCAACTCTGAGCTCACAAGAACTCGCCCACAAAGTGACTGCCTACCACGCCTCTGTATGCTGTTACGGATGAAGTTCTTCTCCCCCGTCCCTTGTACCGCAGCTCCATGGGGCACAACCAGATCAAAAGGAAAACAATCCCATCCTTGAAGGTAGTTACTGTACTTGAGACCATCAATCTGCTCTGAATTTTCTTCTAAATTTCAAGAACATATCGGAAGTGGGTAGAACCCATTTTGAGGAATACAGTTCAGCATCTTCTATACAGTTGTTGCTCCACATTTGCTAGCGTTAGGGGTGCAGGACCCTCACAAAAGTGGAAAAATCATAAATATCAAAATGTGGGAGGAGGGAGCTGAGGCATGGTGGGGAGAACGGGCATCCAGGGTCCAAATCAGGTCAGAGATTAAAGGGTGGGGGTTGGCCTGGTGGTCCTTAATTTCTTCTCTCTCGCCTATCTCCCTCCTTGGGGGCATTGGGAAAGGTGTGTGGTGCTGAGAATTTGGGCTGCGAGCCATCCTTAGCTGGGCTGGCAGTGGCTGGTGGAGAAAGAGGTGGATCAGGGCTGCGCAGTTCGATTGGAGCCGCAGAGACAAAAGATTCCCTCAGAAAAGGAGCATCCGATACGGGGGGAGGCACAGGGGTTGAAGAAGTTTGCAAAAATAATCAAATCCTTGAAAGTCATGTGGAGGGCTGACTGTAGTTCCTTTAAAGTCTAGAATAAAACCCAGGACAGATTCAACACACCTCTGACACAGAATCTGCCTCCTGCCCCGGGGCACCCCAGCAGCAAAATCTTCTGGTTCTGGCATTTCGTAAAATTGATGCTGAGGGAAAATCTGGGAAATAGCTAAGCATTTCGGACATCACAAGACAGTAAACTATGATAGTTAGAGGGTCTTTGGGGAAACACCTTCTCTCAGACCTGCCATCTTTGCAGGCAGGTTTGGTGGGAATAAAGTACAGAGCTCATCTTAGTGGCTGCTCTCTGGCTTTGGAACTCACTTGCTAAGGGTGACTTTGCTGTCCTCTTTGCTGTCTCTCCAGGGGCAAGTGAAATCCTTTTTTATTCTGACGTGCTTTTTAGGAACTAACTATACGAGTTTTTACTAATACGCTGTTTTGCTGACTTTATCCCATTAGATTAACTTGATCTTACTTCTACTGATAATTTAATTGCTTTATAATGATATTTTTAACAAGTTTTATGTATATCTTTGTAAGCGATTTTAACTGTATTTAAAAAATTTTGTCAGCTGCCTTGAAAAGCCAGCACAGTGCAATGGTTTGAGCTTTGGATGAGGACTCTAAGAGACCAGGGTGCAAATCGCTGTGCTCAGCCACTGAAAACACCTTGGTGGCCTTGGGCAAAGCATTTTCTCTCAGCCTTAGGAAGGCAGTGGCAAACCCCTTCTGAACAAATCTTGCTGGGAAAACCCCAGGATAGGTTTGGAATAAGTCAGGGTAGATTGGAAGGTGTAAAATAATTTTTGATCCAGTAATAGAGTACAGGTTTCCATCACTTATCTGACAACTTAGGGACTAGCATGCTCTCAGAAAATGGTATTGGTTGAAAAGCAGAGCCCAGGTACTGGGCTGAAGAGAGCACAAAGGACTTAGGGAGGCTCACCTGAGACTGACTGTGTGCGTGTGCCACTTGCAAAGTCTCTTAGCTGACTTGGCACCTTCCCCCCACCCCAGTTCTCTTTGCAAGCAGCATATGTACAAGCCTCCATGGGCAAGAAGAGCCAAACCCCCAGCAAATTAATGGATCTTATCCTTAATTTGAGAGCATCAAAAGAATGAGTCGTCAGATAATGGAAGTCAGAAGATGGGAGCTTCCTGTATATGATTTTGAACCAGTAATGCAATAGTGGTCTGAATGCTGGACTCAGAATCTGGGAGCCCAGGTTCTGAATCCCTGCACAGCCAAAGAAACCCTTGGGTGACCTTGGGCAAATCACCCTCTCTCAGCCTCAGAGGAAACCAACAGCAAATCCTCTCTGAAGAAATTTGCCCAAGAAAACCCTAGGATGAGGTTCCACAAGACAGAGTCGGCTTGAAGGAATACAACAACAAACTGCCTCAAGTCCCATTGGTGAGGAAAAAGTAGGAAATATAAATGAACAGCAACACTAATAAATATTATTTCAAGAATGTGTTGGAGCAGTCATATCCCAGGCCTGGGGGGAGTGGATCACGCTGGAGGTTTCACTGTTTTTGCCAGAAAGAACAGGACAGGTGAAAGCTAGCTAGAGCAGGCTTGGTATTTATCAAGCTCTCCTTGTAGAGAATATGACCTTTGGATGATCCAGACCACTATTTATAATCTATTCCAGAGTGGGCACATTCAGCAGGTCCAAGGGGCTACTTTCCCCTTTCCTGGAGCTTACTACAGGCTGCAACAGACAGACAGGCACCTGGAAATCACAGAATCATAGAGTTGGAAGAGACCACAAGGGCCATTGAGTCCAACCCCATTCTGCCAGGCAGGAACACACCATCAAAGCATTTCCAACAGATGGACATCCAACCTCTGTTCAAAAACTTCCAAAGAAAGAGACTCCACCACACTCCCAGGCAGCATATTCCACTGTCAATCTCCTCTTATTGTCAGGAAGTTCTTCCAAATGTTTAGATGGAATCTCTTTTCCTGAAGTTTGAAGCCACTGCTCCATGTCCTAGTCTCTGGAGCAGCAGAAAACAGGCTTGCTCCACCTCCCATATTCAATATTCTCCATATATTCCAAATATTCTTCTCAAATATTCATCCTCCATCCCTTCAAATACCGAGAAGCTTCAAAGTGAGCCCCACAAGTGGCCAGAAATCCACTTCTAACAAACCTTGCTATTTTTTTCCAGCAAAGCAAGACTGCTCCTTACTTTAAAGGGGAAATCACACTTTTTGAAGGCTCCTGGGAAAGCAGTGCTTCTTTGGAAAGGCCATAGAGAAGTTTTGGGGACCCCAGAGGATGTGACATTAGGTGAGGGCCACAGGAGGTCTCTGGCACCAACATTATTCACTCAGACTGATGAATGTTCTCTAAAATCCCAGCTTTTAAATTCAGGATGGAGCAAAACAGCCGTGACACCCTCTTTTGTGCTCAAAGTTGGTCTTAAACCATAGCTGGACATGACCGAGGCCCTTTTTGCACCTTATCTTTTCGCACTGCTGGGTTGGCGTTCTCACGCGAGAAGGCTTAGAAGGAATGCTGCCACTTCCCTGCTGCTTCGGCTCCGCAGCTCCTTCCTCCTTGTGCGAGTGCCCCACCTCTTCTGTTCACAGTGAAGCCTGGGACCTCACAGGCTGCACTGAAGAGAGGACGCACGACTGGCCCAGCTCCTGAGGCACCGTACACCAGGTAAGTGCGCGTGGGGCCCGGGAGCGATGTGCGACTGCACACCATTTTCAGCTTTGAGCCGAAAATGAAAAGGTGCGTGCGCGGTCTGCGTCAGGCCCTTGAGGGTCGCGTAAATGTGAGTGCATCATGCAGACCGCTCCTCACATTTACGCGATGCTCAAGGGGCCCTTTCGCTTCAAAAATGCCGTGCGAAAAGGGCCTGAGATATCCAGAGAGGGGTTAAGGTGTTTGCAGAGTTGGGGTTGACTTTAGCAAATGAAATGCCTCTTCTCAATATTTTTTTTTTTAAACCGACACTTGGGATTCCAGGCTGTGGGTCACATGGCCACATGTACCCCAAAGGGAACACTCTTCCCAACCCATTGGACTGGAGATGGCAAGGACTGGACTAGCATCTCCTCTACAGAAAACCCATACCAGCTTCGGGGAACCTCTAACTTACAACTGGCTGGAGCCCCTGGGAGGTGCTAAGCCAACCAGTATCTTTCTTCCGCTATTATCGCCAATCAAGGATCAGAGATAAGAGGGTATTTAAAGGTATTTAAATGCTAAGTACCCTGCTGGTACTGAGCTGGATTTTGCAGGGAAGAAAGCTGATGCGTGAAACCGAGCCGGGCTTTGCTGGCAGGAAAGCTGTTGCGTGGAAATTGAGCCAATCAGTAAGATTTATTTATTTATTTTTCAATCAGGGTTGTTCAATCATGACAGACCTGCTGTGCGGGACACTTCCACGCGGGAGGCAGCACATCCAGGCATGAGAGTGTCAGAATGTGCAAAATTCATAGACTTCTCTCCCACTCTATTCTGTTTTGGTCAGAGTCCACCTGGAATCCTGTGCCCAGTTTTAGGCATCACAGTTCAGGAATGTGATTGACAAGTTGGAATGTGCCCAGTGGAGGGCAACCAAAATGGCAAAAGACATGGAAACCATGCCCTACGAGGAGCAACTTAGGGAGGTAGTTAGGTTTAGCCTGGAGAAGAGAAGATTAAGAGGTGACATGATAGTGATGTTTAAATATTTGAAGGGATGTCATAGGAAGGATGGAGCAGACCCATCTTCTGCTGCTCCAGAGACTAGGGCATGGAGCAATGACTTCAAACTTCAGGAGAAGAAGTTGCACCTAAACATTAGGAAAAACTTCCTGATGAGCTCTTCTGGCACAGTAAGTTAAGAATAGTTTTGACAATAGAATACACTGCCTGGGAGTGTGGGCAGTGTACCTCCTTCTTTGGAGGTTTCCAAACAGAGGCTGGATGGTCATCTGTTGGGAATGCTTTGATTGTGTGTTCCTGCTTGGCAGAATGGAATTGGATTTGATGGCCCTTGCGGTCTCTTCCAATTCTAGGGTTCCGTAATTCTGTCTCACTGCACAGATGCAAGACAAGGGGAGCTGGAGGAGGGTGACTGCACCTCCACAACCCTCATGCACATCATGCAATGTCTGTGCCAGGCTAGCCACGACTGTCCACAGGTAAATTTGCACATTCTGTGGTTCAGAAGTGACCATTTGCTCTTGGCTAGGAGTGGCCCTTAAATTTATGGTTCCTAGGGATGCTCTTTTTTCTGGCATCCAACATCTGGCAAGACTGTTCTGCTCCAGATGTTGTTCAACCATAGCTGTTATGAGTTAAGAGTTGTGAAAGCCTGGGGGGGGGAGTGAAAACCTGGATGGAGGGGGAGTGTTTTTCCAAAGCGTTTTTTCACAGTAAAGTTTTCTCAGTAACATTTCCAAAATTAGATTATGGAACATTTTCTTTTAGACTGATGAATAGAAGGTATTCAGATATTTTGTGGTTGTTGTTGTTGTGTGCCTTCAAGACATTTCCAACATATGCCAATCCTATCATGGGCTTTTTCTGGGGCTGAGTGTGTGACAAGCCCAAGGTCACCCAGTGGGTTTCCATGGCTGAGCGGAGAATCGAAGCCTGGTCCCCAGTGTTGTAGTACAATGCTCAAACCACTGCACCCCACTGGCTCTCTTATTCACATATTTACTGCCACAAAATCATTTCTAGAAACAACGCAAGAGAGAAATCTTGATGTTCTGCATCAATCATTGCAATGCTTGTTGGCCTTACACACTACACAGTTAAAGCACTATGAGTCCACTTCAATTGCCATGGCTGCATCCCATGGAATCTTGGGATTTGTAGTTGGAGAGGCACTAGAGCTCTGTGGCTGAGAATTTTAAACTCCCCTCCTTATGCTGCAAGTCCTAAGATTTCATGGGACAGAACCATGGCAGTTAAAGTGAAATAATAGTGCCATAACAATGTAGTGAGAAAGGGTCCCTGGTCTTGGTTTCATTTTCTCAATTCTTTTTATGGAAATGAATGCATTGCATTTGCTGGACTCTAAGGAGAACTTGTGGAGACAAAGTATTTTTGTTCTGTTTTACTCAGGAGGGTTGTTTCTGTTTCTATTGTTATGTTTTGTCTTTTTGCCTTCTCCTCCAAGCGGAAAAATCAGGTCCATTGTCATTTAGATGATGTTTTTAGATATTCTATTAATCTTTTTAACTTGTTTTTGGAAGCTGTCCTGGGTCCCACTCTGGGAGAAAGGTGGCATACAAACATGATAAATAACTAATAAAACAGATAAGATAATCCTTGCAGTTTGGGACCAGTCTGTGTTGTATTTATTTATTTATTTATTTATTTATTTATATCCCACCTTTTTCCTGACAGCAGAACTCAAGGCAGCTAACAACGCTAAAACAGAACAAATCTGAACATCTGTAAAACTGTAAATATAAAAGCTAAAAAATAATTTATAACATTAAAGCATTCATTACATGCTAAAAAATATCAAGTATATTAAGTATATTAAATTATATTAAAAACTATAGTAGCCTTAAAAGAAACCTGTACGGCACCAAGAGCCCACGCCCAATCGATTTATAAAAGCCTGCTGGCACAAAAATGTCTCAGCCTGTCATTGGAAGGAGAGCAAGGACGAGGCCATCCCAAGCTCCCTAGAGAGGGAGTTCCAAAGTCTGGGAGCAGCCACCAAGAAGGTTCCCACCAAACGCACCTGAGAGGATGGTGGGACAGAGAGAAGAACCTCTCCAGATGATCTTAAAGTTCTACTGGACTCACAAACGGGAGACACTGTCCTTCAAATAATCTGGGCCCAAGCCACACAGGGCTAGCCAGTTCCCTCTCTGTGGTTCTGGCTTTTGGGCACATCTACTCTTCACAAAAGCAACTAACATACCAAACCTTTGCACGGAGCAAAAAATTCCAGACACTGGCTAGGAACGGATAAAGACGAGCACCCAGGATTTAGAGCAGAAGCAGGCAAAGAGCAGTCTCCAACCTTTCACAGATGAAAACTGGGACAACATCAGAATGAAGTCAAGGTAGCAAACATTATCAGTGGGGAAGAACACACGAGCTAGAAGAGGCTGCAGCAAGTGTGCTTTTGACTGAGCCTACTGGGGAAGGCAAGTGACATGGCTTCACTTCCAGATGCCAATTTGAGAAGATCTCTGATGAAAATGGAGATGTTTGGGAGCAGAGTTGGGGGGTGTCCCACTAAGACTTGGAGGGGGGAAAACTGGCCCCTATGCAGTGGCCCACCCCTACTTTAAAGCGACCTCAGAGAAAAAAACAGACCTTCCCTTCTTCCTCCTCTGGTGCCACTGCCTCGAGATTTGCCCCTCACACAGAGCCCTAGACAAGGCCAGCTATTTTCGGAGGCCTGGAAGCCCTTCCTGTAACGTCCCGGCCTGAGGCACACGGGGAGAGGGGAGGGCAGGGAAGAAGAGACACACCTCTCCTTTCAGCAACACAACGACAAACAGTGCCACACCCAGCCGACGAGGGCTATCTCCCTGAATCCAACTCTTGTGCAAGGCGCAAGAATGGCTAGGCGTGGGCCCGGAGCAGAATCAACAGATTAGCCAAGGAGGGTGGCGAAAAAAAATGCAGAAATCTGCCAATGAACAGGATAAGAAAGAACAAGACATTTCTAAGAGGGATCTTGAAAGGAAATACCTCCACCTGGGCTTATCATCACGGATGTGTCTGAGCTTCTGGGGTGGGCCACACCATTCGGAATGCTCCCTCCACTGTTTACGCGAGAAAGCACAACCAGCGCAGACTAAACCGGCAATGGTCACCCAGAGAACTTTTTCTCCAGCCACCCCTAGACTGTGGAAGGGCCTTCCGGAAACAATTCAACAGCTGAATACACTGTCCAGATTTAAAAGCGTCTTAAACGCCAGTCTCTTCCAGCAGGTCTATGCATATGACTTTAAATTGTGAATTTTAACTATTACTTTTAAATATGTATCAATTGCTTTAATAGGCATTTGTCCTAGTTGTTCTTTTGAATTGATATCATGCATTTTAACTGTTGCTTTTTAACTGATGTTCTAACTGATATTGTAGGATATTCATTAATCTGTTGTTGCTCTTTGCCTTGATCCATGGGGAGAGGCAAGTAAGAAATTATATTACTATTACTACTACTACTATTGTTATTAATTTCAATACCTATTAACTTTCTTCCAGGAGGACTTTTTAAAAAAAAGCTTGCATTAAGTTACCTGTCCCCAAGGAAATCCCAATATATTGAGGTGAGGTAGAGGTGTAAGGTTGCCATATGTCAGAAACTACTTACTATAATGAGATTTTTGCAGGAAAAAAAAATTGTTTTCCTGAGTAATGAAAAAAAAAAGACCCCAATTAGTGCTTTTTAATTAGCAAAGTGAATCAATTTAGACACAAATATTTTCCACAGGCAAAATAGTTGTGTAAAGTAAATTAAGACAGCGTAAGCTGAGCAACATTGACTGGGAAGTAAATGTATACTTTGCAAGATGTTCAACGGTAAAGATTTAGACTGTTAAGAAAGTCTAATGCACTGTGATTTCTCCACAAACTTGCAGGGAAGTCACAGTGCATTAGGCTTTCTTAACAGTTTGAATTCTATGGCCATTTCCGCACGAGGCTGTTATAGCGCTATGATTCCACTTTCAACCTCCTATGGAATCCTGGGGTTTGCAGTTTCGGAGGGGCCAACTGGCCCCTCCCGAAACTGCAAACCCCAGGATTCCATAGGAGGTTGAAAGTGGAATCATAGCGCTATAACAGCCTCGTGCGGAAATGGCCTAGTTGGACTTGTGGAGAAACTGTTCACTTGACAAATTTTTCAAACATGTTACTTTCAAAAAACCAAGATTTACTCACACTTGCATGGTGTCAGCGCATGGGCCAAAAGTCAAAAATGAATTTTCACACACAGCTGTAGACATGCCAAAGTGTAAACATAGGAAAAGGCTGCCTTGTTTATTAGTCACGTTTTAGGAAGTCCACTGAGGGAGAGATTTTTCAGGATTCTATTGTACTCTGTCCTTTGGACCCCTAAACTGTATGTCTAAATTATCAACAGCAATGCTAGAAACATGATAGCCATGTTTAAATATTTGAAGGGATGTCACGTAGAGGAAGGAGAGGGCTTGTTTTCTGCTGCTCCAGAGACCAGGACAAGGAGCAATGGATTCAAGCTGCAGGAAAGGAGATTCCACCTGAACCTCAGGAAGAACTTCCTGACAGTCAGGGCTGTCCGGCAATGGAATCTGCTGCCTTGGAGTGTAGTGGAGTCTCCTTTCTTGGAGGTTTTTAAGCAGAGGCTTGATGGCCATCTGTCGGGAGTGCTTTGAGGGTGTTCCTGCATGGCAGGGGGTTGGACTGGATGGCCTGTGTGGTCTCTTCCAACTCTACATTTCTATGATTCTATAAGTTTAGGGACTGGAGTAAAAATTCACTTGGGGGCAGAATTCTCTTTTTGAGTGGGGAAAGCAATATCCTCATTTGCTCCTCCCCATTGCTACAATCCTAGGGTTTACTTCTGGCATTTCCTGAAGCCACTCAGAATTCCACAACACTTTCCACCTCAAATGGGGCCTACCTATTGATCACCAGAATATCCTTTCTGCTTCAGAGCACCACCCTGGGATTGATTGATTTGTCCCAATACAGTTGGTCTTCCACATTCATTAGGGTTAGGGGCACAGAACCATTACAAAGGTAGATAAACCACAAATATCAAAATGTGTGTGTGTGGAGGGGCCAAGGCATGGCAGAAAGAGCAGGCAACCAGGGACCAAAGCAGGTCAGGGAAAGGGGGTAGGTTGCTATGGTGGCCCCCTACTTCCTCTCTCACGTCTATCTCCTTCGTTGGGCATGTGGGAAGCACTGGGAGAAGGTCTGTGGTGCTGAGAAACTGGTCTGCAAGCCAATCTTAGAGGAGGACCACCAGAGGCAGGATTTTTAATGGGCTGCAGTGGCCTGATCAAAGCTGCTGAAAGGTTCTTTTGGGAAAGACGTGGTGGGGAGGCAGAGGTTGGAGAAACTCACAATCAGGTTCATGAAAGAGAAGCCCACAAATGTGGCGGGCCAATTGTGTTGTTGTTGTTGTGTGCCTTCAAGTCATTTTGCCAGGGCAAAAATAGTACACCAGTACCAAAAGTAGTGTGTTTGTTGAGACCTTTTCTGTCCTATTTTTGTAACTTTTTTTCATCTTGGGCAGGGGGGAACCCAAGCCTATACATGGCAAGTGGATGAAACTTAGGGATTTTATTTACAGCTGTAGGATTTTATTTACCATTCTTTAGGCAACCCTTCTGTAAAATGTCCACTCTGTAGGTCCAGTCCTGTCACGCCTCCCCAATGTCCCAGTTTTTCAGGGACAGTCCTGATTAATCCCCTGCCATCCCACTTTTCTAGCTGTTTTTAAAATGTCCCGGCTTCTTTCTCTTCCTTCCCTGCTCCTCCTCAGCTGACTTCAATTGCTCCAATGCAAGTCCATATGCAAAAGATATTTGCACTCAATTTATACAACAGAGGGGAGAGGAAAGGGGGGCAGAGTCTTAGGCCCTTTTCGCACTGTACCTTTTCGCGCGAGGGGGAGGGCGTCTCGCGCGAGAAGCCTCCTCCAGGACACCGCCGCTTCCCCCCTCATTCTTTCCGCAGGCGCCTCCTGCTGGCGCATCCGTCGCGCTAGCGCCCTGCCCCTTCCTACCTCAGGGCACCATGGGAGCTGTAGGCTCCGTGGGGGGGAAAGGAAGCGCGACCCAGCCGCCTTGCGACGCTCCGCACAGCAGGTAAGTGCGCATGGGCACCGTGAGCGTTGTGCGAGCGCGGTGATTTTCGGCTTCAAGCCGAAAATCAAAAAATACGCTCGGGCGCTGCGTCAGCCTTGTGAGCGCCGCGCAAGTGGGGGTGCATCGTGTGGTGCGACGCTCCCATTTGCGCGGTGCTCAAGGGGCGCTCGCGCAAGAAAAAATGAATGTGAAAAGGGTCTTACTCTTCACAGCATACTCAGACAAAACCAACCTTCTGCAACCTCTCTGTCATGTTGCCTTTGCCATGCCATCTTAATGCCATTCCAATGACAGGCAGTGTTTTAGTGTCTGGTATCATATCATGCCATGTAATTCACCATGCACTCTCATATCATATTATTCCTTTGCTGTTTGATGCCATGTAACACTGGAGCAAAGAGGATTGGAAGGGGATGATGGGAAATGAATGAGAAAATAGTGTTATTCTAACAAACCTTGATAAGAGAGAACAAAAGCAGGTCAGGTCAGGGCGCTTGCAGTTGGGAAGTAAGCCTGGGAAAATTGTTGCTTTAATTAGCTGCCAAATGGGGGCCATGCACATGCAAATTTGTAATGTTACTGCTTATAAAACATTGTAAATTCAATAAAGGGTTTTAATCTTGGCAATGGCCAGAATGTGCTGCTGTTACTCTAAAGTTCAAGAATAAAGCTTTTGCAGACTTCTAAGCTGAAGCCCTGGGACTGGAGTTATCCTGTACATGATACTCTCCTAACTTGTATGTTTTTCATCCATAGTAACTTTCACTGTCTTGACAACACTCACATCTTGCTTGGACACATGTGCCCCAGTTGTCCCCTTCAAAATGTTGGAAGGTTTGTCTGGTCAGCTTCAGTACATGGAACAAAGTAACCATGTTATTCAGACAACAAAATGTTTTCATCTGGGAAACACTGGAGGATATGCTCTGTGTGCATCTTCTAAGAAAGCAGGACGCTAAACTGTCCCCTCCAAGAAGATGAGGCCTAAAATGTCTTTTCATCCCCTCTAGGGTGTTGTGTGGCCTCAAGTAATTTCTGATGTATAGCAATCCTGAGATGGGACCTATCACCAGGTTTTCTTGCCAAGATTCATTCAGAATAGGTTTGCCACTGCATTCTTCTGACTTGCGCAAGGTCTCCCAGTGGGTTTCCATGGCCTGGCAGGAATCTGAACTCTAGTTTCCCAAAGTCCACGTTGCCTCCCCTTGGGTGCCTCCAGAGTACTAAATAACAAATCTTGGTTCTCTGGGTTTTATCTTTGTTTGCTTTCATGTGTCATTTGCATCTCCCACGTTATTCATTTTGTTTTTCATTTGCAGGTAGACGGCTTGGAGATTTTGGGATTGTAAGCATTAGACAAATATTTTTAAGATGATGTGTCTGCAACTATTTTACTAATGATGATCATAATTACGATAATGCCAGCAAGAGCCAAGATAAGATGTTGGGAAAGGAGCAGCATCACACCCAGATCTCTGCTTTGCCCAAGCTGCCAGCTGGCTGGCCCTTGGCCCATGGGCGGGTCACAGCCCTAAACACAACGGCACAGGAAACTGAGTCAGAATGTACGGTTCCCAGAGTGACAGCCATGTTATGAACCCGGCTCGACTGCATGGAAGTGTCAGCTGTAATCTATTCGCTAAGGCTTTCAAAAAGTTCCATGAGACTCCCAGGGTCTGCCCACACTACACAGTTATAGTGTTACCATTCCACTTGAATCGCCATGGCAACATCCAATCCTTCCCTGGCTATCAGTTCAGGTCAGGGCCTGCTTCAAACTTTTGGTTCTGGTATTCAAGGCTTTGTATTTTCTAACCTCCCTCAGTACCTTGCAGCTTGGCTACTATGGTATGTTCCATCCAGGAACTAAAGATCTACAGGCAAAGGATTACTGTCTGTTTCACCAACACATACAGCTCTGTCAAGATCTGGCATTTGTGAAACGGTCCTTAGAATCATAGAATTGGAAGAGACCACAGAAGCCACAGTCCAACTCCCTTCTGCCATGCAGGAACACCCAGCAAAGCACTCCCAACAGATGGCCATCCAGCCTCTGCTTAAAAACCTCCAAAGAAGGAGGAGACTCCACCACCCTCCATGGAGGCAGCTGCATATTCCACCGCTGGACAGCTCTGACCGTCAGGAAGTTCTCCTTTCCTGCAGTCCTTCGGCCCTCTGGCTGCAGGGAGATCTCACCGCTTTCATAAGGGGCTGAGGACCTTCCTCTTTGATTCACCATCTTAAGCCACTGAGTTGTGTTCAAGGTGCTGAGATGGGTAGCAATTGGTGGAGCATTGGGGATTGCATTCCATGTATTTCTATAGTATTATGTTTATTGTCTTTGTCCCTGACTGTATATGTTGATGTTCCGCTCTTTGATGAAAAGGGCATTGCTGCTGCTGCTGCTTCTCCTTCTTCTTATTATTATCATTATTATTATTATTAAAATCTGGATTGACTGTTTAGGAAGAGCTATTAGAATTTCAGCCAATGAACTCTCAAACTCCGAAGCCCAGGATTCCATAGGACAGAATCACAGCAGATAAAGTGGAATCCTGGCGCCATAATTGCATAGCGTGACAGGGTCCCTGGTTTGTTTTCACACAAAGCCTACAATCTTCACTCCAGTGGCCTAAACTCATAGCAGTGGGCCAGGGACAGAGCATGACAAACCCACTCGCCATGGCTCTGCCTGTACACAGAAAGCCTCGTATCCAATTGACGCAGAAAACCAGCCTATTCTCACACAGATACTAACTGCATATATGGAAAACACAGATTCGGAATGGGAGGGGAGAGGATTTAATTCCTGCCACCCACACCCTGAATGCTTGTTAACCAGCTCTCTAAATGGCCCTGAACACTGTGAACCAGACTTTTCCTAATCTATCCCCCTCCAAGTATTTTGGATTAGAAGTCCCATGAGCCCAAGTAAGCAATGCTCAGACCTGCTGGAAGTTGCAGTCCAAAATATCTGAAGGTTGGTAGGTTGAGGAAGATGGTCGTAATGTTGTTGTTGTTGTTATCCTTATTTACATCCTTTTTTTTTCTGGTAGGGACTCTGTAAGCACTTACAATAATTTTTTTTAAAAGCATAGTTAAAAATCACAGAATGCAAAAGGAAAACACAAATTAATGATCAAATAAGAAGTAAAACAAAGTTAAGATACATAATTAAAACTCAAACATCCATAAATACTAGACAGTTAACAATATCCAGCACTTTTTAATCAGACAGGCCATAAACACACATTGAATGCCTGTTGGAATTAAAATGTCTTTGCTTCAGTGCCAAGTCTGCTTTCTCTGGGGAAAGAGTTCCAAAGCCTGGGGAGGGCAGCCACCAAAAAGGCCCTCTCCCATGTTCCACCAGGTGGACCTGTGAAAAGGGCCTCTCTAGCAGATCTCAAAATAATGTTTCCTCAAAGGGGAACTTGCTCTAGCTTTTTCCTCGTTTCTGTTGCCCCTTTCTGCCTTTTCTTCAGCTCTATAACCTCCATTTTGAACTAGTCTGGCCGAAGTCACGGGAACTGCTAAGCTGGGGGGCCACAGGACCTCTGTCCCATAGCTGCTCCCTCCGGTTGTATTCCTGCATGAACAATTTCAAACAGATACAGAGCAGCATATGCATGCTTCTGCAAATTTTTATCTAGAGACCTGACCCCTTCCTCTGTTTTTAAGTACCTGGTAAGACCCCTTTGAAGAAGCAAAGCCAGAATAGCTCAAATATAGGCCTCAGGCTTGAATGTAACGCATTACAAATGATCATGTTGCCTATAAAGTCTCACTGAGGCAGGCATATAATGAAGGCTCAATACTGTTACATTTGAAAAAATAATGTAATGAGTTAATTCCCCCCATGGATCGTTTGTTGTTTGAAGAAATGGTTGCTGGCTGCTTTTAACAAATGGTTGGAAGACATTTTCAGGAGATTTCAGGGTCCATATCATAATTTCTTTTCAATTAAGAGTTTTAAAAGTAACTCCAAAGTAAATCATTACATGATGTTGATTTAAATATATTATGATTTTAAAAAAACAACAACCTGGTGTAAAGGGTAGGGCTGAATACTAGTTTTAGAAAACAACATGGAATTACTATTATTATTACTATTATTATTAATTTCTCACTTCTCTCACTTTCCCCCCATTATTTTGTTTAAAATAATATCCCAAACTCCAGTTGCTCATGCAAACACCACAGGAAAGAAATCTGAATTCTGCTGATTTTAAGATGTTTGGCAAAGGTGGTTCCAGACATGTCTTTGCAACATTTATTATTTTCCAGTAATGGCACACAACCCAGCCTTCTAAGTATATGTCACCTTGGCTTGACTATTCAGGTTTATTGTTTCAAATTCTATTCTACATTAAAAAAAAAACACACCCACAATTTAACTGCCTGTTAAATGGAACATAAAAAAAAATATTTTAGTACATAAAGGAAAAGAAAGACTTGAGTGGAAGCCCTGTTTGAAGAAGGCGAGAGCTTGGCGTCTCACAAAAACAATGAAAAACTTCTTGCTGAGCAAGACCGATTGATCCCTGTCTTTTGCAACTGTCTTCCCATCTAATTCTCTTTTGGCTCTCCTGGTGCTACCTCCCGTGAGAAATTCTCCCACAAGCAGCACATGCAGCAGCGGGTGACTTCCTTAAAGGCCTTCAGCATCCCCCTTTTCCTTTAGCCTGAAAGTTATGAAGGCTCCCTTATCTTAAATGTCTTCCTCTTCGGCACAATAGACACTCACAGTCCCGGAAGAGAGATGAAAAGGCCTCTCCTAATATTATTACCATCTCTCCTGTAAACACCACAGAAGACTCACCAGGGGGTGGGCAGAAGCTAGAGCCTGGCCTATGTGTGCTACTTCCCCGGGCGGTTTGCAGTCGACTGGCAAATGATTTCTTTTTCCCAAATTGTTAAACAGTGGATTCCTCCAGATTGGTCTAAAGCAGAGGTTCTTGACCTGGGCCATTTCCACACTACATTGCTATAGTGCTATCCTTCCACTTTCAACATCCTATGGAATCCTGGGGTTTGCAGTTTAGGGAGGAGCCTTGAAAGTGGAATAATAGCACTATAACAATCTAGTGCGGAAATGGCCCTGGAGGCCGTGGACTCCTGGAGGTCCATGGAGCCCTGTTGCTTGCAAACGAGGGAGCAGTTTCAGCACCCACACGTATACCGCCACTGCCAAGTCCATGACAAAAGAGATACAGTGGCAGGCATGTGCGCATGCCCAAATTATGACTTTGGAGACCAGCATTTGAGTCCCCACTTAGCCATGGAAACCCACTAATGACCTCAGGCAAGTCACATTCTCTGTCTCAGAGAAAGGCAAAGGCAACAAATCTTGGGAAAAAAACTGCAATAGGTTTGCCTCAAGGTCTGCTTAAGTCAGTTTTCAAAGGAGAGAGACAGAAAGAACCTCCTTCTGTCAGTGGTATTTTGTTGTTGTGTGCCTTCAGGTCACTTCTGACTTATGGCAACCCTAAAGTGAACCTACCATAGAGAGTCTTTTTGACAAGTTTTTGTTCAAAAAGGGCTTGCCTTTGCCTTCCTCTGAGGTTGAGACAATGTGACTTGCCCAAGGTCATGCAGTATCTTAGTGGGGATTGAATCGTCGTCTCCAGAAACCTTTAATCAATCGATACTTGAATACTTAGATCTTGGGGGTCCCCAGAAACAAATGACTTTTTCAGGGGGTCCCCAATAAAGAAAAGGTTAAGAACCACTGGCCTAACTCTTATTGTTAGTCCTACTCAGAGTAGGTCCATTAAAAATGGAATTTATCTATGCATTGACTCACCATTCAAGAACTGATTCAGCAGGTCTACTTTAGCTGGAAACAACCAACAGGTTTCAGGTCCACCTGTTGCTTTTACATGCATGTTACTTTTCCATTCACTTTTAATTTTTTAAAAATAGCTTTAAATAGAAAAACAGCCAAAAAAATCTCTGAAAATGACCTCTCCTCACCACTTTCCAAAATCATTTGGGAATAACAAGAAACCATTGTTACACCATGAAAAAGTAACATGATTATTGGTTGCTTCAGTGTTTTGTTAATGAAATATTGTTACACCCTTGTTATTGCAAAAAGTAGCAGGTTTGAGGAGAACGTCATTATTTCCAAATTGTTACATCCAAACTCTGCCCTGCTCTAAATTACATAGTTGAAACAAAGAAAGCTTCAGAATTTTTGACATGGAAGATTCTGACTCTAGGACATCACGATGCATCTTTTCACTTGTGGATTTTGTCTGTCTCCATCGCAGCTGCCCTTCCGAGTTCTAGTCTTCTTCTGATTTCTTGACTACACTCTCAGTTTCAGTTTATGACCCAGCCAAGGCACAGAATGCCTGACTGTTTTTTTGTACAAAAGGTCTTGGGTTCGATTCTTGACATCTTGAAAGACATGGGTACAAGGCTGGTGGGGAGGAGAGCCTTCTCTGTCTGAAATGCTGGGATGTTGCTGCCAGTTCAAATGCACAGGACTGGATTAGACTGTCCAATGACTACGTTTAAGGTAACTTCTTAGGGCCCTACGGACTCTGCTTCTTTTTCCCTGGCATAATCCAAGCACTGATAAAATGTACTATTCATGGGGCGGTGGCATGGGATGATAATGTTTAAAGGCTCCTCCCTAAATTGCAAAACCCAGGAATCCATAGGATATTGAAAGTGAAATAATAGCACTATTACAGTCTAGTGCAGAAACGGTCTCACACACACAACCAAAGTTGGCCTGCACATGATGAGATATCTGTGATTTTAGACACTTTGCTTGGCTAGCAATTCTGCTTGCTGGCATGAGAAGGGTCAGGTATCAGAGTAAGACCACATGTGGGCCTCCCCAGGGCCATTTTGTGGCCCACTACAACCTCCCTAGACCCCATCTCACCTCGCTAGAAAAAGGGTGCTTGTCTTCAATGCCTCTAGGAGCAGCAGTTTTTCTTCTAAGCAAGGTGCAATTCACCACCATTTTAAACGTATACGTATGAAAAAGTCGATTATTCTCTTTTTTAAAACAAAAAAGAGGGAGGTCAGTACAGATTCCAACAGGCCTTGAAGCTGGGAAATTGGCCCCTGGGCCCCTAGATGTTATCCACTCCTGGTCAAGAAGAAGTGTATTAGCTGACAGCATATGTCATATGCCCTCTTCACACCTGTCCTGGTGTTGCTTGCATCGCGCAGGGATAATGTGAAAAGCCTCTTGCAAGAGGAAATCGTGCCCCCTGTGCCTCCCTCCACACCAGCTCCATGCTGAATGGAAGGAAGTGTGATAGCTCCACCCCTTCCTTCCACAGCGCAGCCAGGTACCTTCCCAGGCTGCGCTGGGGGAGGAAGCACGGCCATCACGCTTCCTGAGGTAAGTGCAGGAGGGACGTGGGAGGAATGTGCAATCGTGCATCATTTTCAGCAAAAAACTGAAAATGATATAATGCGCAATTGCCGCGGGATCACTACAGGAGTGACACGTGATCACGAGAACATCATGCAGAACTGTTGTTGCGATTCCACGTCGCTCCCGTGGCCATTTCACGTTCAAGTCGTGTGTGAAAAGGGCCTTAAGAGAAACCTCAGACAAACACTGGGTTTGCACTGGTAAAGCGTATGCAGGGATTATATTGGCTTGTATTGGAAAGGGGCCAGGGAAACAACTTGAAGGCACTCAATAGCAACAACAGTAAGAAGAGAAGAGGAGCTGTGATGGGTTAAACCCAAGGCCTCTCTGTTCCATAAATTTATAAAAATAGAGGTTTATAGGTGCATTTGACTGAGCATCCTCAGAACTCACACTGTTCTCAGGACCCTGATAACAGGTTCTGACAAATGTGTTTTTAAAGCCCCCTTTTCCCAGTCATCTTTGTCCCATAGGTTTGTTTACACAGGACCAGACAAATGTGTTTTTAAAGCCCTCTTTTCCCAGTCATGCTTTATCCCATGGGAACCCTGGGGATACCATTAAGATGGACAGCTCTTCTCTGCAACTTCCTTTGGAATGCCCATAGGGAGAGAAGATGGCACCTGGATTAGGGAAAACAGGCTCTCTCTGCAAAATCAATCACCCTTGTTTCCAGGGAAGTACTGACTTTCTGGATAAAAAATGTCAATTTCTGGCATTGTGTGTTACTGGTTGCAAAAGAAGCCATGTTTTCCAAGCAAAATGTGCTTCTGCTACCACAAGCACATTGAGTTTAGTGGGGTCTGTCTCATAAGCCAACATCCTGTTTTTTATGCCAGGTAAGTAGATATCCCTAATCCGTGGTACCATCAGCATAGGGAGATGTCCAGGGCCCCCAATCAGCAGCCCAAGGAGTGGGATGCCCCCAACCACAGCAGCAAAGTCAGCTTTCCACATTTTGAAAGGACATGAAGTAATTTAGAAAACCTCACTATGTACCTGTCTCCTGTGAGATCACTAAGCCCAGAGTCTAAAAATAACCGAACTATGCCATGGCTTCTGAGAAGCCTACAAGGCAAGCAAGAGGGTTACAGCCTTCCCTTGGGTTTGTTTGTTCCGCCTGGCTGACCAAGACCACATCTTCCAAGGCTAAGAAAACGTGATGGGCCAAGGGTCACCCACTGATCTTCATGGCTGAGTGGGGACTCGAATCCAGATCTCCACACCCCAAGTCCAAAATAGCCACTTCTATAACCCCCACATCACATATATCATGCATGTTCCTTTCCCATACAAGACCGCATGTGCACAAATTAAATAGTCTGTGAATACAGTCAGCTCTCCGTGTTCACTAGAGTTAGGGAAGCAGGACTTCAGCAACAGTGGGGGAAAAACACAAATACCAAAATGTATGTGCATCTTTGCACATGACCAAAGCATGGTGAGGAGACTTGGCACCCAGGGTCCAAACCAGGTCAGAGAAAGGAAAGGGGTGGGTCGGAATAGAGGCCCTCTACTGTCATCTCTTTCACTCATCTTCTTACTTGGTTGTGTGGAGAGCACTGGGAGAGTGTTTATGGTTCTGAGAAATTGCGCTGCAATCCATCCTTAGCTGGTCAGACAGTGGCTGATGGAGACAGAAGAGGAGGAGAACCAGGCAGCTTTTTAAAGCACTGTGTGGCCTGATTGAAGCCACTTAAAAGGAAGGTCCCCCTCTCAAAAAGTGCTTGAGGTGGGGAGGGGGAAGGGGATGGAGAAATTTGCAAACAATCCATGAAAGTGAAACCCACAAATGTGGAAGGCCAACTGAATTGTCATGTTTCCCCGCCTTGGACCTCTGAATATTCTGCAACACTCCTTTGACTACAACTCCTATCATTGGCAGAGCTCCCTTGGATGGTGGGGGGAGGTCTGGAGCCCACCATGGCTGGGGGTGCCAGATCTGAGTGGTGGGCTTGGCCTCTAAATATTTGAACACAGCTCCTGAAAGGTTTTTGCAAGAATTCTCCCATTCGTACTAGGATGGAGTTAAGCTGGTATTATTCTCCCTCCTGTGAAGATAAGGTCAGTTTCTTCCACAGTATTCCTTGGATACATGCGCGAATGCGTTTTTAATACTCTTCTCTGCTTTGAGTAAAAAATGAGGATTAGAAGCTTTCAGATAAACAAACTTGTAGCGTGTCTTTTGAAAAAAATAATAATTGGAATGGCCTTTAACAGTACAAGTCCCTCGCTTCTTAATTTAAAAGGCGCTTCTGATCCATCCAGGAGGAATCTGAGGCCCAGGAGATACAACCAAAAGAAACAGGGACACTCTAGGAAGGCCACCTCTCAGTGGCTGCTCCGTCTGTCCCAGACCAATCCGTATTTCCAGAACTCATCAGCACAGCCCTGTCTATGGCACATGCACGCGCGCATACACATGCATCAGAGTGGCATAAGGACCTGCTTAAATATCATTTGATGATTAAATGGTAGTTGGAGAGTCTTTTCTAATGGCGTATGTGTGTGCATGCTAGATTTTTTATCATATTGATTATTTCAATGATTTTAATTTTTTTTTTAAATTAACTTTTTAATAGGACTGCTTATTCAATTGTGTTTTAACCTTTTTATCACCAGGTATTTAAGCTCCCTCTTGTTTGAACCTTGTTGTAAGCTGCCTTTGGTCCCATATCAGAAGAAAGGTGGAAATAAATAGAGACATAAAGACCCCAAAGATATTGAAGTATTCAGGACAGAATTGTTGCAGAGAGGTTAAAGTGAGTGCGACCGTACACATACGGAGACTTGCAACAAGGTTAAAACCCTAAAGGAACAGAGATGAAAGACTGGAAGAATTGCCAGTTTACAATACAGGCACACTTCAGTTATCAAAACCCCTGGGGAAAAACTAAGGCTCCTTTACACAAAGACCTATGGCCCACCCCTTTTCTTCCTTGTTTCTCTCTAGGCAGAAGTCGTTTTCAGCAGCATCAGCACTGAGACGACAGTTAAGGAGATCTGGAGAAAAACAGACTTCCAGCACTGGGTTCCAGCAGCATATCTACAGTAAACAAGGCAATAAAACTTTAACCGAAAAAGAAAGGGATTCTATTCCAGCTGGCCTATCACAGCCGTGTATTCTTCTTGTTCTTGTGTGCCTTCAAGTCATTTCTAACATGGCAACCCTGAGGCGAAACTATCAATGTGTTTTCTGGGGCTGAGAGTGTGTGATACACCCAAGACCATCCTGTGGGTTTTCATGGCCATGAGAGGAATCAAATCTGGTTCTCCAGGATCATAGTCAAACTCTCAAACTGTTACTTTTCAGCCCTCTTTGACTTTTTCATGGATTTGATTATTGTGAGTTTTTCCAATCAGGTCATGCAGCCCTTTAAAAACTCACCTCTGGTCCTCCTTCTCCTCCTCCACCAGCCTCTGGCTGGCCAGCTAGGGATGTATTGCAGCCTGATTTCTCAAGCACCAGAAATCCTTTCTCAATGCCCCACACACCCCCAAGGAAGGAGACAGGAGAGAGAGGGAGGAAATACAGGCCCACGAGGGCGATCTGCTCCCTTTCCCTAACTTGGGCCATTTCTGCACTAGCCTCTTATAGCGCTATGATTCCACTTTCAACATTCTATGGAATCCTGGGGTTTGCAGTTTCGGGAGGTACTGGCCAGCCCCTCCCGAAACTGCAAACCCCAGGATTCCATAGGATGTTGAAAGTGGAATCATAGCGCTATAACAGGCTAGTGCGGAAATGGCCTTGGTTTAGACCCTGGGTGCCCGTTCTCCCCACCACTGCCTTGACCTCCTTTCCACAAACACACAAAGATTTTGATGTTGGTGAAGTTTCCACTTTTGTGGAAGTCCTGTGCCCCTAACCTTAGCAAATGTGGAACGGCCAACTGTACACCACAATGGCTCTGTTTAGCTGTGTGTGCCTGCCTACCACCAGCAAAGCAAACAACAGCTGCCTCCACAGTCTTTTACTGACTATACGTGAACTGCAGAACAGAGAGAAAAGGGGGAAAGGAGATAAGCTGGCCTCATTGCTGCTCCCAGGATATAAAGAAAAAACATAGATCTACCATTTTGACAGCTAAAATGGATATCATAAGAAAACTGAAAGCTGATGAAAGAAAGCCATCCACAGATGCAACTTGAAATGACCCTTTAAGCGATCTGCAGAAGGCTCAGAATGTTTTCCTTTAGTGACGCAAACGTTACCTGTCCCTCTTTATGCATCTCGAAAGTTGTGGATAAAAAGTTTGCAGAAACATGCTGAACTATTCTTTTTTTTCTGTAGTGTAGGAATTTATCCCATTCTTTTAATGTTACTTCTACCTTTGGTACCAAATACTTTGGTCAGACCCCACCTGGAATCCTGTGTCCAGTTCTGGGCACCACAGTTCAGGAAGGATATTGACAAGCTGGGATATTTTAATTTCTGCTCTTTGTTCCTGCCTCACACCGTTCTGGCTTTGGACCATCCTGATCTGAAGGATATTGTTAAGTTGGAACATGTCCTGAGGAGAGTGACCAAAATGGTAGAAGGCCTGGAAACTATGAAGCCCTGTGAGGAGTTGGTGAGGAGCTGAGTATGTTTAGCCTGGAGAAGAGAAGGTTAAGAGGTGACATGATAGCTGTTTAAATGATCAAAGGGATGTCATATGGAAGATGGAGCAAGCCTGTTTTCTGCTGCTCCAGAGACTAGGACACAGAGCAATGGCTTCAAATGTCAAGAGAAGAGATTCCCCTTAAACATTAGGAAGAACTTCCTGACAGTAAGAGCAGTTCAACCATGGAATACGCTGCTGCCTTGGAGTGTGGTGGAGGTTTTTAAACAGAGGTTTAAAAGGTTTTTAAACAGAAGCTGGATGGCCATCTGTTGGGAATACTTTAATAGTGTATTCCTGCATGGCAGGGGGTTGAATTTGATGGTCTTTGTGGTCTCTTCCAAATTTTATGATTCTATATGATTCAAATTTTCTGTCAAACAAGTTATGCCCAGCAACATATCTACTTCATTAACTGAGGTATACCTCTAATTCATGGCAGAGGAGGAACTGGACAGATGAGAGGTGATTCAACCCTCCATTTGACGACAGCACGTTTAAAAACTGGCCCTTAAGAAAAGAGACTTTGTAAAAAAAAAAAAAAAAAAGAAATGGAACTCCAAACTAGCTGCTTAAATGTTGTCTCTCAGGACACATGATGGTTTTCTAGTAAAAGTGGACCTACAGTGGCCAATGACCAAAAACAGGGAAATTGTACAAGCAGCCAGTCATCTTGTGGAAAGAAGAGATGATGAAGATCAGGATGGCACAAAGACAGAACGGTGTGAGGCAGGAATAGAATCATAGAGCTGGAAGAGACCACAAAGGTCATTGAGTCCAACCCCATTCAGCTATTCAGGAAGACACCATCAAAGCATTCCCAACAGATGGCCGTCCAACCTCTGTTTAAAAACCTCCAAAGACAGAGACTCCACCACATCCCAAGGCAGCAGTGTATTCCGCTGTTGAACTGCTCTCACTGTCAGGAAGTTCTTACTACTGGTTAGATGGAATCTCTTTTCCTCAAGTTTGAAGCCATTGCTCCACGTCCTAGTCTCTGGAGCAACAGAAAACAGGCTTGTACATCCTCCCTATGACATCCCTTTGAACATTTAAACATAGCTATCATGTCACCTTTCAACCTTCTCTTCTCCAGGCTAAACCTACCCAGCTCCCTAAGCTGCTCCTCACGGGGCTTCATGGTTTCTATGCCTTCTACCATTTTGGTTGCCCTCCTCACGACACATTCCAACTTGTCCATATCCTTCAGACCAGGATGGTCCAAAGTCAGAACGGCGTGAGGCAGGAACAAAGAGCAGAAATCAAAATGCTCTCAGATCCTGCAAAAGAGAGGGCAGAAGCAGGGCAGGATTGGTACCAGAGGCCAGCACAGCCAGCTACCTATCAAGGCTCACTCCCCAGTTGGGGTGGCAGCACCATCAGTGCCAGAGGGAAACACTGACAGGAACAAGGAGAAGGAGCAGCCATCTTTACCAAGCTGAACCTTTTCCCTCAGGACAGATATCGAAATTGTGCCTGAAGGTGCGAATGGGAGAACACCATAAGGAGAATGTGGGCTCACTGAAACGCACCTGATTCAATGCCTATCCCCCCCCCGCCACTCCAAAAAAAAAAAACCCTGAGAAAACCTAGATCTGGGAGCAGGGATTTAGAAACCCCAACAACCTTCACACAGAAGTGAAGGTAGAATCCCTACTACATTTCCAAGGAAACCAGAAAGGGTCATGTCTATGGAGGAGAAAGGTGTCAAGAGGGAGACCCCACCCCAAGGATTTTTCATAAGCCTGGCCCCCAAGGTCCAGTTGCACCTTTCAACCCCAGGGGAGGGTGAAATGTCTCAAGAGCAGCCTTAGAGCGGGAGGGAGGGCGATCTCTTCCGGAGGATTGTTTTATGGTTTGTCTAACACCCAGCGACCAACCCCAGAAGGACCAATTCCACCAGTAATTTATCCCCAAAATCCCAGCGCAAGGATACGGCCGCCCAGCTTGCTATCAAGCCAGCTCTGCCGCACTGCTTCGCCATAAATATCCCCGACACGCCGGCAACCCAGCTCTGCGGCAGCCCCCCCCACAACCGCCGCCGCCACCGCCGCCACAAAAAAAGGGCTTGGGACCTATGGCAATGTTTGGAGGGGATGGGACATATAGGACCCAAATATATGGGGGGGCATGTGGGTTCTCCAAAGGTTTTCTCTACACCCCAAAAAGAGGAGTAGTCTATTCATTGTGAAGCTTTGTCCAGGTAACCGCAGTGGCTACAAATGGCTCAGCGTGGGGTGGTTGATGCCGAGTCTCCCCAGGAAATAAGCCATGCCAAGGCCCTTGCCAGGCTAGGCCTGCTCTGTCCACCACTGCCAAGGAAGCCCAGTGCATTGTGGGTCAGGCTCTGCAGAGCAACTTCTACCTGAGCCCTTTGTGCAGCTCCCTAGCAACCAACCTTTTGCTTCCAACTCCCATCACATTCACACACATGCACGCACTGCATGGCCCCACACGTCCTGCCACACACACACAAACACGTACTAAAGTCAAGCCAGGTTAGAAAGCTCAGGCCACAGGAAGGGGGTAGGTGGGGTGGTCCCAGCCAAAGGGGTCCAGGCTCTGCCGCTCCTCCATTGTGTGGTGCCCGCCAGCACCCAATTCAAGAGGCACAATTTATGAGGCCTGGGCTTCCGCCTCAGATCACATTCTCAAAGGAGACAGTGCTCCCGCAATACACAAAAGAGGAGTGAGAGAGGGAGATGGGGGATGAACAGAGGGCGTGAGACCCAATCGCCCAAGGACGGACGGACAGACGGACAGCCAAGGCAGACGGACTGGGAAGGCCACGTGGGAGAAAGGAGTCACATTTGGGTGCAGGCAGAAGAGTAATTCCCACTCAGTCCCTCCTCCCTCCTTCCCCTCGCTTGCTTCAGCTTTCATGGCTAGTTCCCAGGGAAAATGGAAGCCATTAATGGAAGGCGGCACTCATGCCAAGAGAGCAGGAAAAGGACAGCGGGCCTCAGCCCAACCGGGCCATAGCAAGCACAGGCCCAGAGAGCTAACCTGTCCAAGCCACATCACCACCTCTTTTTTGGGATCGAGTTGGGCGATGGCCCCTCAGACCGTCACCTGAGCTTTGCCGTGGCTGTTGTGTCCCTTCCTTTTCTCCATGTCAACCGCCCCCCTGGGGAGGGTGGCAAGGCATTAGGGATGCGGCACAGGTGCCATTAACTCCCCCCCCCGCATCGATCCGGCTCCCTGTGGCATCGTTTGGCAGCCATGACAATTTCCAGATTATTACTTAAAAAACCCATTGATTTAAAGGGGGAAAGGGGAGAGGAGAGAAAGAGAGAGAAACCCACATAAGAACAACACCGGTAATGATGGTTCCACAGCTCAGTCTCCTCTCTTTCCTTCTCTCTCTCTTTTTTGTTTACCCCTACAAACAGAAGCTTATAGTTCACGAGGAAGTCTAGATGGGGCACTTGTGGAAACCAAAGCCACGGACAAGGGTCTCCATCTGCCACAAAGGCGACTGGGCTCTCTGGTTTGTTAGAGGGGACCTGATCCCGGCATCCCCACAGAGAGAGCAGCAGCAAACCTCTCCTCACAGTAGCCACCACTGGGGATGAGTGGGGTGGGGAGGTTGCCTGAGAGAGATGGGGAGGCATGGAGAGATGCCGGCTTTCTAGGTAGCCGGCAACCATACCCTGGCTACAGCTACTGCCACAGAGTGGTTCCGGATGACTGTGGCAGCCGGGACCAGGGAGAGAGGAAACCAGACTGCTTTGTCGCTCGCTCGGCCCTCCCACCCACACAAGGCTGTCGGCTGCTGGGACTCCGAGGGGACCCCACATGAATGCATAAGGAGCAGGGCAGCTCTTCAAAAGGCAGCCTCCCTACCACAAAACTGCCAGTGTGGTTCATACTGGGGGGGGGGCAAAGGGATGCACAAAATTGCCCCTCCTTTTGCGACCACTTCCCACACACACACCCCCATGCTGCTTTGGAAGCCAAAATAAAAAACCCCACGAAGGAGGCGAAATATATCTATAAATGCTCCACCTTGCTGGCCTCGCCACAACTAGTCCTCCCAAGGAGCAGGTGACCCCCTGAGTAAAACCCCCCAGCTTTCCTTGCCAAACGGATGCCAACCCCGGGCTGCCCGCACCCCCCACGTGGCCAAGGGAGGCGGTCACTGGGTTTTCTTTTGACACACACACACACACACACACACACACACACACATCTTCACACACCCCCCACCATCCCTTCTGTGACAATGCGTAAGAAAGGATCCTTACAGACGACAGATCCTTACGGGAGCGAAGCGAGGACAGGCTGACCTTTTGTTTGCGGTCGCTTTAAAAAGGAAAGAGAAAAAGTGGCAAGCCTTTGGGTCTCGGCCCATGCCCGCTTCGAGCCCCGGGCGCCTCTCCTGCCCAGCTCGACGGGGAAGGGCCCGCCAGGCGTCGGCCAGACAGCCTTCCCGACGCGCGCGCGCACGGAGCCCCCCTCGCCCACCCCCCACGGATCCTGTGCACGGGGGGCTCGAGAGAGACAGACCCTCCCTTGGCCCCTCGCCGGGTTCGATGGACAAAAATCACCCCGGCACCCCTCGCCTCTTCCTCAAGAGCTCGCCGGCCCCGATCGTTATCTTCCCCCCGTTTCACGGCGCCTGCGAGCGAGAAAGTGCGCGCATCTCTGTGTGCGGAGAGTGCGTTGGTTGTCTAAAACCTCCTCCAGTTCCCAGCGGAGGCCCGGCAGTTGCCTGGGCACGTGCCACGGGGCACCCTGGGGAGGGAGCAGCACCTCACACCCTCGCCCACGGAGACTCTGGGTGCGTGTGCGTGTTGCGTTGGTCGTGCTCGGTCTCACAGCCCACCCACCCCCACCCACCCTGCCAAGACTGGCCTGTCAAACGGAGTCACTCCTAGGCTCAAAAAATAGGTCATGCCAACACACACACACACACACACACACACACACACACACACCCAAAGACAACACAACTAGGGTCTCGCCTGCCGCACCGCCCCCGGTGAGTGTCTGGGGAGGGGGCGGGTAGGCGTGGGGCAGGGGCCCCGGGGGGCTTGCCAGAGCCAGGGAGGCGGAGTGGGCAGCACAGGTCAGGGAGCGCCCCACAACTCTCTGCCACCCCCCCCGAATTCCCGGGGGCCAAGCGGGGGGCGGCCAAGGGCAGCCTCAGGCCCACGTTCCCGCGGCACCCCCCACCGCCCCGCAGCCCCCGCCCCCGGCTTCCCCGCCCCCCAGGAAGGCCCGGGGGGGTCTGTTCTGCTTCCCAAAATCCCCCCTCCCCATAATTAAGGAAAGAACCTTCCGAAGACGGCGGGGGGAGGGGGCCCCGACGGCCGGCCAGCGGGAGCTCCGTCTAGAAAATAAAAGCATTGAAAACACATCCAAGCGGGGAGCCCCCCCCCGACCCCACCCCCGGCCCTAGGGAAACCCCGACCTGGGGAGGGGAGAGAAGGAGAGAGGGTGGGGGGGAAGAGGGAGGCTGAGGCTGAATGGGAGCCACTGAAGAAAAGGAGAGAGGTGGGTGGGAAGGAGACGGGGAGGAGGGGAGGGGGAGAGGAGGGCGGGGGCAGGGAGGAGGAGGAGGAGGAGGAGAGGCGGGGGTCCCGCTCCAGACAGCCGCCAGACGGGGTGGGCAGGGGGGCAGAGGCGGGGAGAGGAAGGGAGCCTCCATATTACACGGCGTCTCCCCCCCCGATACACACACACACATCTAGGGAGAGGCGCAAAACCACAAGCGGCCCCACCAACATCTCCAGGTATTCCGATGCGCGCGTCCCGCCGTAGATCCCGATCCCCGTCTCGCACGTGCCTTCCTCCCCCCGCGCCCGCCGCCCAGCGCGCCCCCTCCCTCCCCCCAAGCCCCCTCTTCGGGGCAGCGCGCGCGCCCGCGCCCTTCTCCGACTCCGCCGCCGTCCGACCCGCGCCCTGACCCCCCACCCTCCTCCCGACGGCCTCCTCCCGCTCCCCAAGCGCCGGATCCAAACTCGCAGCCCCGTCTGCCCCCCTCCGCCCCCCTCGCTCCCCCCGGCGCCTCCGCCTCCCCCCTCCGGCCGGTACTCACTGCGGGTTGGAGCTGTTCCAGTGCACCGCGTGCCGGTTGCCGAGGCTGCCGGCGGGGCCGTGGCAGAGCAGGACGAGGAGCGGGAGGAGCGGGGCCAGCAGCCCCAGCGCCGCCATCCCGCCGGCCGGAGCGCAGCGCAGCGCGGCGCCTGGGAGCGATCGGGCGGCCGGCGGCTCAGGCGCACATCCAGCCGGGAACCCGGGGAGGAGACGATCCGGAGCGGGGAGCCAAGGCGCCGCCGCCGCCGCCGCCGCCACTACCGCCGCTCCTCCCCCTCTCTTCGCGCGCCTCCGGCGCCGGGGCCGCCCCCTTGCGCGTCCCCGCCGGTCGGCGCGCGCCCGCGATCTCCCACGGACTCCCCACGCTGCGCCCTAGCCCGGGCGCCCTGCTCTCCATCTGGCGGCGCGGGGAGGTCCCTGGTGCGCCCTCGCCGGAGCCAGCCCGAGGGGGCGGGGACAGGGCGGGGAGGCGGGGCCTCTGTGGACCCCGCCCCCTGGCGGAACATTCCCCCCGCCCGCTTTTTCGCTTTCGAGGAGGCGAGAAAAGTGGGGAGAAGCCTCGCCCCGTCCCCCCGCCAGGTACAGAGACTGTGGTTTCCCCGGGGTTGCTCTTGCGAAAGGGTTTCTGAGCATGAACAGAGGGCCGTCCCCCGCTTTTGAAGGCAAAAGAGCCTGAGGCTTCTTAGGAAGCGTTCCAGGCTAAATTTGCGTCCAGGCTGCTTTATGCGTCCATGACTCGGAAGACCGGTCCTGGGAGAAGGCGCAGAGGGCAAGCGGCCCCCCCCAAGGCTGAAGCCCTGCGCCCTGCTTTGGAGCGTAAAGCGCAGCCCCAGCGCAGACACAGGCCATTTCCGCACCAGCCTGTTATAGCGCGATGATTCCACTTGCAACATCCTCTGGAATCCTGGGGTTTGCAGTTTCGGGAGGGGCCGGCCGGATGTCCTTTGAGGTCTCTTCCAACTCTATAGAGGCCGGCCCCTCCCGAAACTGCAAACCCCAGGATTCCAGAGGATGTTCAAAATGGAATCATCGCGCTATAACAGGCTAGTGCGGAAATGGCCACAGTCCGCGGGCCGAGTGGGAGCGCCTCTGAGATCACGCAGAGGGCTTTTCCTTCAGCGACCCCAGCCGAGGATGTGGCCATCTGGCGAGGGAGGCCGGGGGCGCCTGCTTCCCGGCGAGCTCCCGGAGGCCTCCCTCGGCCTAGTAAACTCTCCGTTTAGGAAATAATGGCTACCAGGTGCCGAACATCTGGAAGGGGAAGCTGGAGGTTGTCTTTCATTCCGACCCCCACCCTGCCAACATCCCGAAAGGGAGCTGAAAGCAGGTTTTATCCTGAAAGAGAAAGCAGGCGAGAGAGAGCCCGGCCCTCCGAATGGAATTAAGTGCTGGGTGACCCGCAAAGGGATGTTGAAAGAAGGTGTGCCTCTGAGGGTGTGCAGAGTGCTTCCTCCCAGCCTCACTTGCATGGCACGTAACCTCCCCCTCTGCCCCCTCCCACAGGCTCATGCCTCTTCCTCTCTCCAAGATCAGGCAGGATGTGCTGGACTGCAACTCCCATTATCCCTGACCACATTGCACGTTGCAGCTTGACACACCTGAAGAGTGCCTGGTTTAGGAAAAGCATTCAGTTGGACAGAGTGTGGCACATCTCTCTCTCTCCCCCTCCCTCCATCCACATCTCTCCTGTTAATAACAAGAAAGCAAAAATGTTGCTTTGAAATGCACTGTGGTGTATGGAAGAGGCAGAGGATCCTTTGGGCTTTCCCACCATCTCCGTTCCCCCGCCCCACCTATCCAGAGAGGCCTTGGCCTCACACCAACCCCTGAAACGCTTTTCATTTTAAAATAATATTTATTGAACACAAAAAGTTTGAACATATAAAACAACACATAAGGATCTATTACTGTGGCTCTTAATATCCTCACAGGGGGCCCACGAAGGCTTGAAGTAGTGTTACGAGCTTTTACAGTTTAAATGGAAAGAAAGTGAGGAGAAAAGAAGGAAGAAAGACAAGAGAATCACCCAATAAAAGTATTATAATAAGAGTGTGTGCATTTAGTTATTTTTCCCTTCTCTCCAAATAAAGACCTTTGATGAGCAACTTTAAATCAATGTTTGATGCACTTTGGGGTTTTAAATCTTGAGTTAAGTCTTGGGGGTCTGTGGCAACAAAAGATATTTAAAGGGGGTCCCTGGTAAAGAAAAGGTTAAGAACTGCTGACCTATTACACAAAACTACAACAATAAACAAACATTAAACAACAAGAGACAAACATATCACAAAAATGACATACGACAATCGATGACATACGACAATCAAACTAATCTAAAACTAAACACAATATTAGAGACAACAGCAGTTTTCTAATTTCCAACCCCCCGGTTGATGGTTGTAACTTACAGTATTAAATCCATTTCTTCTAAGAAGAAGAAAAACAACTCGTTAAACAACAAAAACAACTAGTTAATAATTTTATGCTGCTTTGTACTAAATATACTTCTGCTATAAATGCCTACATTTTCCACCTTTGTTATCAAATCACTCACTTTCTTTCTATTTGTATTTAAAACTTAAATTGAATCTCCTGAAACTTTCTTTAGAATTTTCCCAGTTTTTTCTATATCCAGTCATTGAACCGCCTTTTAACATTGCAGTTAAACCAATGGTTGTAACTGAACAATATTATATCCACTTCTTCTAAGTTAAACATAAACTCCATAAGAAAAGAAAAGAACTAGTTAACCACTTTGTACTGCTTTGCACTATTAAAAATATATACTTCAGCTATAAATATCTAGCTTTTTAACCTTTGCTATCAGATAATTCACCTTTTCTCTGTATTTAAATCTTAAATCTAAAAGAACACGGTCAAACCTTCTCAGAAAAATTTAAGGAATTGTCTCAATTTTTCCTATATTCAGCCACTGAACCATCTTTTAATGTTACAGTTAAACTGAACCCGGAAACTTTTGAAGTTGGGGAGCTGGGAAGCCTGGAAAGCAACATAGCCCCTTGTCTACTCATCGGAAAGAGAGAGACTCAAATTTGGTGCCAGCCAAGACCCAGGCCTTTGCCCAAACTTGCCAGGCTGCGGCCCGCGTTGGCTCAGGCGTCTCAGGAATGCTGTTCAAGGCCCGAGGCTATGGTGTGAACTCTGGCCCAGGGTGGCAAGGAGCTGGGCTGGAATGACCGCACCCTTCCTTCCTATTTGGAAAGAGAGGAGGCCGACTGAAGGGCGTGTTTTCATTCAGAATTGGGAGAATATTTCGGGGGGGGGTATGAAATGGCCAGAAATAGTGTTCCTCAAGTTTTGAGAAATACTGATAGGAAGAGCCTCAGACCGATGAGCATCTTTGCAGTTTGGGATTTCCTCCATGCAAAAATCATGTGTGGTAATTTTCCACAGGAAATTAAGGTTTATTCTGTGCAGAAAATAATAATATTCCCTGCGCAAAATGCTTTCTCCTGCCATTTTCAGTCTGCGCAAAACAACCGTGAGTTTTGCACAGAATAAGATTGTGAAGAGCCTTTGAAAACAGCACTGCTTTCAAAGGCTTGCTTGCAGTGAGAATAAAATTTCTAAAATTGCTCATTGCAGTTTTACCAGTGGAGATTTTACTGTCCTAGTTCTCATGTCAAAGGCTGGATTGGCTGCTCTCAGGGCCCAAGGACCAAAATTCAAACAGTGACCAGAACAAGGGCCAGGAGGAAGTTGGGTGGATAGATGACCACAGAGTGGTCCCTTTGGGCCAAAGCAAAAGTGTGGATCTTTTCTCTCACCCCTTTTGATGGGGTGGGAGAGATTTCTTCCTGTCACTTCTTCCCGCTTCTCAAAGAGCCCCACAGCTTGGGAAAAGTTATTTTCTTGGACTACAGCTCTCAGAATCCCCTAACCACCATCTCCCATGGAGGAAAGTCATGCTGTGTCATTTAGACAAGGGGCAGACAACATGTAAGCACCCCGCCAAGGCTGTTCTTTTGGCCCTCAGATCCCCCCTCCGCCGCTGCCCTTTTTCTAGTCAAACAAGGGACAACCGCATCTCCAGGAATGGCATTTAACATTTCAAAGAGATTGCAGTTCCAGCCCACAAGGTTTAACATTAAAGCACTAACCGACGTTTCCAAATCAGAAGTGGAAGGTAGCCATTTCCAGGGTTGCTGCACTCCCCCCACCCCATATTTTTGTATTTTTGGTTGTCTGTATGGTCCTTCGAGAGTTGTAGGGGGTAGAAATGTTGCCCGTAGATGATGGCTCAGTGTTTCTTCTTAAGCCATTTTGAAACTTATGACTTCAGGATCTTACAGTCTTCATGATACTGATTTGGTATCATAGGTATTGCTCAGTAAACAAAATCGGTGCATTCTGAGCATGCAGTCTTTAATAGAAAATTTGGTACCAAAGGCAGAAACAACAACAACAACAACAAAATAGGGATAGGTTCCGAAGCAATGAAAAAAGAGGAGCGGTTGCAACATGTTTCAACAAACTTGTTACTCAAAACCAACAATATTCACAGGCAAAAGGAAACAAGCAGGTCAAGTAAGGCTTACAGAAGTAAAGAAAAACATTTTGAGCCTTCCAGAGATCACCGGAAGGCTTCTTCCAAAATGCACCCAAGGATGCCTTTCTTTCAGCCACCTCCACTTTTCTTATGATTTTCATTTTGATGGTCAAACTTTGAGATCTATGCTTTTTGATGTGCTTTCTCTTTACCACAGACCCCCTTCTAAATATATTTTGTTGCAGTGGGCCACCAAGACTTAACTTTTCTGGCTGTATGTGTGGTAGCAAGAAATGTCAGGTGCTTTCTCTCTGCCACTGAGCATCATTCACTTGCATGTTCTCACTGCATGCAGAAGTAGTAAGTGCTGCAAACATTTTTGTTTTGTTTTGTTTTTGCTATCAGTTTTCATAACTTTTGAACAGTTTGAGATATTGTAATGAAGATTTATACAAATAATGCCTGTCTTTCCATCCTTCCTTCCATTCTATTTTAACTGTAAAAGCTCATATCATTTCTGTGAATACATCACGGACCCCCAAGGGTTATGGACCCAGGTTAAGAACTAGTTTTACATGATTCATTACAAAATGAGCAAGCCAACCTTGGTGTGGCATTTCCTCCTTGCCCCTTCTCTGTCCAGTTCCCTTCTGCCCCAGCGTCATGCCCTGATGGCGCCAGTGCCAGCATGAATACAATGGATGCCCATTTCACAGGATATAGCATTGTGTGAACTACTTAATTCCCAAGTTAGTTGAGCTCACTATACTTCCCTACAACTGCTTCCCACCTCCCACCCTTTGGCCAATAAATTTGCCCAACCCTTCAGATTGTGGTTTTTCTTGTGTTTTGCTTCCTGACTGAGATGAACAACTTCCTTGTTGGAGCACTCCGTCTCCTTCCTCGAGCAAGAGAGGTGGTGGGCGGGTGCAGGTCTTCCCTGTGGTAACTTTCAACCTTATGGAATGAGTTTGTTAGCAGGGATGTACACAACCCCCCACACCTCTTTTGATTATGAGCCTCATTAGCATCACACGATCCTGACAAATGCACCTATCCCTGATGAAGGGGTGTATCTGTTTGTTTTTCTTTTGTCTGTGTGTATCTATGAATGCAGCAGTGCCATTCTGGGGGCAGGAACACAAAATCATAGAATCTTAGAACTGGAAGAGACCCCAACCCCATTCTTCCATGCATCAAAGCACTCCTGCCAGATGACCATCCAGACTCTGTTTAAAAACCTCCAGGGAAAGAGACTCCACAACACTCCATTGCGTATTCGTCAAACTGCTCTTGCCATCAGGAAGTTCTTCCTAATGTTTAGATGGAGTCTCTTTTCCTGAAGTTTGAAGCCATTGCTCCATGTCCTAGGCTCTGGAGCAGCAGAAAACAGGCTTGCTTTCTCCTTGGTTTTGACTTGTTGCAGAAGGCTTGTTGCAAAATCTGGCAATTGTGAAGAAATACACCTTGCTATTTAAAGAGAATGGAGAGGGCATACAATAATCAATTCAGCACCTTGGAGATCTCCCATAAAGTTGAGGCAGTAAGCTGAAGTGGACTCACCATTCCACTGACATGGAAGCCACCAGCCAAGCCACCCAGACAAACATCCAGTGCCTGCAATCCAACCTCTCCTCAGAGCAGTGCAAGTGTCTCCATGAGAAGGTATGCAACCCCCATGCAGCATGCCAGTTTAGTGCAACACAGGAATGACTGGATGCTGTTGTGCAATGAGCAATGTGCAACACACAAGTGCAATGTACAGCAGGTAACTGCAGTGTGAAATATTCAATCACAATGTCCTACATGCAGCTGCAAGGTGCAGCATATAAATACAATGCACAACATTGCTGTACACACAACTCTACTCCTCCAGCTGTCTATTGTGCTACACTGAATCATTTGCTCCAGCATATTTAGTGCAACTTACATGCATGTAAGTCACTAACAGATGCTAGCCTTCAATCCTGTTAGTCCCAACCAGAGCAGACTCATTGACTCAGGCCATTTCCACACTAGACTGTTAGAGCACTATTATTCCACTTTCAACATCCTATGAAATCCTGGGGTTTGCAGTTTAGGGAGGGGCTGGCCGGCCTCTTCCTAAACCGCAAACTCCAGGATTCCATAGGAGGTTGAAAGTGGAATAATAGCGCTATAATAGTCTAGTGTGGAAATGACCTCAGTCAGATTTACTGACACATTGACTCCCCTGTTTGACAATTGATTCAATGGCTCTACTGTAGTTGAATGATAAAGACATTAAAATAAAGATTTCCCGTACCTTGGTTCAGTCATAAATCAAAATGGTGACTGTAGTCAAGAAATCTAGAGAAGTCTAGGACTTGAAAAGAACTAGATAAGATCCTCAAGTGTAAAGAGATATAATTGAATATCAAAGTCCGGATTGTCCATGCCATCGTATTTCCGATTTCTAGGTATGATTGTGAAAGCTGGAGAGTGAAGAAGCTGATAGGAGGAGAATCAATGCCTTTTAAATCTGGTGCTGGAGGGGAGTTCTTTTAAAAAGACAGATGACTAGGTCCAAGAGCAAATCACGCCAGGACTCTGCCAGTCCTTTTGCTACCAAGCCTCTAGTCCTCTCTGTGCCTTGCTAAAAAAGCAATCAAATCCATCCATGTTCTTCCTGCTCATCCTCCTCCATCCCTACCCTCCTGCCTCCTGGCCTCCTCTTCTCGTCTTGCAGTTTCTCAGAGTTTAGGACTTTCTTGGACTTAATGCTCCTAGAATTCTCCAGTCAGCATGGCCCAACTGGCTGGGGTGGACAGATGCCTCCCCACCATTTTGACACCCTGTTATTTGACAAATCATATTTTTGGTTCTTCCAAGTTAAGGACAAGTTCCATTAATTCTAAGAAAGTCCCATTCTTTCATAACTTCTTTTTGTCTACAGATGTTTGCTTGGGATTGCTCGCATGCATGCACTGCTTGAAAAGTGACCTGGGGGAGAAAGATGCCAAACCAGCTAAGAGACTTTGCAAGCAGCGCACATGTGTGGCCAGTCGCATGTGAGCCTCCATAAGTCCTTCATGCTCCCCACAGCACAGAGCATGGCATCCCCTTTTCAACCAATTCTGTTTTTTGACAGTGCTCTAGTCCCTAACCTGCCCAATAAATGGGGGAAGTCTGTACAAAAAAACATTGGAAGAGGGTTATATTGTTTTTAATGACAGTCAAGGGAGACAAGCAGTAAGAGGGTTTGATTAATCAGTAAGGTTAGTTTCATTACAGTAGAATGTTAATTTTTTTAAAATTATGTTAAGGTATTTTATATTAAGCAGAGAGCTAATTATGTTACATTTTTAACAGGGGATAAAATCTTACTAATCATTAAACACAGAATAGAGATAAGGAACTTTGAGGAAGTATAGCAAAGGAAAAACAATATCCGTTCTTGGAGGACTTGGAAGTCAGATGTGAACTTGTTGTACGCTCCTTTAAGTTTTCAGCTGTCTTTGGTTTAGCAGTTGTTCAGGAGATTAGATAGTTGTTTGTGTATTAGTTTAAGTTAGTTTCTTTAATTTAGCTTTTTTTTTAATATGGTTAATTGTCTGTCATTGTATTTTCCCCCTTATATGTGTTTTATATTATTTAAAAGGATGTTAATAAAAAAATAAAAATAAAGGAACTCTCTGTCAGAGACTTCTGGTTCCTCCCCAAACTACAAATCTAGGATCCTGTAGGATGGAGCCACGGAAGTTAAAATAGAATGAAAGTGCTCCAGTTGAGAGCCAGCATGATGTAGTGGTTAGAGCACTGGACCAAGGCCCCCGGAGACCAAGGTTTGATTCACTGCTTAGTCATGGAAACCAAATGGGTACCTTTGGATACATCACACACTCTCAGACCCAGAAAACCCTGCAATAGGTTCATTATGGCTGCCTAAGTTGGAAACAACTTAAAGGCACGCAATGACAGTGTAGTATAATTGTTCAGTGTGGAAGGAGCTTCTAGTTCAGTGCTTCTCCGGCTCTCTGAAGTGGTGGGCCATCCATTTTCCCCCCTAAGGTGCAAGGGACCAGCATCTTGTTTGTACCCGCTGCCTACCACAGTTCTTTTCCTGGAAACTTCCCACGGACCAACAGGTGACAGCTTGCAGACCAGGATTGCTTCACAGCCCATTACTTTGAGCAGCATTTTTCTAGTCCTCATTGAGGCATGCAGACAGAATTTGGAACTAACTTACTAAGTACTGATTTTTGCTGGTACAGGAGGTGCAACAAAGTTACAGTCGAAAAGTAGTAAAATGTGTAAGTGTAACCTCACTTTATTGGTGTAGTGAGTAACACTTTCTGTTAAACTTTCTTTAAACGGGCATTTGTAGAAACACAGACAGGAGCTGATTGAGTTTAAAGCCCTCCTCCTATCAATCCTAAATGTCTTACCCTCTCACAAACATATCAGAAAGTAATTTAGAAAGGGACGCACAGCATAACAAGCAATGTAACAAGTTATTCTTTTCAACAGTGTAAAGTAGTGCACTTTTTCAATGGGCTCCTTCTCAAATGATGTTAACGACAAACAGAAACAAATTACTTTTACAAAGTAACTTCCTATATTCTGCATGAAACTCCCAAGCTGACCTTGAGCTGACCTTTCTTTCTCCATGCTAATCTCTGTGCTTTTCCGCACTAGACTGTTATAGCGCTATTATTCCATTTGCAACATCCTATGGAATCCTGGGGTTTGCAGTTTCGGGAGGGGCCAGGCGGCCCCTCCTGAAACTGCAAACCCCAGGATTCCATAGGATGTTGCAAATGGAATAATAGCGCTATAACAGTCTAGTGTGGAAACGGAGTCTCTCTTTTGCTCTCAACCTGACCTACCTTTCAGGATTGCTTTGTGAAAAAGGCAGGGAGGAGGAAAATCAGGTCTGCCATCTTGAGCCTGTTGGGAGAAAAGTGGGCTATCCAGGCACCAAATGGAGAAATAAATAACTATAGACAGTGGACCCTCAACTTACACAGGCGTTGGGGCACAAGATATCCATACGCACAAGTCCCTTTTTGGACAGTTCTTGGAATCCTCCACTTCCAGAGAGCAGAGTTATTGACTTTCATAGGCACAAGTCCCTTTTTGGAAATCTTTCATAACCTCCCCTCTTCTGGGGAGTAGAGTTATTGACTTCCATGTGCACAAGTGATTTCATATGAAGGATAGAGCAAGCCTGTTTTCTAATGCTCCAGAGACTGGGACATGGAACAATGGCTTCAAACTTCAGGAAAAGACATTCCATCTAAACATTAGGAAGAACTTCCTGACGGTAAAAGCAATTCGACAATGGAATCCACTGCTGCCTGGGAGTGTGTTGGAGTCTCTTTCTTTGGAGGTTTTTAAACAAAGGCTAGATGGCCATCTGCCAAGAATGTTTCGATGGCGTATTCCTGCACAGCAACTATAAGTTCCAACGATATGATTCTATGATTCTAAGTCCTTTTGTGGCCCACTTTTGGTGGTGCCAGTAAGGAGGACCAAATAGCAGGAGGAGGAGTGGGGGAAGGAAGGCCAAGCCAGCGTCCCCACCTCCTTCTCTCCCCATCAACACCTATACCTACAGCTACATTGCTAGTTAAGCAGCAACTACAAACTCATGAATAATCAAATATGCAGAAGTTAGACCTGTGAAAGTTGACAGCTGGCTAGATTTGTTTCAAGTAAAGCTCTGGGAAAAGAAAACCTGGGTGGTAGAAGAAAGTGGCTGTGGTTCTTTTCTTCCCCACCTCCAGATCAACAATGGTAAGCGGCCACATTGACCCTGATCAGACGGACATCCCCACAAAAGTATTCTGGCCTTTGGCATTCCTTCCTTGTGCATCAGTCCCCTTGGCCCTTTATATCACAGGTCATGTCTGCATGAGATTGTTATAGCACTATTATTCCACTTTCAACATCCTATGGAATCCTGGGGTTTGCAGTTTAGGAAGGGGCCTTTGTGGCTTCTGAGGCCCCTCCCTAAACTGCAAACCCCAGGATTCCATAGGATGTTGAAAGTGGAATAATAGCGCTATAACATTCTAGTGCAGAAATGGAAAAAGGCACTTTGGGAGGAGTGGGCCTGAAGATATGGCAGGAACTTTACTAGCAGGCCACAGTACCTGCTGCAGGTCTGGATGCACAGACAAACTAAGTACAAAATAGTTTGGGATCTCAGATTACGTGGGTTTCCTCAGGAAGAAGAAGAAGAGGAGGGGATGGGAGATGAGAAAGAGGATGGCAGAAAGGAAGAAATGGGAAAAAGAGAGGCAGAACCTGAGATTATGAGGAAGAGGAGGAGAGAGAAAGAGGAAGGCAGGGCAGAAAGAAGACAGAGAACCTCAGGTCATGTGGAAGAAGAGGAGGAGGGAGAAGAAGAGGAGAGCAGCGGTACAAGGCAAGGAGGAAGATGGAAAAAGAAGTGGGGGACCCTCAGATTATCTGGAAGAAGAGGAAGAGTAAGAGGGAGAAGAGAGAAGAAGGAAGGAAGGAGGAAGAGATAGGTGGAAGGAAAGGAATTATGAGAGATCATGGAATTATGTGGAAGAAGAAGAGGAAGAAGAGGGAGAAAGGGAAGAGAGAGGAGGTGGAAGGCAAGGAGAAAGAGTTGAGTTGAAGTAGAGGGAGAACCTCAGATTAGCGGGGGGTCCCCAGGAGAAAGAGGAAGGAGAGGAGGAGGAAAAAGAGGAAGATGAAGTGGAAGTGGAGGAAGACAAAGAGAATGGAAGAGGAAGAATAAGACAAAAATGAAGAAAAAAAGGGAAGGGGAAAGGAGGGAAAATCATCCTTAATTTCAAGCTTTGCATAGTTGTTAGACCAATACACACTTTGAGGGGTTCATGTTAAGGGGTCTTTTTGGGTAAACATCATTTAGTGCCTGGGCTCTCCTTAACCAGGTTCCACTATGCCTCAAGGTGTGCTCAGGAGGGTCCACAGGCTGCACAATCTGCTTTTGATAAGAGTAATACTAACCCTCAATCTGTGGGCCAAAAGTTGCCTTGATACACAGAAACCGACCACTGGGTTCAGTCCCTGCCCTGTGGCAAAGGAAGCAATCTGGGAACCAGGAAAGCTTACGCCAAATTAAAAACAGGTTAGTCTTCTGAGGGCTGCGAGACTTTCTGCGGCAGAAGGCACAGCTGCATACAGGCAAACACATCCCGAAGAAAGCATCGCATGTGGTCCATTGGTTTCCTGGTTGAGGAAGGCCTGTCTCTTTCTTCCAAGGTGTGTCATGGGGTGTGTGTGAAGTCTGTTGGAGGAGGGAAGAAGATAAGCTATTGAGTTGCCTCACAGCTGTGAAGAGTGCACAGACACGGGAGGTGTGTGTGTGTGTGTGTGTGTCCGTGAACAGAAGGAAGGGGGCCAAGAAGAATTGTGGGGAGGGAGGTGGCTGGTGAAACGATGCTGAAAGACCAAAAAAAGCTTCGATTAATTATTCATCTGAGGAAGTGAAGTGGAGAAAATGCAACATGGAAAAAACAAGCTCTGAACGACTGGGCTGATGGTTGGAGAGGGTGGGGTGAGGGAGGAAGGGGGAGTGTTGAAGGTGTGTGGGCAGAGGGGGGCAAGGAGAGAGCTTTACAGGGCTTGAGATGCGCTGTGTGATGGAGGAGGCAGGAGAAGGCCATTTAACCTGTCATTTTGTTGCAGCCAGTACTCAAAAGGGTTAAATTGGGTTCCATCTGCTGGTGGGCCTCCATTTTCTCCTTGGGTTAGAGTGGCTGTGTGTCCTACTTTACATGGAACAGCCCTCTGTTTTGGAGCTGGGCCACAAAATTGGAGAATTTGTCTCCCGTATCTCCACGGCTGGTGTTACCCAGTGGCTGCATGTTCTTTTTCACATGGAACAGCCCTCTGTTTTGCGGCTGGGCAACTCGGCACACCTTCAGTGGCATCACCAGGGTTGATGATACCCAGTGCAGTAACTCACAGTATCACCCCCATGGAAATTTTTGCATCCAGGAGCCAGAATTCCAGAGATCCTGGTCTACTGCCATGGGGACCCACCCTCTGGGCATCCCAGTCTACCTGCCTGGCTCTGCTTGGGGAAAAGCACTGAGGATCTCTTTCATTCATAAGCAAAAAAGGGGCAATTGTCCTACATTGAAGCTATATGGATTCTCATGGAAAGGGAAAGAAAGAAGAGTCAGGTGGTCATTTTGGTGTCACCTCTGTGGGCTGCACCCCCTTAATGCCACCACTGCACATGTTCCAACTTTTCACAGACAGAAACTTGTACATGTGTGGCCGAGCAACATCAATACAAGTTCCTAATGAAGAAGGATAGACAAGCCAGGAAAAGCAGCAGCGGCAGTTTGCTTTTGCCTGAGCCTCCTGGGAAGGGCAAGAGTGCACAGCAGCACCAGGGGGACTGAGCAAGCAGAAACACAGGTCCCCTGGTCAACGTCTCTCCCACTCTCCACTGTGGGGAGAGGCATTGTCTTGCCCCTGAAGTAATAGCCATTGTTTCCCATCCAGCATCTGATGTAGAGCCGTGGCCTCTTCTATTCCCTTTACCTGTTGATACCTCTGGCCCCTCTGTTTTGGTAAGGAGCAAAGCAACCCCACCCAGGGTCATACAGTCGACCCTCCACATTTGTGGGTTTAACTTTCATGGATTTGATTATTTGAGAATTTCCCCAACCCTTGCTCCCCACCTCAGGCGCTTCTTTTCCAGGGGAACCTTCCCTCTTGGTGGCTTTGATCAAGCCATGCAGCCCTTTGAAAACCCAGCTCTGTTCTTCCTCCTCTTCTACCAGCTGATGTCTGGCCTGCTAAGCATGGGTTGCAGCCCAATTTCTCATCACCACAAACTCTCTCCTGATGCCCCCCACACACACTCAAGGAAAGAGAGAGACAAAGTATAGGGTCGCCATGCCGACCCACTTTCCCTCTCCTTTCTCTAATCTGGTTTGGACCCTGGGTGCCTGTTCTCCTCGCTCTGCCTTGGCTCCCTCCCCACAGACACACAAACACATTTTTATATTTGCAGTTTTTCCACTTTTGCTGTGCTCCTGCGCACCTAACCCCAGCAAATGTGGAGGGCCCACGGCCCACTGTATTTACACAGAAACTTGAGTACAGCTAAAGGCCTCCTATTATGAGGATCTGCTAAATTTAAAAAAAAAAGCAAATTAGAAGGTGGGGACATCCTAAAGGTCAAGTCTTACATACTACATTTCTGGGAGGGGTAATGTTACAAGGCCTCTTAACCTAGACATAACGTAGGGCCACAGCAGTGTCTTAGGGCACTTTCACACTACACAACTATAGCACTGTGATTCCACTTTTAACTGCCATGGGAATGTCCTGTGGAATCCTTTGGGATCTGGAGTTTAGTGAGGTGCTTGGCTGCACTTCAGTGGAGCTTCCTAATAGGGAATTCTAAGCCCTCAAACAAACTACAGCTCCCAGGATTCCATAGGCTGAAGTCATGGCAACTAAAGCTATTAATTGTGCAGTGTGGACATACCATATACTGCATAAGGTAGTGGGCACCATTTTGAACATCCTTGTCTTTGTTCATATTGCAACCCTGTGAGACAGGGTAGGGTGAGAGACTACAGCCATTTCTGCACTAGACTGTTATAATGCTATTATTCTACTTTCAACATCCTATGGAACCCTGGGGTTTGCAGTTTAGACCCAGGATTCCATAGAATGTTGAAAGTGGAATAATAGCACTATAACAGTCTAATGCAGAAATGGCCTAGGACTGGCCCTAGTGAACTTCAGTGCTGAGCACATTGACCTGAGTCTTCCTTATCTAAATCCAGTACTCTAGGCACTATAGTGCATTGAGAAAGAGATGGGGAGAGAGAAAACAGGCAGACACATGTCCCTGGCTATTACCACAGAGACATCAACCTTTTTTATTATCTAGAAAGCTGGAAGAATCTGAAAAACAGGACAATTATATCTCTTCCTCAAAACTGAGGTCACATCTCAGACTCATTAAATCATTAAAAGGATTTCTAAGAAAAAGTTAAGTCATTCAGGCCTAAAATCTGGCATTTGTGAAGTCTGAGCCAGCTGGATACACAGGAAAAACAAAAAACCTAAGGGAGACCTGTGTTTTTATCTACAGATGGGAAGGGTGACAAGAGCTGTGAACATCCCTGTCTCCAGTGGGGAAGACTCCTTCAGACCATCCAGAAATCTGGCCTACACAGATATGGGCCCTGTCATTGAACGGGTAAGGCAACCATTTCAGGCAGCAGATAGCAGGGTACAGAAACAGCAGCTTTTGGGCTGGTTCTTCTTAGCCACACAGATACCCTCTCCTCCTCTGCCATTTTGTTCTGCTGGAGGACAGAACAGTGTGTTCCTCACACCTAATTCAATCTTGGTGCCCTCAAGGTGTGATAGAAGATGCTGTTCCATTGCCGGCATTTAACTTGGTATTTAACCAAGAAGTCCAGACATCTTCTGAATAATTTTGTGTTTTTATCTCAGGCAGCAAAAAGTCTTGGGTATACAAGAGAGAACGAGAGAGGGGAAGGAAAGGAAGGAAGGAAGGAAGGAAGGAAGGAAGGAAGGAAGGAAGGAAGGAAGGAAGGAAGGAAGGGAAGGAACCAACAGCAATTACTAGAAAATAATGAAAGGGGAAAGTTTCTCCATGGGCCGTTGTGTTGACCTCAGAACAGAGGGCCGCTGTGCAAAGCAGTATAAGGCAAAGCTGAAGGCAGTAGAAAAAAATACTGGGGTACAGACACCTCACCTAGTGGGAGAGGAGCTTTTTGGTTTGAATTTGGGGAACAGATACATGATCTTCAACAAAGGAGGAAAAGGAAGGTCTCATTTCCTCTCCTGAGGCAGCCTAGGAACCAGAGGACAGGCAATTCAGAGAGGGTGAGAAACAAAGAGAGACAGAAACAGGGCCCTCTCACACTCCACCATTAGAGTACTATGATTCTGCTTTAACTGGCATAGCAATATCCTAAAAAAGCCTGGTATGGAGTTTTGTTAGGGAGAGGTATCTAGATATCAGAAGAAGGCTAGGACTTGGATGAGCAGCTATAAACGAACTAGCCGAGATCCTGAAGTGTCAAGATAGATAATTGAATACTAAAATTACAAGTGTCCATGCCATCATAGTTCCAGTTTCTATGTACGGCTCAGAAAGCAGGACAGTGAAGAAGCTAAGTGTACAAAAATCAACTCTTTTGAAATGCAATGCTGGAGAAGAGTTCTACAGATACCTTGGACTGCTAAAAAGACAAATGAATGGGTCCTAGAGAAAATCAAACTTGAACTCTCTCTGGGAGCCAAGATATCTAAACTGAGGCTGTCATACTTTGGCCGTACCATGAGAAGACAAGACTCACTAGAAGAGACAATAATGCCTATGGTAAGGTAGAAAGTGGTAGGAAAAGAGGAAAACTGACACATCCCTGAATCTGCAAGATCTGAGCAGGGCAAGTGACGATAGAATGACTTTGAGATCGCTCATTCATACGGTCTCGTAAGTTGATGTTGACTTGACAACTTGTAGTCTGTACTTACATGGACAACACTTAAGCCCTAAGCCTCAGGTTTTGGCGTGGAAACCTTGGGGCTTGGGATGCAATGCTACACATTACCACACTCTTGCCTCCAGGTGTCTATCTGTGAAATGTAATTCATAGAGATCACATATCCTTACTTAAGGAAGCAAAATGGGTACCGATTTGCCCAGTTTTCCCACTGGGAACCCATTTTTGCTGGCGTTGCATGGTGGAACAATGTCACCATTGCTCAGGCAGTGACTGGACAAAACATTCACAAGAGAGGAGATGGTGGCTTGTTGCCTGCAAAACCAGCCCCCCTCCCCTCCCGCCCACGGCGCAGCCGTCAGGAACCCTGGCAGGTTGACGGCACAACCAGTGCCGACAGCGAGAACGGGCAGTGCCAGGGACAAGAGTGGCGGTGGAGGATGAGTTTGTTGTAGGCAGCCAGGGAGGGAGAGAAGAAAGGAGGGAGGAAAGCTAGGGTTGGGGGTGGGAAAAAAGAAAGAAAGAATGGGTTGCACAGCTGACGCTCAGTGGCAGGGAACGGCGAGTGTGTTGGCTTTCTGTCTGCCACAGCGTGCCAGCCACCACCTTCTGCCACAGCGTGCCACCCCTTGCGCAGGAGTAGGAATCCCTCTGGTACATGCCGATGTATGGAAATAGCTCCGCTTAAACAGTGAGGGTGTTTTTTTCCTCCTCTCAAAGGGAAAAAATACAAGCACACACCTCCACATGCTGCACATGTTACGACCACCACCATCTTGCCGCCACACAAATGGGGAACATGGCACCTGCGAGGGGAAAAATATGCATTTACTATCATGAAGAGAAAAACATGTAAAAGGTGTCATTCATAGGTGGCAACCAAAACAAAACAAAAATACCAACTTGCTGTGTTTGAGGCCCACGTGGGTACCATTCATGGTGCTATCTTTGCAGTCTCTCAGAACACAGAGATGGGAACGCCAATTTCTCCCCCGTGCTTTTTCTCCCCCCAGACCCCCGTCCCTTGCTGACCAACTGAGAGCTGAACACCGCCACTTGGATTTGGCTCAGCTCAGCACAAGGGGGTGGTTGTTTGTCGGTTTTCTGCTCTGACTCATTTCCCCAAGCTGGTGGCAAGTTGCTTCATTCCCACGTGCCAGCTTTTGGGAGAACGCCAGGCAAGGGAATGGGAGGCGGGAGAAGAGCCTGTGAGCCTGCCAACCGGTACAATGCTGCCGGCACTCAGGAGAGTTTGGCATAAGGAACTGGCCAGCCAGAGCAGCCACGCTGAGGACTAGATAGTTGGCATCATGGGCTGGGTGGCCAGCTTTGGCTCGGAGGTGCTTCAGAAGGTGTTGTGGTCCCGAAAGAAACAAGAAGGGCCAGCCTTAAATGAGTCAGAAAGAGTTAAGGAAACCTGGAAGATCTGCCTTTCAAATCCCACATGCTAGGTTTTCTCAGGTCTCAGTTTTGCCCAGCTGTAAAATGGGGAAGTTCATGAAAGCATCTCAGGTTACTCTCTTTCTCAGGCCATTTCCACACAAGGCTCTTATAGTGCTATTATTCCACTTTCAACATCCTAGTGAATCCTGGCGTTTTCAGTTTAAGGAGGGGCCTCAAAGGCTCTTCCCTAAACTGCAAACCTCAGGATTCCCTAAGATGTTGAAAGTGGAATAATAGCACTATAACAGTCTAGTGTGGAAATGGCCTCAGGGCCAAATCTACTCCATGGGACTGCTGTGAAGATTTTAAAAATAGTACCCTGTCCTTCATTCTTTGGAGAGCAGCTTATAAATATGGAGAGCAGCTTATAAATATGACAAGAGAAGCTGGAAAATAACAGAGGCACTCCACTCCTGCATCTTCTTTCTCCTGGACAGAAGGACTGGGGTTGTTTGGCTAGAACTATCCCAGGCTCTGAGATTTCAGCACCAAAACAGGAGACCTAGGGAGAATCCCTTATGATGTCACATCTGCTAGGGCTCTGGGAATGTCATTATACACAATACTGAAAGCATTAACCACAGCTGCCCAGAGTATGCCATTCAAATAACATACCCTGTAACTGTCTTAATTTGGCAGGGACATTCCTCTGTCATCCCACTTTTTCATCTGCTTTTGAAATGTCCCACTTTCTCTCTCCTCTTCCCATTTTCCCCTTTGTTCCCAGGTTACATCACTTGCTGCAAACTGAATTCAAAGAGCAAAAATAGTCTATCTTCAATTAACTTGGGGTGGGAAGGAAAGAAGATGGGGGTGGAATCTTTTCCTTCCCAGTAGGCTCAAGCAAAAGCAAATTGCTGCTGCCTCTCCTAGTTTGTGCCTTCTTTCTCCTTTTGCCAACTTGACCCCACTCTTGACATTGCTTGGCTACACACGTCCTGGCTTTCATCTGTGAAATATAGTCAAGTATGAAAGAGAAGAGCAAGTGTGATGTATCAGTCTGAGCACTGGATTATGACCCTGGGGACTACTGGCCCATGGAAACCCTTGGGTGCATCGAACATTCTCAGCCCCAGAAAATCCTGCGATAGTTTCACCATAGGGTCACTATAAGTCTGAAACAGAACAAAACACAGAAGACACAGAACAACAAAATGAGGCACCAACAGGTACCAAGTCTTAACAAGGCAGGCAAATAGATACATGTATACCCTGCAAGGCAGTTCTCTCACTCTGAGATTCCTCCCCCTTGCCAAGAAAACAGGCCAGAACCTGAGAGCTGGGAACCCGAAACAGGGTGCAATTCTAGCTGGGCCATAACTCTCAACTAGTCGACTAGTTTGCAACCCTCATTTCTAGGTTCTCCCCCAGCCCCTGATATTGCTCAAGAACGCACAAGGTTAAGGAGCAAAATGCCCCATGGCTGGTTCCTACTTTGGGGGAGCATTGGAAGGGGGACAGCCTGGATCCTGCACTTGGGCACCACCACAGGTTTGTAAGGATCGGTGGAGGGAGGCCCCGGGGTTTGTGGGTGGGGGGTGTGTTCAAGTTGCCTCCTCTTGGCCTGGTTAATATTTAACTGTGGCTTCCTGTGACAGAACAGTTCCGAGTGTAGTGCATAGACAGTGTTCAATAAATCATTGCACGGGGCCAAGGAAGGAGGAGTGTGTGTATGGGGGGGTGAGTGTTGCAGCTGCATCGGGCGACGGTGAGAAGAGGGGGGGAGTGGGGTGTGATAATGGAGATTGCTGAGCAGAGAGTGGGATAAATTATTCATTAAATAAATAAACATGGAGCGGGAGTGAGAAGGGAGCAGGCGGGAGTGCAGGGGGGGCGGCGGGCGGAGGTGGAGGAGGAGGACCTGGCAAGAGGTTGGCAGGAAACATTAACCCCCTCCAGCCGCTCAGCTCACCCCAAGGAAAAGGCACATCAAAAGGCATGGCAGAGAAACACCTCCCTCTAAAAAGAAAAGAGAGAGAGAGATGCCTATGGATGTTCCCTTGCAACTTTTGGCCAGAACCCACCAAGGTTTGCTTGGAACCTAGGAAATGCCACCTTCTGATTTCAGAGACCGTTGTCCCTTCTGGCCTTTGCAACTTGGAACTGATGGAGACCCATGGCCAGATCTGGAGCGAGGTTCAAGAAGAGAGCCTGGAAGGCTCTGAGGGGTTGTGGTAAAACTGGAAGAGAATCTTTGATAGCCAACAACAGCAAAAAATCTTCACGGGCTGAGTCAACAGAATCTTTGTAGGTGATGGGCAGAGAGAGAATGGAATACGTAAAGGTTCAGAAAGAGCCAACAGAACTTCCTTGAGTCGTGAGTGGGGCCAATAGAACTTTTGTGGTTGTGGGCAGAGCCCACAGGATCTTTGGAGGTTCAGGGAGGATCCAACAGAATCTTGGTGGGTCATGAATGGAGCCAAAAGAGTCTCTACAGGGTATGGACATAGCAAGCAAAAACCTTTCACGGTTCATGGGTGGAGCCAATAGACTCATCATGGTCTTTAGGCAGACTCAGAACAGAAATTTTGCAAATAATGGGCAAAGCCAGAACAGAATCTTCATGAGTCATGGGTGGCGCCAACAGATGTAGGTGAGTTGTGAGCAGAAACTGTGAAATCATTGTGGGTCACAAGTGGAGCCAAAAGATTCTTCACAAGTTATGGTTGTAATTGCTGTATGCCTTCAAGTTGTTTCCAACTTTCTGCGACCCTAAAGCAAAGGTCTCAAAGAGTTTTCTTGGCAGAGGGCCTTCTTCTTTGCCTTCTTCTGAGGCTGAGAGAGTGTGACTTGCCCAAGGTCACCAAGTGGGTTTCCACAGCTGAGCAGAGATTCAAATCCTGGTCTCCAGAGTTGTAGTCCAACACTTCAAACTACTACACCATGCTCACTTTCACAAGTTATGGACAAACAAAAAAAGTCATGGTTCTTCAGTGGAACCAACAAAATCTTTTATGAGTCAAACAATCATAGAATCACAGAGTTGGAAGAGACCACAAGGGTCAAGAAGTCCAATCCCCTTCTGCCATGCAGGGAGACACCATCAAAGCATTCACGACAGATGGCCATCCAGCCTTGGTTTAAAAATCTCCAAAGAAAGAGACTCCACCACACTTGGAGGCAGTGCATTCCACTGTTTAAACTGAGAGGCCATTGGATGTTCTGTTTCTTCTCTTAGTCAGTGCAGCATCGCATAGAATCATAGAATCTTGGAGCTGGAAGAGACCATAAGGGCCATCCAGTCCAACCCCTTTCTGTCATGCAGGAATATACTGTCAAAGCATTCCTGACAGGTAGCCATCCAGCCTCTGTTTAAAAACTTCCAAAGAAGGAGACTCCACCACACTCAAAGGCAGTGTATTCCACTATTGAACTGCTCTCACTGTCAGGAAATTCTTCCTAACATTTAGATGGAATCTCTTTCCCTGAAGTTTGAAGCCGTTGCCCCATGTCCTAGACTCTGGAGCAGCAGAAAACAGGCTTGCTACATCCACCACATGACATCCCTGCAAATATTTAAACACAGCTATCATGTCACCTCTTAATCTTCTCTTCTCCAAGCTAATAATACCCAGCTCCCTAAGCCAGTCCTCATAGGACTTCATGGTTTCCAGGCTCATGCATGGGCAGAGTCAAACAGAATCTTTATGCAAGCCCAAGACATTTGACTACCTAAAGCAAAGTAAAAGATGGCTGCCTACTCTATTCCATTTACAGAAGCTGACCAAACTAACATACCCCCACAAACATTTCATGGATGAAAAGTGAGACAGGTGTGGTCAAACAATATCAGAGTGTAGTCAAGATGGTAAAAATTATCAGTGAGGAAGAGCACACAAGCCAGGAGAGGCTGTAGCAGTTTGCTGTTGGGAACAGCAAGATTCCACCCCTTTCTCTCCAATCTCCCTGCTGAGTTAACTGAGTACAAACTACTTTTGTGCTTTGCAGATTTGCAATTTGCAGCCATTGAAGCAAGCTGAGGAAAAGGGAGGGAAGTGGAAAGAAACCAGAACATTTTATAATCAGCTCAAAAAGTGGGGTGACAGAGGATTAATTAGCAATGTCCGTGCCAAACTGGGATGGTTGGAGGTTACGGACTGACAGGGCAATAGCTTCATACCGGAACAGTGGTGAGTGTCCCTCACAGGACCTGCAAGAGGCTGCATGATATACAAAGCTCGGTTCTCCGAGAGAGAGGAACGGTCACTAGGCTCTGCAGGTACAGTTGCTGGACTCCAGCAACCACTGGCTAATGGTATGGCTGAACCCGTTTCTGGATCATGAGCAGATCTAGAACAGGCTCTTCCTAAATTGTGGGCAAACACAAGCCAAAATCCTTGCAAACTGAGCCAGCAGATTCTTTGTGGATTGTGGCCAACACCAAATCAGAATATGTTGATGTTTTTACAGTCCTGGTTAAGTTAGGACTCGTTTTGGCGGCTGAGGTTTCCTGAAACCAAGCCTCATAAGTGAAACTTGGGTTTGGGTTTTTTTACCACATTGATTGATTGATTATATTTATAAGTCACCTTTCTCCCAGAGTATAACCTGAGGTGGTTTCCAAAAAAGTTTTAAAAAATAACACTAATGAAACATTTAAAACAATCAAGAACATTAGAAAAGGATAAAAGAATTATAAAAGCCTACAAAAATTTTAAAAACATCTTGATAAATTAAAAGCCCACCTGCTCACATATTAAAAGCCTGGTTAAATAAGAAGATTTTTGCCTGCTGATGAAGGAAAGCAAAGAGGGGGCCAGTCTAGCTTCCTGAGGAAGGGATTTCCAGAGGGTGGAAGCAGCCACTGAGAAGGACTTCTCCGGTGTCCTCACCAGGTGAGCCTGGGATGGTAGCAGGACTGAGAGAAAGCCTTCCTCTTAGGGCTCTGGCAGGTTCGTATCGGGTTTCTGAGCATATGCAGAGGGTGTAACAGTTACTAATTCATAATCATGCTTGCGGTTCTCAAGATTACAGAGGGTGTGGGGCTTTTGAGCAGCCACAAGAGCTGGTACCATTTTACCCTTGCACGTCAGAAATCCCTCACTGCCCCGCTTTGTTGCAAAATCTCCACAGAATTACACCTATAGAACAGACATTCCCAACACTGAGTATATCCACACTGCACAACTGTACCTCCTTGATCCCACATTAACTGTCATGGGATTTGTAGTTTCTTGAAGGATGCAGAAATTGTCTGCTGGAGAACTCTAATGCAGTAGTTCAGGCGAATGCTATTCTCTCTACCAAGCTACAAATCCCAGGATTCCACAGGATGGAGCCATGACACTTAAGGAAGCATCAAACTGCCATGATTGTACAGTGTGAATCCACTCCTTGTTACTCAAACTGTAGTAACCAATTTCTCTAGATTTCAAACCTTGCCATACACATTTCCCCCCATAAACATACAAACACATAAACATACAAAACTGCCCCAACCTACCTGTTGATGTTTGCCATTGGAATAAGTTATTTTTGCCCCAGCCAATTGAATATATTATAACAAGAAAGGAAGGAACCACTTTTCTAGTGAAAACTGTGATTCAGCAAAGGCAAAAGTGATGTGCCTTGGAGTCAATATATTGAGTACGTTTGGGGAAAAATCAAGATTTCTTCAATTCTGAGGAACATTGGCATTATCATTGAGCTCAGAAAATACAAGTTTTGTCCAAATCTTCACCCTGACCTTTACCCACTCCACTCAGACAATACTATTTTTTTTAAAGGCCCAACAGAGAGAACTGTAAGGTCCTCTTAGGTCCATTTAGGCAGAAAAAACGGAATGCACAAATATAGGATGGGCGACATGTGGCTGGATAACAGTACGGGTGAAAGGGATCTAGGAGTCTTCGTGGACCACAATCTGACCTTGAGTCAGCCGTGTGATGTGTCAGCCAAGAAAGCCAATGCAATTCTTGGTTGCATCAACAGGAGGAGTATGGCGTTGAGATTGAGGGAGGTAATGGTGCCACTCCATTCTGCATTGGTTAGACCTCATTTGAAATACTGTGTCCAGTTCTGGGCACCTCATTTCAAGAAGGATATTGACAAGCTGGAGCATGTCCAGAGGAGGGCGACCAAAATGGTGAAGGGTCTGGAAGCCATGCCCTATGAGGAGTGGCTTAGGGAGCTGGGGATGTTTAGTCTGGAGAAGAGATGGTTAAGAGGGGACATGATAGCCATGTTCCAATATTTGAAGGGATGTCATGTCAAGGAGGGAGTGGGCTTCTTTTCCGCTGCTCCAGAGACTAGGACGAGGAGCAATGGATTCAAGCTGCAGGAAAGGAGAGTCCACCTGAACCTCAGGAAGAACTCCCAGACAGTCAGAGCTGTCCAGCAGTGGAATATGCTGCCTCAGTGGAGTGTGGTGGAGTATTCTTCTTTGGAGGTTTTTAAGCAGAGGCTGGATGGCCATCTGTTGGGAGTGCTTTGATGGGTGTTCCTGCATAGCAGGGGGTTGGACTCAATGGCGACTGAGGTCTCGTCCAACTCTATGAGTCTATGATATACGTGTGTATATTTTTAATGAACACTGTTCAGCAGAATAACCATCGATCTTGTCTGATCTCAAAAGCTAAGCAGGGTCAGTCCTGGTTAGTGCTTGGATATGGAGAACCACCAAGGAAGTCCAGGTGCTGCAGGCTGTCTTTCTGAGGAAGGCAATGGCAAACCACCCCTGAGTACTCCATGTCTGAGAAAACCCAAGGAAATTCATGGGGTTGCCATAAGTCGACAGGTAACTGAAAGGCGCATATGCAATAGGCATGAACTAGCTTTCGTGCCTCCATCTTGTGACAGCATTTAAGATGCCCCACTCAAGTACAAACTGAACAGGGTGTAAATGTTTGAGTCCGCAAGCACTAGCTGTTGCATGTTGCCAGATTGTGCTCACTCTCCCATGCCCTCCTGCACTGGACAGGTAAAAACCAAGATGCATGTGGCTGAGTGACACCAGAGCAGAGTCAAGATGGCGAAGGTTATGAACAAGGGATTACAGACAAGGTAAGAAGCTGTCATAGTTTGCTTTTGCCTGAGCTTCCAGGGAAGGACAAGATTCTCCTCTCCCCACTGCTGAGTTGAGTGCAAACTCCTTTTGCAGTTTGACCTCACAGTTTGCAGCAACTGAAGCAAGCTGAGGACAAAGGAGGGAAGCAAGAAGTGAAGCTGTGACATTTTAAAGGCCACTTGAAAGGTGGGACAGCAGAAGATAAATTAGGTCTGTTTCTGTTAAACTGGTACAGTTGGAAGGTATGCTTTCCTGGTTCAGAAGCAGAACAATTATATCTTGGTGGGAAATGTTTTGTATTTCATCTGCCATTCCACCACACACCTCTTCATAAGGCAGAAAAGGAAAACCAATGAAGATAACTTCCCAAACTACTCAGTTCACCCAGATCCCACTCTGTGTGTGTGTGTGTGTGTGTCTTTCTTTCTGTCCTCCCCCCAATTGTGCCCATTGTTCTATTTCCTGTTTCCTTTTTTAGCCACGCAGCACTCGTTAAAATTGAATGAGGCCCTCATGGTTCGTCGGGTTGAGTCAACATCTCACTGCTGCTCCAGCTTGCCCGATTCCCCCGTGAGTTCCACCGAGGGGGCTAAACCCCACCCTCTCATGCTGGGGTTGGGGGGGGGAAGATGCAAGAGAGATGGACACCTGCCCCCCAAGGTATAAAGCCAGCTCTCCAAATGGCAGGGATTGTACTGGTCCAAATGGGAAAACTCAACACAGACAGGGAGCCTGCGGGAGTAGGAACTGAGAAGATGCTAAGCTTCAGGTTCGAACAGATTCCATTGCATTGGCTTCTGAGAATCTGTTCCAGGCTTTAGTCTGAACTGTAAATAAGTTCTCACAGAGGCTTAATCTATTTTAAAGGTCAAACTAAAAGCAAGAGAAGATCCACTAGCCCACAGACACAGCAGTCCCAAGCCACCACTGCCCATAATTTATCAGCTCCACCCTCTAATTCAGCCATCCATCCTATGACTCCACCCTTGAATCCCAAATTTGGACTCACTTTCACCTGCATCTAGCCCTACTCTCTGAGCTGGTCACTCAGGTCATGAGGCTCCATCCATCAGGCCCCTCTTCCAATTACCATGGCTACATTCTGACCCATAGCAGTCTGCTGTATCTCCACTCTCAAATCTATACATTATGACACCACCGCTGAAATGTCCATTCTCTCCAAGCTCCACCCTCCAATATCCCAGATTCTGCCAGGATCCTTCCATAAATCCATCTAGCTAGTCTTCACTTTCTTCATTGCATAAGATTTCCCTGTGGTTCTGCCTTTTTAATTGTTATTTTCAGTCAAGTCACCCTTGCCTTATAGCGGTTATAACAATGAGAGACCTCTCAGAGGCCTGGTAGTCAACAGCCCTGCTTTGGTCTTACAAACTTAGGGTTATGGTGTCATGCCACAGCCCTAGCACCCTTCCCAACAGCCACAACACAGAGACATGAATGGGACAATACTCACTACAGCCAGTGTAGGTGAAAAAGGGAGAGTCTATGAGACTCAGAGAGTTTATATAGGAAGGACGTATCAATTAGGCAAACAGCTGGGGGAGGCTGTCAGCCTATATAAACAGGGAAAGGGATGGGAAGAAGCCATTGCAGACCACTGATCTTATCGGTGGAAGCAGCATGTTTCACGTTTAGATCCCTTGCTCATGCTCCTGGAAATCTTGACCCTCGCCTTGTGTACAGACTTCGCTACTAGACTGTTGCTCTGAATTTACTACAGACTTAGACTGCGAAAACAATGACTGGTCACTGTTAAAAACTTCCTTTGTTAATCCTTCATTTCTTATCTCTTTTCTTTGTATATACTTTAAATTTATAAAAATTAAATAAAAAAAAATAAACTTTGTTCATGGCTGCAGATAAAAGACTCTAATTGGAGAGCTGTAAACCTTGGCTGGCTGCTGGCACAAGACATGTAGCTTCCTTGATTGAGTCAATCCATCTGTAATGTTCTGCCTTTAGCTTGCCATATGTTGACCCAACTCTTCTTTCTGAGAAGCCCTATTTCTCCAAGCTCTGTCCTTTGCTACCCCAGTCTCAGCCAGAGTTTGTTACTTGTTCTGCCCACTCCTTTGTGCCACAGATGACATTGCTCATCTTTTGGACATACTGGCAAGGGGGAAAAGAGGTCATGGAACCATAGAAAATTGGAGCTAGAAGGGACCACACGGATCATCTAGTCTGACCTTCCTATCGTGCAGGGATACACAAGGGACTCCTGAAAGATATCCATCCAACCTCTGTTTGAAGAACTCCAAAGATGGAAAATCATCACCCTCTCAGGCAGTCTGTTCCACTGCCAAGTGTTTCTTATTGTAAAAAAAAAAAAAGTTCTTCCTAATGTTTAGGAGGACTCTCTTTTCTTGTAATTTGAATCCATTGGTTCCTGTCCTAGCCTCTGGAGCAACAGGAAATAAGCTGGCTCCATCTTCCATGTGACATCCCTTCAGATATTTAAAGATGGCTGTCATGTCACCCCTCAATCATCTCTAAGCTAAATATACCCAGCCTCCTCTTCACAGATACCAGCTTGTCAAGGTCCTTGAACTGTGGTGCCCAGAAGTAGACACCCTGTTCCAAGCAAAGTCTGGTGAAAGTAGAGTAAAGTGGCACTACCACTTCCCTTGATCTGGAAACTATGCTCCTGTTGAGGCAACCTAGAATTGCATTGGCTTTTCTGGTCACTGCATGACAGCTTTGGATCATGTTTAACCTGTGGTAAACTAAGACCCCCTAGACCCTTGTCACATGTACTGCTTTCAAACCAGGTATCACCCATCCTGAATTTGTGCATTTCATTCTTCCTGCCTCGATGTAGTACTTTACCTTTACCTCTGTTGAAATTCATTTTGTTAGTTTTGGCCCAGCTCTCCAGTCTGTCAAGGTCATTTTGAATTCTCTTCCTGTCCTCCAGGGCATTAGCTGCCCTCCCCAATCTGGAGTCATCTGCAGATTTGATCAGCCTTCTATTCCATTATCTAAGTCATTTATAAAGATGTTAAACAACAACGGGCCCAGGACAGAACCCTGAGGCAGCTAACAATCACTTCTCTCCAGGATGAAGAGAAACTCTCTGGGTTTGGTCTGTCAAATAATTACAAATCCACCTAACAGTAACACTATCTAACTCCCAGTTCACCAACTGGGTTGCAAAACTATCATTGGAGCGCTTCTCAAGATCATGTGAACAGGATCATGAAGCAAAGGCCCATACACACATTGGGTGACATTCTACACAGAAATCAATAGAATCATAGAGGTGGAAGGAGCTTCATAGCGAGCCTTGAGACCAGCCTCCTGCTCAGTGCAGGAACTCCAGCTAGAGCAGTGTTTCCTAGATTCTGCTCATCCAGGTGTTTTGGACTTCAGCTCCCAGAATCACTGATCATTGGCCAAGGCAGCTAGGACTTCTGGGACCTGAAGTCCAAAACACTTGGAGGACTCAAGTTTGGGAATCTCTGGGCTATAGCAGTGATTTTTAACCTGGAGTCTGACCCCCTGGAGGTCCATAGAGCCCTCACAGGAGGTCCACGACACCACCAGCAGCAGCAGCAACAGGGATGTGGCAGGAGTGGGGTTGAGAGTGCTGAAACTCTTCCTTCATTTGCAAATGAGGGAGCAAGCTGGCACATATACCTCGGCTGCCGTGTCCCTGACAAAAGGGATACGGCTGTAGGTATGTGCACATGCCCAGACTATGACTCTGGAGACCACGGTTTGAATTCCCACTTGGTCATGAAAACCCACTGGGCAAGTCATTTTCTCTCAGCCTCAAAGAAAGGCAAAGGCAACAAATCTCATGCACGATAGGTTCACCTTAGGATCACCATAAGTCAGTTCTCAAAGGGGAGAAACATGATGGTGGGAAAGAACCTCCTCATGTCAGTGGCACTTAATTCTTGTGTGCCTTCAAGTAATTTCTGACTTACAGCAACCCTAAAGTGAACCTATTAGAGGGGTTTTGTGGGGTTTTTTTGCAAGATTTGTTCAGAGTGGGGTTTGCCTTTGCCTTCTTCTGAGGGTGAGAGAACACAATTTGCCCAAGGTCACCCAGAGTTTGAGGGGGGATTGAATCCTAGTCTCCAGAAGCCTTTAATAAATAAATATTTAAAAATTTACATAAATATTTGACTATTTAAATATTTAAATCTTGAGTTAAGTCTTGCCACACACACACACACACACACCCCAGGAACAAAGTATATTACAGTGGATCTCCAGTAAATAAAAGGTTAATAGTATCTCCAGCAGGTAGCTGTCCGGTCTCTTTTTGTAGCTGCCCAGTGAAAGAGACTCCACCATATCTCTAGGGGTAATTGGTTCCATTGCAGGTCTGCTCTTCCTGTCAAGAAGTTCCTTCTGCTGTCCAATCAAAATCTATCCTCATGTAACGTAAAATCATTAGACCTGATCCTACCCCGTGAGATAGCAGAAAACAGGTCTGCCCCTTCCTCTCTGTGACAGCCTTTCAGATATTTAAAGAGTGCAATCATATTGCCCATCAGTCTTCTCTTCATCGGGCTGAATGTGCCCAGCTCCTTTAACCTTTCCTCAAATGTTTTTTTCTCCTTATCTCTTATCATCCTTGTTGCCCTTCTCTGAATGCACTCCAGTTTATCTACATCCTTCTTAAATTGAGGCTTCCAGAACTGAACACAGTACTCCAGATGAAGCCCAACTAGCACAGAATATACTGGGATCATTACTTCTCTTGACTTGGAAACTATGATTCTATTAATGTGAGCTAAAATATTATTTCCTTTCTTTGCTGCATGTCACATTCAATATTCTCAAGGTCCTTTTCACATGTAATGCTGCTAAGCTAAGTGTCTCTCATCCTATAAGTGTCTACTTGGTTTTTGTGGCCTAAATGTAGAATTCTGCATTGTCTTTGTTGAATTTCATCCTGTCAGTTTCAGCCCATTTTTCTAGATTATACTTGCTGTTGTATGCCTTTCCAACTTAAGGCAACCCCAAGGCAAACCTATCACAGTGTTTTCTGGGTCTCAGAGTGTGTGATGCACCCAAAGTCACCCAGTGAGGTTTTATGGCCAAGTGAGGAACTGAATCTTGCTCTCCAGGGTCATAGTCCAAGATTCAAACCACTGTTCCACACTGGTTCACATAGTCCTTTTGAATTCTGTTCCTGTCTTCCATTTCGTTAGCTACTCCTCCCACTTGCAAACTCGATCAGGATTCCCTCTACCTTGTCCTGTAAGTCACTGATAAAAATATTGAAGAGCCTCGGCCCCAAGGCAGAACCCTGCGGTACTCTTGCTCCCAACTTCCCTCCAGTTTGAAGACCCAACTCTGATGTATTGTGTGTCCTCATGTTTCCTGACAATTTATGGTGACCCCATGAGTCTCACTGGGTTTTCTTAGGCAAGGAATACTCAGAGGTGATCTTGCCAATTCCTTCCTCTGAAAGATAGCCCACATCACCTGGTGTTTATTGGCAGTCTCTCATCCAGTGAACACCACCGGCTATAGTTGCATATGGAAATCTCTACGTTCAAAGTTATACATTGGCTATGCTACTTCAAACCTTGTGTGAAACAGCAACTCAACACTTGTTGAAATGTGCAGCCAAAAGACCCAGGCACATCCATGTATATCTACGTGCAAAATAGTATTACCAGTGCAACTCTGGTTCCACAACCTTGAACTCAGTGTGGATATTCCATATCAGGCCAAAATGTCCAACCTAAAATGTTCACCTAAGACACTAACACAGTCCCAGCCATAATTTCCAGGAACCACAGGCCCTAGGCTCAAATCCAGATCCAATCCTACCCTCTCAGGTTCCCCAGAGAGTCATAAGCCTTCCTCCATGATGACACCAACAGTTTGGTGGATGCCAATTTTGTATGGGTCTCCTTCCCTTTTTCCTAAAAGGTTAAAATCCTTCTCCTAAGACACTGCTTGTTAATGTTGGCCTTTGGCACTACCCACCACTGGTTTCCTCCCGCTCCCGGATTGGAAAATTAAATTCAGCCCTTAGGCTGAAAGAGGTTGCCCACCCTTGAATTTGGGGAGAGGGCCGTCAGCACAGCACACTAGTTTGTTTTTAAAATAAGACTGCATACCCTCCTTCATCTGTGCTTCAAACAGCACCCACCCAAAATCCATGGGAAGCCCCAAACAAAAAAACACTAACATGGTCTTGCATAAATCATGATAGTAAAGCCCTTGCAAAGAACAGCATAAGCCTTCCAGAGACTGCCCAACTGCATTGCCCCTCATCATGAGCAAAGCTGACCTATGGCTGATGGAAACTGCAGCCCAACAATTGTCTGTACTTGGGCTCAGCCATTCATCAAAGTGGAGACTGCATTCAGGAAATCAAAACACTAAAACGTGGCAAGGCAGCTAGGAAAGAGCTAGATAAGATTCTCAAATGTAAAGACATATTATTGAATACCAAAGTCAGAATTATTGTTGCTGTAGTATTTCTGATTTCTATTCATGGATGTGGACAATGAAGAAAGTCGACAGGAAGAAAAATCACATCATTAGAAATGTGGTGATGGAGGAGAGTTCTACAGATACTGTAGACTGCCAAAAAAGACAGAGAAATGGGTCTGAGAGCAAATCACACCTAAAATCTCACTGGAAGCCAAAATGATTAAACTGAGGCTATTGTACTTTGGACATGAGATGACACAACTCATCAGAAAATACTATAATACTTGGTAAAGTAGAAGGCAGCAGGAAATTTGAAAGAATGCATTACAGGTGACTGATTGAGTGACAGAGGCCACAATCCTAAGTTTGCCAGACTAGGGCAGGACAGCTGATGACAGGGGATCATGGCGGTCTCCCATTCAAAAGTTCACATAAGTCAAAGATGATATGATGGCACATAACACTAATACCAGAAGGATCACACTTTGGCCAATCCCTGGTGTGGAAAAACTTGGTGGTAGATCATTCATTCTTGCTGAGGATTGAGGCTGGGAGCACGAATGCCAAATGATTATCCAATAGCCATTTCAGTTACCAAGCGAGAATCACTGTCCACCAGAGACATCACTAGATATGCCCAAGGAAGTCATCAGGTGGGTTATTGGCAGTATCCCTCCCCTTGTCTGGAAGAACTGTTGTTGTTGTGTGCATTCAAGTCATTTCTGACCTATGGTGACCCTAAGGTGGACTAATCATGGGGTTTTCTGGGGCTGAGAGTGTGCAACGTGCCCTAGGCCACTCTGCGGGTTTCCATGGTCATGCTGGGAATCGAACTGACTCTTCTGGAAGAATACGAATAAGAAAAAAGAACTGTAGAAACAGAATGGGCAATAATCAAAGAGGAAGGGACTCCTATAACAGTCCAGAGAGGATTGAATTTGGTCAACAATGGATGATCACAGAAATGCTAAGCATCTGTGCAGGGGTGGGAGAGGACAACCGGTAAGGAATGGAATACCATGAGAAAGGGCTTGGCTGGCTTGTTTAGTGGCAACCTGAACAGAAGAGCTCTCCGCTGCAACATTTTGTTACAGGTCCCTTTAATACAACATTTATTCTTTATTAAATTATGTTAAATTATTAATCTATTCAAGTATAAAATGCTAATACTGCTCAACATACTGAACTTCTCCCATTATGCTGTGAAACAGCACACCCAGTCTGTGTTCTGATCTATGTGCACACTGGTGGAAAATGGGAGTTGGGGATGGTGGAAGAGGAGGAGGAGAAAGAACAAGGCAAGGAGAGTAACTGTGGGCCTTTCCTCCCCTCCCTTCCAGTCTCCAGACCCCCAACTCAAAAGGGATTATAGCAAAGGATTAAACTGCCCGTTCTTGGATTTCAATAGCAAACCAATCCTCTGGATCTACATTTGAAAGGAATCAGCCTATTTCCCATTCCACTAGCAACTCTAAAGCCATGGTCTTCAGCCTGGAATGGGTGGGGTGGGGAGAGGGGGTGGGGGATGGAGAGAAAGGAGATGGTAGTCTCTCTGGATTATATGCATGCCTCCACTCCACTCCTCAGAGCTAGTCAGCCTTGCCTTTTCACCAGCCAGAGGGGAGAAAGCAGAGAGACAGAGGGAAAAAATGGTGGGCATTTAGAGCATTGATCTGAGAAGTGGGATCATAGAATCCTAGAGTTGGAAGAGACTCCAGGGGCCATCGAGTCCAATCCCCTGCCATGCAGGAACACGCATCAAAGCACTCCCAACAGATGGCCATCTAGCCTCTGCTTAAAAACCTCCAAAGAAGGACACTCCACCACACTCCATTGAGGCAGCATATTCCATTGCCGGACAGCTCTTATCGTCAGAAAGTTCTTCCTGAGGTTCACGTGGAATCTCCTTTCCTCCAGCTTGAATCCATTGCTCCTTGTCCTAGTCTCTGGAGCAGCAGAAAACAAGCCTGCTCCCTCCTCGACATGACATTCCTTCAAATATTTAAACATTAAATATTTAAATATTTAAACTTAACCTTCTCTTCTGTAGAGTAAACATACCCAGCTCCCTAAGCCGTTCCTCATAGGGCATGGCTTCCACACCCTTCACCATTTTGGTCTCCCTCCTTCTCTGCTCTAGCCTCCAATACCCACACCATTAGACTGGTTACTGGGGGTTCTTTTTTGGCCAGCTCTCCCTCACAGGGTTGTTCTGAGGACAGAATGGGATGGAATAAAGTGAGCAAGAAAGGAAGAACAGTTCAAAAGGCGCTACCTTACTCAACACCCTGTTTCCAAGAACTGGAAACAGCTGATTACAGTTGCCCCTCTGTATTCACTAGGTTTAGGAGTGCAGGATCCCTGCAGAAGCAGAAAAACAAAAATATCAAAATGTGGGGGGGGCTGTGGGAAATGAACCAAGGCATGGTGGGGGGAATGGGCATACAGGATCCAAACCAAGTCAGAGAAAAGAGAGAGGAAGCGGGTGGGTGGGCATGGTGGCCCTATACTTTCTCTCTCTTGCCCATCTCCTTCCTTGGAGGTGCTGAGAAACTGGGGCATGAGACGTCCTTAGCTGGCCAGGTGAAGGAAGAAGAGGACCAAAGGTAGGTTTTTAAAGGGTTGCATAACCTGATCAGAGCTGCTGAGAGAGAGTTCCCCTGGAAAAAGAGCACCTGAGGTGCAGGGGGCCAGGGTTGGAGAAACTCACCAATAAACAAATCCATGAAAGTCAAACCCATAAATGTGGATGGCCAATTGTAACTGCTTGCAGGAAGGCCAGAAGTAGCCCATGGAGGTAACCCCCCTCTTGGAACCGGGTACGGTGCTCCTATCTATGGCCCATTCTGGCATTGGCCATTTCCACACGAGGTTGTTGTAGTGCTATGATTCTACTTTCAACATCCTATGGAATCCTGGGGTTTGCAGTTTAGGGAGGGGCCAGCCAGGATGTTGAAAGTGGAACCGTAGCACAATAACAGCCTCATGCGGAAATCCGAATTGTCAGACAAAACTGGAGAGAGTTTCAGCAGGAGTTAGAATCATAGCATCCTAGAGTTGGAAGAGATCACAGAGGCCATCCAGTCCAACCCCCTGCTATGCAGGAACACCCATCCAAGTCCCCCTGACAGACAGCCATCCAGCCTCTGCTTAAAAACTTCCAAAGAAGGAGACTCCACCACACTCCACTGAGGCAGCGCATTCCAGTGCCGGACAGCTCTGACTGTCAGGAAGTTCTTCCTGAGGTTCAGGTGGAATCTCCTTTCCTGTAGCTTGAATCCATTGCTCCTTGTCCTGGTCTCTGGAGCAGCGGAAAACAAGCCCGCTCCCTCCTCAACATGACATCCCTTCAAATATTTAAACACAGCTTGCTTGCCACATAACCAGGTAACAATCCCTGTACCCCCACACACACATTTGTAGACAACCACTAAAAATGCAGGAGCCCTGTCAACCCTTGTCCATCCTCTGTGAATTTTGACTACAGTAGCCCTTTCCAGACCCAACCAGCCAAACCTCCTGGAGCTAATGCTCCTTTGGGAGAGTACAAAATCAGGGAATGGGGGGCAACCACCACCATCACCATTGGAAAAGTTACATATTTGAACCACAGTACCCAGTAGCCCTCAGCTAGGGCAAGCCAGATGTTTTGGAGACTATAGGATCTGTAAAACTCCAAAGAGTCACGTCTTGCCCTTGTTTTCTGTCCCTAGCATGCAGACAACCTCCTCCCTGTCAGGCCCGTCCATCTTAACCCCTTGCAGGCTGCTTTTTTTGCCTCCACGGAGGGCAGCAGAGCAAGTGATCCAAGGAAATGCCAAGCGAGGTGTGAAGAGAGATGGAGACGCAGCCCCGGTGAAACCACGGGGCTCTGTTGGGAGCAGGCTGGCGAGACAAGCGGCGGCGGCGGCAGCATGAAGCCTTACTGGCAAACTTCCCTGCCAGCCGGCAAGCAAGAGGCCTGTGGGAGCCAACCTTTGCCCCACCTTGCTAGGCAGGAAACTGGAGATTCTAGCCTACAACCCTCTCCTGTGTTTCAGCCTGTCCAAGTGGGAATGGAAACAGCCTGGGGGGAACTGGAGAGCCAAAAATGTGAGAGTTGGGAAGGTCAACTTGGAGGAGGGAGGGTGTACTGGCAGCTGGGCTGGTAGGGGAGCATCTGTGGTAGCTTGGAGGGTCAATTCTCCCCCCCTTTATGAATTGTGTGTCTGGCCCCATGCCATCACAGGAATCTTAACAGATTTCAACCTCTTACAGTCTTCCCTATACAGTTGCTAGAGTTAGGGGCACAGGACCCCCGTGAAAGTGGAAAAACCGTGAATAACTCTAGACCCTCCCAAACCATATTTAAAACACACAAAAGGAGGATCAACATATTCAACCCATTATGGCATCAGGGTTCCTTCACAAGGCAGAAATGGGGGGCTGGTGGGGCTTACAGCCACCTCCACTGCTGCCCCAAACCATTTTTAAGATGGACTACAAACCTCGTTCGCAGTTTCTCAGACTCACAAGGCTTGCAGTCCCTACTGAAAATGGCATAGAGAGGCAGCAGAGGTGGCAGCAAAGAATCCGTGAATAATCAAATCCGCAAAAGTGAAACTCACAAATATGGAGGGCTGCCTTTATTTATTTATTTATGCATGCGTGCATGCATGCATGCTACACATCATTCTTATTTAAGCTCCACACCTAAGCTTACTTGGGTCTCGTCCTCTTCACTTTATTTCACTTTATACTCACAACAACCCTGTAAGGTAGGCTGGGCTGAGAGAGGGGCAGAGAGGGGCTGGCCCAAGAGGATAATAAAAGAATGTCATGGCTTAATGGATGCTGGAACATAGATTTCCCAAGTTATGGTCTCTAACTGCTATCCCACCCTGCCTTTCACCTTTGGTTGCTTTATTTGAAGGACTGTATTTTCCTCTGTGAGCCCATTAGAGGCTTAAGATCATCCAGAGAAGCCCCTCTCTCTGTCCCACCACTCCCTCAGGCGCATTTGGTGGGAACAACGGAGAGGGCCTTCTTGGTGGCTGCTCCCAGTGTTCGGAACGCCCTCCCTAGAGAGGCCAGGGTGGCCCCCCCTTACTACAAGTCAGGCATGACCCAAAAGCACACAACAGCAACAAAGAACAACAACAGCACACCATTCTGGTTTCCAAACATTGCCTAAGCAGCTCCCCCACCCCAGACCCTCAGGCCAACACACTTGCGCAGAAAGCATTGTCAAAAACAGAAAAAGGATTGGGAAACAGAAAGATGGAGACCAGTATAGATTCCTTGGCAGGAAGTAGCGCAAGAAGCCAATGCTTGTAATAGCATTCCTGGAATGCATAGAAACAATGCCAATTACGGTACATTTCTAAAAGACTTGTTCCGGGTGTTTTGGATGTAAAGTTCTGCATGCTGAATTTGTGCTTAAAAGCACAGGAACAGGGCTAGTTTTAAAACTTGGCAACCGTCTCCAAGGCATGTCTCCCAAACCACAAGAATCCTCCTCCTCCTCTAAATTTATCCCCATCATCCTCACTTCACACATTTCCATAAGGATTCCATTTTCCTTTTTTATATGCCCCTTACATGCCCCACCCCTGTACCTTTAAAAAGTGGTTGGTTCTGTAGCAACAAGTAGAATAGTTCCATAATTTTTCAACTATCCCAATTAATCCCCTGTACTTCCACTTTTTCAGCTGCTTTTAAAATATCCTAGTTTTTCTCTCTTCCTCTCACTTTGTCCTCAACCTACTTCCACTGCTACAAAGTGAGGTTAAGATGCAAAAGCAGTCTGTCCTTAATTAACTCAGGCCATTTCCGCACTAGACTGTTATAGGGCCATTATTCCACTTGCAACATCCTATGGAATCCTGGGGTTTGCAGTTTCAGGAGGGGCCGGCTGGCCCTTCCCAAAACTGCAAACTTCAGGATTCCATAGGATGTTGCAAGTGGAATAACAGCGCTATAACAGTCTAGTGCGGAAATGGCCTCAGCAAGAAGAGGAAACTGGACTCTTGGCCTTCTCAGCAGGCCCAGGCAAAGGCAAGGTGCAGCAGCCTAGTTGGTGTCTTCTTCCTCATTATTAACTTTTGCCATCTTGACTGCATTCTGGCATTGCTTGGCCATGTGTGTGTCCCAGTTTTCATCTGTGAAAGGTTGGAAGGTACCTAGTTGGTCATGTTTTGCTCTGCACCATTACAAACAGAGCTGGTAATTTCTCCAGCTCAGATTGTTGTAAAAGGAAAAGAAAGATGTAAATAAAAGTGGCTTTTTTTCTTTCTGGACCCCTTTGCTGCCTGAGGAGAAAAAGAAATGTCTCCAACATGACGCCAACCCTCTTCTTTGAAGATCAAGATCTATTGGTCAATCTCTGAATGATCTGCAGTCAATTGCCAAAGGTTACTGACTTAATGGGAGGGGGTGCAGAATTATCAGAGATGGTTGCCCTTCAGCAAAATGTTTATCTCTGAGCCTCTCGGCGTATCCACACCACACAAATATAAGATGCTGACACCACTTTAAGCACCATGGTTTTATTCTATGGAATCTTTGGGTCTGCAGTTTTCAAAGGTACTTAAGAATGCTTGGGTACTGGAGAGCTTTAATGCTATAGTTCAAGGGATTCTATATACCACCCGAAACTACAGATCCCAGGATTCCACAGGATGAAGCCATGGAGGTTAAAGTGGTATCAAAGTGCTATATAGTAGGCCCTCCACATTCACTAAGGTTAGGGGCACAGGACCCCTGCAAAAGTAGAAAAACTACAAATAACAAAGTGGGAAGAGGGGGTCTAGGCAAGGCAGGCACTTAGGGTTCCAATCAGGTCAGGGAAAGGAAAGAGAAGGTGGTGGTTCAGCACAGTGGCCTTATACTTCCTCTCCCCACCCCGCCCCCTGTGTCCTTCCTTGGGTGTGTGTAGGACATTGGAGAGGGTTTGTGGTGCTGAGAAATTGGGCTGCAATCTGTCCTTAGCTGGCCAGGCAGCTCCTGGTAGAGGAGGAGGAGGACCAGAGGCAGGTTTTTAAAGGGCTGTGCAGCCTTGGAAAGGTTCCCTTGGAAAATAAATGCTTGAGGTGTTGGGGGCAGGAGTTGGAGAAACTTGCAAATAATCAAATTTGTGAAAGTGAAACCCACAAATGTGGAGGGACTATCATATTTGTGTGCTGTAGATACATCCTCCATGTTCCTTTCCTGTAAAAAGGGCGTATGAACCAGTTGCCTTTGACCCAGTCTTTTGGCAGATCTGCTGGCCGATTCTGAATATTCAAAGCCCTGACTGCAAGAACTTACAGGTAGAGTTGGACTTGTATAGGCAGGTTCACCCCACTAAATATCTGGTGAATGTTTGCTGCAAACAGGCACCTTGCTCTGTTCTTATACCCTCCGTTCTTAGTTGACTCTGGGCTGTGGACCTGGAGGTTTGAATTAAAATGAAACAAATTAGGTCCTGGAAGCCTGTTGACAGAAAGTGGGGGACAGCAATTATATAATGGGAGGGCATATCTATTTCAGAAGTTCTGCATGGATCAAATGACATCAAAGGATGAGGCTATACCCCCTGGCATCCTTGGATATGTGGCCGAAGCACACACTGGACCTTTGAGACCCAGCCTCAGTCCTCTGCCCACAGCTATGGGTGGCCTTCATTGTCAGAGGGCACCACCATCTCTGCCATGTCTGGCCAAGCCTGATTGTAGCCATTTTGCAGTACTTCATTGACAGCTGTATTACCTTTGATGCATGGGGTCATGGGAAAGTATGAGCTTCAGGAGATGGGGCCACACTGTCTTGACATAACAGGAGGTCCAGGCTAGAGAGCTGGAAAAGACCTTTTGCCTGGGAGGCAGTCTCTTGGAGAAGAAAAGCCAAAAAGGGAATGTCCACTCTGTCTGATCCATGAGCATAGATCAGTGGTTCTTAACCTTTTCTTTAACAAGGACCCCCTGCCAATATAATTTGTTGCTGGTGACTCCCAAGACTTAACTGAAATATTTAAATATGTAAACATTTATTTATTTATTTAAGGCTTCTGGAGACTAAGATTTAAATCTCTGCTCAGGCACTGGGTGACCTTGGGCAAATCCCATTCTCTCAGCCTCTGAGGAACGTAAAGGCAAACCACCTCTGAACAAATCTTGCAAAAAGAAAAAAAAACTTGTGATAGGTTCATCTTAGGCTTGCCATAACTCAGACATGACTTGAAGGCACATAACAACAAAGTGCCACTGACGGGGGAGGTTCCTTCTAGCCATCATGTTTCTCTCCTTTGATAACTGACTTATGGTGACCCTAAGAACATATCAGGAAGGTTTCAGGGCAAGATTTGTTGCTTTCTCTAAGGCTCGAAAAATGGGATTTACCAGAGGTTGCTAGTGGGCTGAGTGGGGATTCAAATCCTGGTCTCCAAACTCATAGGTTGGGCATTTGTGCACACCTACTGCCATGTCCCTTTCATCAGATATGCAGCAGCAGGGGTGTGGTGTGGGTGGTGAAACTGCTCCCTCGTTTGCAAACGATGGAGCAATTTGTCAGAGATGGCTGCTGCATCTCTGACAAAAGGGACATGGCAGCAAGCGTGCACACATGCCCCAACTGCTCCCTTGTTCGCAAATAAGGGAGCAGTTTCAGCACCTGCCCCCTCTGCTGCCACGTCCCTGTTGCTGCCACTGCTGTCATTCTCCAGCAGCAGGGCTTTGCTGATCCCCTGTGAGCGCTCCACAGACCCCAGGCTAAGAACCACTGACTTAGGTAATGAAGCTTCCCATCATAGGAGGCTCCAGGGTGTGCTTTTGGGACAGGAGTAAAGTTCTCCAGAGAGGGCAGGGCTTACCTGGGACCTCCATGGGCCACAAAATTGGAGGGCCATATTTTGAGACCAAATATGTAGCAATTTACAATCATTTTCAAAAAGATAGGTGAGATAGCCTGTCATATACCCCTACACCCAAAAACTGGAAAATGGTGGCTGGGGCAGATTGGGAAGGAATTCAACCTCACCTTTTATTTGTTTTAGTTCTGCATGCACGTTCATGGATATCAACCCACTTCTTCAGTTGCACCGATGGTCAAATATTCCAATATAACAAATATTGACTAACATATATATCTATACACACACACACACACACACACACATATACATATATTGCTATACATTGCCCAGGATTTTATTTTCTCCTAGGTAATACTTGTTAGAAAGATTTGAGATCCTGTATCTCTAATTCCCCAAACTGTCTCACTCAGTACCCATAACTTTTCCCCATGTTCTCCAATCCAATTTGTATTCGGTTATTAACATATAGAGATTGAGTTCCTGAGAGAAATACATTGCCCTCCTCCCTTGCTGCTAGGCCTCATCTCCATAGCAACTGGCCTATTCAGAGCTCTCTGGCTGAGAATTCTAAAGACCCCTCCCTAAACTGCAAATCCCAGGATTCCATAGAATCTTCTTGGGCAGCCAATCATATGAGTTCTTCTCCTGACACAAACAGACAAGGTTTGACTTTTATATATTAGATAGTGTTGTAGTTCAACAGTGACTCCGAATTGACATCCATGAGAGCTCGTGTTGAAATAAAAGGTGATGCTTCATGGATATCATTCTCTTCCTTTAGTTGCATTAATGACCTTTGTGGGTATATGCCTTCAAGTTGCCTGTTGACTTATGGCAAGTCCATGAATTTCATAGGTTTTCTTAGGCAAGGGATGTCCAGAGGTAGTCTGCTATTTCCATACTCTGGCATGTATCTTACATGGCATGTATCTTACATGGCATCCCTCAGAGGTCCCCCACTCAAGTACCTAACCAGGCCTGAACTCACTTAGCTTCCAAGATCAGACAGGATTAGATGTATTCTTGGTATTTAGGCGGCATTGATGGAATTGAATATGACAGGTAATTGCAAATAGTATTGCACTCCATTAGTGCACCTGAAAGAAGTGAATTGATATCCATGAAAGCCCATGCTGAAATAAAACCAGTCTTAAAGGTGCTACTAGACCCTTTCTCCTCCTCTCCCATTTCCCTTCCAATGCAGTTTACAACTGGACTTCAGACCACCAACAAGCACCAGGTTCATGCATTTGCGGGCATTGGAGTTTGGACCATAACTGCACATTCTCCACCAGCTCGTAAATAGATACCTCGAAAACCTTTTCCTGAGCCAGGATATTTTCTGCCAGAACTGAGGCCCTGTTCTGAGTGTGTGGATCTCTCTGACTAGCAGCTGCTTAGAAGTTGTCTGATCAACAGATACCAGGCTGGCCAGCAAAGCAGCTTCATTGGTGAGCAGGTCCAGGGCAAGCTGTCCTTTGAATCCGGCCTGTTGAACACCGGTGGTTCCCGCTTAGCACATTAAGTGACATGAATCCAATCAGGGAATGGCAGGCACCATCAATATCAGGGCCCCAGTGCAATTAATCACAGACTAATTAGCACCAAAGGCTGAGATCCCAGACAGAGCTGCCGGCACTAGGGAGAGAAGCAGACAGAGTTGGAAGGGAAACAAAGGAAAATCCAGAGTCACCTGTGGGTTCTGCCTGCTGGGGATCTTTTGGATAGTATTGCACATGGGTGCTACTTGGCACCAGAGATGCCAATGCCAAGGAAGGGTGTGTGCAACTTCAGTGTGCCCATCGGGCGGAGAGGGAGAGGACGCCATGTGCCGAGAGGTTCAAGAGAACATGATAAAATCAACTCTTGCCTTATCTGTGATGGCCTGCATCCAGAGATGCTTGCCATTGACAATATGTTGTGTGGAAGTGAAATGAGTCTTGTAACAAATTTCTGTTATGCAACAATCACTGTCTGTAGCCATGTTCAAAGACTGATGGGGATTGGGAACTCATAAAGGATTATACCTAAAGGGGAGCAAAATGAAGGCATTTACCGTCTTCTTCTTTTTCTTCTTCTTTTGTATACCACTTTTTGTCCAAATTTGGGCCTCAAAGTAGCTTACACATTAATTGGTTTATACATAGAATGATAGAGCTGGAAGAAAATCCAGGGGCCATCCAATTGTTTTATACATACACATATTTTCTATGTATAATTGTTTTATACATAGAATTGTAGAATCATGCAGTTAGAAGAGAAACCAGGGACCATTGAGTCCAACCCTGTTCTGCCATGCAGGAATACACCATCAAAGCACTTCGGATAGATGGTCATCCAACCTCTGTTTAAAAACTTTCAAAGAAGGAGACTCTGCCACACTCCACTGAGGTAGTGTATTCCACTTTCAAAGTGTTCTTTCCATCAGGACATTCTTCTTAATGTTTAGGCGGAATTTCTTTTCTTGAAGTTTAAAGTCATTGCTCTGTGTCCTAGTCTCTGGGGTAGCAGAAAACAGCCTTGCTTCATCTTCCCTATGACATCTCTTCAAATGTTTAAACATGTTGTTGTTGCTGTTGCTGTTTCCACCACTCCCTGAATGCCAGGAGAGGTAATTCAACAAGGTAAAACAAACTAAAGGCTTTACTATAACAACTCCATTCTAATTTAGGAAAGTTACTCAGGATGCTAATCCAATCTAGCTTCATAGAATTATAGAATCATAGAACTGAAATAGACCACAAGGGCCACTGAGTCCAGCTTTCCACCATGCAGGACTACACTATCAGAGCATTCTTGACAGATGACCATCCAATCTCTGTTAAGAACTTCCAAAAAAGGAGACTCCACCACACTCCAAGGCAGCATATTCCACTGCCGAACAGCTGTGACTGTCAGGAAGTTCTTCCTAATGTTTTGGTGAAATGTCTTTTCCTGAAGTTTGAAGCCATTGCTGCATGTCCTAATCTCTGGCGCAGCAGAAAACAGGCTTGCTCCATCCTCCATATAACACCCTTTCAGATATTTAAACATAGCTACCATGTCTTGTCTCAACCTTCTCTTCTCCAAGCTAAACCTACCCAGCTCCCTAAGTCTCTCCTCATATGGCATAGTTTCAAGAGCTTCTACCATTTTGGTCGCCCTCCTCTTCGTCCTCTTGGAACAATGATTGACAAATAGAGATAAGATACTTGTGAAAAACAAGGAAGCTGTTGTGTGGAATGGGGTTCTGCTTCCCAGCATAGAATCATAGAGCCGGATGAGACCCCAAGGGCCATTGAGGCCAACCCCAATCTGCCATGCAGGAATTCACTATCAAAGCATTCCCAATAGATGGCCATCCAACCTCTGTTTAAAAACCTCTAAAGGAGAAGACTGTACCACACTGCCAAGCAGCAGACTCCCCTGCCAAACCGCTCTTACCATCAGGAAGTTCTTTCTAACGTTTAGATGGAATCTCTTATATTAAAGCAGAAATAAAACTATTAAACAATTTAAACAGCTAAAAAAGAGATATAAAGATAGCAAGCAAAATTAAAATAGCAGAGCACCCCTAGCCAGTTCTTTAAAAACGTTCTGTCTTAAATGCCTGCCTGAATAAAAAGGTTTTAGCAACAAGGAGGGAGTCATTCTGATCTCTCCGGGAATGGAATTCCAGAGTCTAGGAGCAGCCACTGAGAAGGAACTCTCTTGCGTCCCCACCTGCCGTGCTTGCAATGGTGGTGGGATTGAGAGAAGGGCCTCTCCTGAGGCTCTCAGAGACCAGGCCAGTTTATACAGGAAGATACAGTCCCCTCATAAAATGTCCCTTCATCCTCCAAATTTCTAGAATTCCACTAGCTTAAAACTTCAGACTAAAGCTAAACTAAAATTAAAATATTGTTTAGGCATCCAGAGAAACGGGGCAGGGAAAAGCAACCAAAAGTATATGAACCCAGCAGCAAATATGAAGGACCTCTAGGTGTAAAAAGATTTTCCGTATCTCACCCTCTGAAATGCTACAAATTTGAGAACTGAAGGAAACTGTCATTGGTGGGGCAAAATGCCTATTTTGGGAGTGAATGCCTTAATTTCCTCCCCACCTCCAGTAGCTACACCGCTACATGGTCGTGAATCCAACTGGTAACCCTAAGCAGTAAATCCAGAGCTAAATCTATGGATGGATGGATAGGGGTCCCCCATTCTTTGACAACTCATTTTTCGATGTTCCACTCTTTTGACCATTTTAAATGATAGACATGTACTGTTCTTTGGATGTGACATCCACTCTTCTGTCAGTTCTTCTCCTCGTGCCTTCTTCCAGTAGGGAACAAGTGTGCATCCATAATTCCCTCATGTTCCCTACTGGAAGAAGGTAAGAGGAGAAGAACTGATAAAAGACTGGGTTCCACTTTTCAACCAGTTTTATTTTCTGGCAGTGCTCTGACCCCTAACCTATCAGATAAGTCAGGGATCCCAGTATAAGTGTAGACTTAACATCAGATAGTTTATTCCAGTGGTTTGCTCTTCTTTTACTCAAATCTGGGACTGAGACCTCTGAAAAAGAGGTTGAGAAATTCAGCCTCTCTAGTTCTGACTTTAAATCCAGGGTCCATTTGGCATGGGTGGTCCTGATTCATCCTCTGTCATCCCCCTTTTTCAGCTGCGTTTAAAATTTCCCATTTTCTCTCTCCTGCTCCGACATTCCTCATTTATTTTCAGTTGCTGCAAACTGAGTTTAAAATGTAAACATAGCTCACCTTCAGTTAACTCAGCAAGGAGAGGAAAGGAGAATAGGGATCAGAGTCTTGCCCTTCCCAATAGACTCAGGCAAGCAAACCCTCCTTCAAATGGCCAATTCACCTGTAGACCTTAGTAAGCAACATAACATTTATCTCTAAAGCATGAAATGTTACACACCTATTGATTTCTGCACATCTGGCTGTTGTTGAAAGGCACCAGAGCTGGCTGGACTGGTTGTTGCAGTCATTTGGCAACCTGCATTTCATCAGACGGTGCACACCGTCAGGGCAATCCACTCCCTATCCAGGTAGGTTTACCTGCAAGCCAAATGAGGGCTAAGTGCACCCGTTCACATTCAGCTTTTAGGATCTTAGATGCTTCTCCTTCCCTTCGCCTTCCTTTGCCCACATGAACTGAAGACTCCAAAATCCTCTCTTTGAGGAGATTAAGCGCCACACTTTCCGATGTCACAATCTGTTCCAGTATGGGTAGGCAGTGCTTGGGCAATGGGGGCATGAATCCACTGTTCGGTTTTCCCACAGATGCAGAATCAGGGCTTAACATGGGCCATAGCACTGAAATGACCACCACTTTCTCCCTTTATTCTTGTCACTTCAGGAAGTACAGTCAGCCCTGCACATTCGCTAGGGTTAGGGGCACAGGACCCCCCCAAAAGTGGGAAAGCTGCAAATATCAGAATTTGGGTATGTGTGTGTCTGTGGGAAGGGGGCCAAGTCACAACAGCGGGTCCTCAAGATGGCAGAAGTTATTAATGAGACAGAATGCATACGCTAGGAGAGGCTGTGGCGGGCTGCTTTTGCCGATGCCTCCAGAGAAGGGTAAAATTCCACCCAACCCTTCCTATCCTCTTCCCTCTGCTTTGTTGAGTGCCAATGACTTTTGCATTTTGAATTCAGTTTGCAACAATTGAAGTACAGTCAGTCCACCATTTCGTTAGGATTAGGCATGCAGGACCCCCACAAATGTGGGGAAACCACAGTTTATTTATGTATTAATTCATTCAAAATGTATCAAATATCAAAGTTTGTGTGTGTGTGTATGTGTCTTGGAAGGGGGCTGAAGCGTGATGGGGAGAATGAGCATCCAGGATCCAAACCAGATCAGGCAAAGGAGGAGGAAAGGGGGTGGGCTGGCAGGGTGGCCCTATACTTCCTCCCTCTCACCCATCTTATTCCTTAGGTGTGTGGAGGGCATCGGGATGGGGTTTGTGGTGCTGAGGAATTGGACTGTGATCTGTCCTTAGCTGGCCAGGCACTGGCTGGTGAAGGAGGAGAAGAACCGGAGGCAGGTTTTTAAAGGGCTACACGACCTGATCGAACTGCAAGAGGGAGGGTTCCCCTGGAAAAGAGGTGCCAGAGGTGAGGGTGGGGGAGCAGGGGTTGGAAAAACTTGCAAATAATGAGGTCTGTGAAAGTCAAACCCACAAATGTGGAGGGCCGACTGTATTGACTTCCCATAGAATGCTTTGAGAGGGAGAGGGGAGGAGGGCCCACCACAAGTGGAAAGGGTTCTTCTGACTTGAGACGCTGGCTTTATTTTTCTTACTATCTCTCCCCATGTGCCTTCTGCCTGATCATTAAAAAGTCTCACATAAACAACTCACGCCAAGCGGAGAATCAAGCGCATCCCCAAGATGTCCCGCATCCCAAGATGTCCCACTGCAAAACCTCGCATCTTTCTTTTGTAACCCAAATTAAAATGGCCGCCTCGTCGTCCCTCCCCCCCCCGTCCTCCATCACCTTGCCGTGTTCCGCACCCCACAGCCTGCCTTCCCCATTTTATTCCATCTAGCAATTTCAGCCAGCCACAGGGAGGCAGGGTGGGGGGATGGAGAGAGCACGGCTGGGCTCGTTCGCTCCCTCGGCAGCCGGCGGCGCCACAGAGAAAATGAGGCAATAAATAATGAGGGGGGATGGGAACGGATGAGCGCCAGCACTGCGCTACAGTAATGCTGAAATATGGCTCCGTTGGGTTTGGGAGCCGCATTCCTGCAAAGCCTTCCACTATTGCCATAAGCCACTGCACGTGCTTGCAGACTTGAAGGAAGGCAGAACGGATTTTCTGTGGGCAACCGAAACAGGATGGAGCAGGGGGCAGACCCTGTTAAAACCTAGGCCCCTGGAGATCAATTTTGGGCCTAAGACATTGGTCCTGGAATTAAATTTCAGGTATCCTCACAGAGGTGAAGAGTCAGTGGTACTGACGTGACCTCACTTCTTCAGAGTGGACAGGCGTGCTGGAAGAGCCAAGTCAGCTCTGTTATGAGGCAAAGTTGGCTTAGGGGGAAGATGTGAGGTGAAAGGAAGCAGCGGCCAGCGGTTGGAGAACAGAACTGTGTGTTCCACACATGGGCCCTTTCCGCACGTGGGAAAGGAACCGCGCAAAAACGAGACTCACTGGATTTCTTCAGCATCTGGGCGAGTCCGTCGGGATGAGGAGCAGTGCGAGCTCGTCGCTCCGCACTGCTCCGGCGTCCAAAATGGCTGCTTCCAGTTGGTGGAGGCTCTCTGGTTGGTGGAAGCTCGCCAGCCTAAAGCCCACCCCCGGCAGATCTGCAGGCACGCACTAGTGCACGCCTGCAAATCTGCACCAGAGCGCAGCGACGGAGCGACACGGAGTCGCGTGCTCTGTGCTTTTTAAAAACCTCTTAAAAGAAGTTTTTAAAAAGCATGCTGCGCGACCAGTTCCAGTCACTCCGAACCGGACTGAGGTGAACTACAAAAAGTAGTCCGCCCCAGTCCACTCCACGGTGCAGAAGACCTCCGTCGGAGGTCACTCTGTGCCGCTTTAATAGCCTGGTGCAGAAAAGGCCCATAGTTTGCCTTGTGTTCCTTAGGCTATGTGATTGTCATCAGAGCAGAATTAAGAAAGCTGGCTGGGGGCTTCATAGTCCTCCAACAGTAACTTTTCCTAGTTCTGTCTCTGATGCTCTCCGCCAGTTCAAGATCACCCCAGGCATTGGAGTTTACAGGCTGAAACTTGAGAGTTATGGACAACCCTGGTGACCACATTGTTAGGAATCAAGTAGCAAGCATACTTGCTGCAAGCTGGAAGATGGATGAAGAGGAAAGAAGAGCAGAGGGTGATCCCTGGCACTAAGCACCGGGAGAGAAGAAGGAAGTGAAACGAGAACAGTCAGTCATCCACATTTGTGAGTTTAACTTTCATGGATTTGATTATTTGTGAGTTTCTCCAACCACTGCCCTCCCCTCAAGCATTTCTTTTCCAGGGGAACCTTCCCTCTCTGCAGCTTCAATCAGACTGTGCAGCCATTTAAAAACCTGTCTCTGGTCCTCCTCCTCCACCACCACCATCATTTGCTGCCTGGCCAGTTAAGGATAGATTGCAGCCCAAGTTCTCAGCATCGTGAACCCACTCTTAATGCCCCACATACACCCAAGAAAGAGATGGGCAAGAGAGAGGAAATATAGGGCCACAATGCTGACCTACCCCCTTTCTCTCTCCTTTTCCTGACCTGGTTTGGACCCTGGGTGCCCATTCTCCCCATCATGCCTTGGCCCCTGCCTCACAAACACACAGACACTCACATTTTGATATTTGCAGTTTTCCCACTTTTGCAGGGGGTCCTGTTCCCCTAACCCTATTGAATGAGGAGGGCTGACTGTAACTACATAGACCACCTGGAAAGTATTTTCAAGTTGTAGCAATAAATCAATTAATCCTTCCAAAATTGTAGCAAGTTGCTGCTTTAATAGCTGAGCCGGAGATTTGCACAGTGCCTTGCCCGGAACTGAGCCCCCCAAAACTGGAAAAATTGTACCCTTGTCTTCTGCTTGGAGATGACCCACAAAGACTGAAGAATGCCATCTCATTCCCAGTATCAAAGTAAAGATTCATCCATTGGTCCACTACCAGTGGCATCACTGGGGTTGACCCAGTGGCTGAATTTCCTACATTACATGGAGCATCTCTCTGTTTGGGGGCTGGAAAATTTAGCACACTGTCAGTGTCATCTGCAGGGTTAGCTTCACCCAGTGCAGTAACTCATGGTTTCACCCCCATGGAGACTTTTCTATCCAGGAGCCAGAATTTCAGGGATCTTGGTCTAAAGTCATAAGAACCCACCCTCTGGGCATCCCGATCTACCCATCTAGCTCTGTGTGTATGAAAGAACTGGGGATCTCACCCAGTCATAAGAAAAAAGGGGGTAGTTATCCTACATTAAACTATATGGGCTCTTGTCTAGGGGGAGAAGGGGCAGGCAGTTATTTGGTGTCACTTGGTACAGCCTGCACCTCACTAGTGATGCCACTATCCACCCCACCTACTTCTGTATCTAGAATGGTGTGTATGTGGTCACCATCTTGTCCTTCACCACAGGTAGCACAATGTTGTGGACCAGCACTGATTGGTGGCTGATTGCCATGAGGTCTAAATGGAAGCTACAGGGGCAGAGGCCGTCTATCTCAGGATGCCAACTGTTGGGGGAATAAACCACAGTTGCAGTCCTGCCTGGAAGCATCCAGGTGGCCGCTGTGAGAAATGGGAGGGATCTGAAACATTATTTATTTTAGATTTCAACCTACTCTGAATCCTCTACAAAGGGCTAGCTGAGTTATGAGAGCCATCATCCAAAAAAGTAAAATTTCACAGATGAAAACTGGGGCACATGTGGCCAAGCTACACTGAAGTGTGGTCAAAAAGGTTTGTTCAGGAAACAAGATGGAAATAGTCCCTAATGCGGGAAAACACACAAAATGGCTATTTTAAGCAAAGAAACTCTGAAATTTATGTACTGAGTTTGGGAAGGGCAAAACTCCTCTCTCCTCTCCCTCCTGTGGAAGTATAGTAGAATAGAAATGACTCCTGCACTTTGAACTCACCTTTCAGTGATAGAAGTCAACCACAAGGACAAAGCAGAAACCTAGGAGGAAAAGAGAGAAACTGGGATATTTTAAAAATAGTTGGGAAAATGGGACAACAGAAGATTTGGTGTGATTGTCCCTGTTTAAAAGGCTCACTTGGAGGGTACGGTAACATTTTCAAGATTCGGAAAACAGGATATTTGACAAGAGGGATCTGTGACCTGGAGCAATGGAGTTCTTCTTATGTTTGTTCCAGTCATGGTCCACCCACCCTATCCCCCCTCCTCTGCAAGCCATAAGCGAAGCAAGTCAGAGTAACTCCAGCCTCCAGTCTTTCCTGCCATTGCCAGGGCTATGCATACCCATCAGAAAAGGAAAGACGCCCTCTGTGGACAGCAAATGCCTGCCGGGCCCTATCATTAGACAAAGTGGAGCAGCTGCCTGAGGAGCAGATCCTGGGAGGCAGAAGTTGTATGTCGCACAACATGCACCCAATTCTCTCAGGTGCCGTGGAAGGTGCTGTTTCGATGTTGAAGAAAGCTTCAAGCTCTCCCTCTGGTTGGCTTTTCTGCCTAGAGGGGGAAGGGACAGGTGTCATCCTGTGTTTTGCTTCAGATGCCAAAATGTCTTGGAATGGCTCTGAGAGCATGTCATTAAGAGTGGAAGAGGAACAGACTGGAAAATATCTGATTAAAGGGACACAATCTCTCCCAAACTTGCTTACCTCTCTGAGAGGGTAGTCAGCTTTTCTCACCTGCATTTTTAACAGTGGATTAACATGAAAATGTTCATTAGGAAAGGTTAAATGCTTAGCTCATGAGCCTGCATATGTAGTAGTTTGAGTGTTAGACCACCACCCTGGAGACCACTCAGCCATGGAAGCCCACTGGGTGACCTTTGGTGCGTCACACACACACAGCCCCAGAAAACCCAGTGATACTCCATGGCCATTTCCGCACTAGCTTGTTATAGCACTATGATTCCACTTGCAACATCCTATGGAATCCTGGGGTTTGCAGTTTCGGGAGGCGCCAGCTAGTTAGTGCGGAAATGGCCATGGGGTCACTACAAGTGGGAAAGAACTTGAAGGCACACAACATCAACAATGCTCATGGACTCTGGCTGATTAATTCACAGTGGGCTGCTGCCAAAAGGGAGAGATGGAGTGAGGGGCTGTTTGTGTCTTTTCTGCAAGGCAATTTGCGCAGCCAGATCCCCAGATCCTCTTTAGCCAGTCCTATTTGCCAAGGGCCCATTCACACTCCAGAATTATGACACTATCATTCCACTTAAATTGCCATGATTCTATTCTATGGAGTCCTTGGATTTGCCATTTAGGGAGGGGCATTTAGACTGTTCAGCCAGAACACACACTCCCACCTCAAAAGCTTATTTTCTCCGGGAACTTTCCATCTCAGTGGCTCAGATCAAGCTACGCAGCCCTTTAAAAATCTGCCTTGGAAGGTTTTGGGGCCATGAAATGCACCTCAGGTCCAGGTGTGGCCTGTTGCTGTGCTTTGCCTAGCCCCAGCTTATGATATTTTTCCATTTGGCAATAGCTTTTGGGACCACACACACAAAGAGAACTGAGCTGGGGGGTGTCTGTAGCAGCATGCATGCACACAGCTTTCCTTAGCCTCAGCATATTGAAGCTGTGGGCTCCATCAATGTGTTGCTGACCTGGCCCTTATGGGGCCCGTGAATCTGTCACTGGGATGGGCCCATCCGCCTTGACCTGCCCCCACACTGCTAGCTCCCCAATGGCCCCTCTGAATTATTCACACCATCGATCCCCGTTCTTGCTGTTCAAGCGTCTGGCCCTGCAGTTTCTGGACCTGACAGAGGAGGGAGGAAGGAGGTGCCCACAGTCACAAACCAGCCAGGACTACATTCCCAAGAAGGCACAGGTAACCTCTAGAAATAGCCAGGAAGATATGTAGTTGAGCACTAGAGCTAATGGAGGCTGCTAGCTTTCTTCTTTACGCTGCTCCTCTTTGCAAATGTCATTCCCACAGGTGAGAATCAATAATTTTACTATTTTTCTCCTTGATGCATAGAAGGGGCTTTACAAGGTTATTCACACTTCAGGATTTGTTCTGTTTACAAAGAGAGGGAGACAGAGAAGCTTATTTTTGCACAAAAAAACTTTTATGCGGGAGAAAAACCATACACAATTTTCACACAGATTAGGTCCTGAACTGCAAAGCTGTCGGGACCTTTCCTCATCAAGGTCTCCAGTACTTGAGAACTCCATTTTTGTTTCTTAAACTTTTTTTAAAAAATTAAATTTTCTATCCATCCTTACTCCAGAGTTTTTCGGCAGCAGCAGCCAAAGAATATTTATCTCACTCCTATGAAAAATGTTGAGAGGATGTGAAAGGCCAAGAGCTCAGTGGCAGAGCACTTGCTTTGTACGCTGAATGTTCCAGGTTTCTCTCCTGGAGTTTACATTTAGAAGGTCCACTAGCAGCGATGGAAACGAACCAGTTTGGGGCTGAAGTCCCAGAGCCCCCTGCTACTCAGGCCTCTTCATCTGACCTAGTGACCTATATTCCTCTTTTATTAAGAATAGTGAGGACTGGAAACTTGTTTTGTTTTTATGGAACAAGCGGGCACTCACTGGGAGAGCTTTACATGAAAAAGATTCTGAATTCAATTCCTGTCTCCAGTTAGAAAGGGAACTGGAGTCCGGAAAGGCCTCTATCAGGGATCCTAGAAATGTCTCCCAATCTATGTAAGCTGAGGTGGGCCAGATTTTGCCCCTGTAACTGATTAGGAAAATACTGCCAGTTTTCATTTCCATCATTTTTTTTAGAAAATTTTAGCCCCCCCCAGTGTTTTTTTTTTTGGTGTGGTTTTTGTTTTGTTTCGTTTTTGGAGGGGGGGTGGAAGGTATTTAGAAGGTAAACAATACTCCATATCATTTTTTTACAAAACAACAACAATGAGGAGCATTGGGTGATCTTGGGCACATCAGCAAACCCCATGATAGGTTCGCGTCAGAGTCACCACAAGCTGGAAATGACCTGAAAGCACACAACCACCACCACCACCAACAACAACCCTCTCATGCAGACAATGCTCTAGATGCGTCATTCCTACATTATTGTTTAAATCCTACAATCCTGTTTAAATCACCACTTTATTCAGAAATCTGAAGACCAGAATCTTATTCATTTTTTAGAGGAAAAGCTCTAGCTCTAAAGCAGAGGATTCCAAATCCCAACTAAAATAAACGACATTAGGCTGGATGCCAGGGAGTTGTGGGGGGGACAAAATCTGACTGGGCCTTCTGATATTTTGAAGCCGTTCCTTTGTTTCCTGGAGCGCTGGCAGCCCTGAGCCAAATCCTGCCCCCACACAACCGTGGAAGAGAATTTGGATGATGAGCCTCTGAGTGACAGAGGAGGGATGCCAAGGCCCAGCTTCACTGACAACGGGCGTCATGCCCACCCTCAGTGACAGTTTGTGAAGAGAAGCCTCATTAACAGCTTCCTCTGGCCAAGGAGATGAAATGGGGATCAGATCAGCCAACGCCAGGCATACACATCTGAGCAACATGGGTGCCTGCATTGGGGTAGGATGGGAGCAACACTTCCTTGTAGGAAATGGGAATGAATTGCCATTAGCTCCCAAGAGACCATATTCTTCTATACGAACAACTTATAAACCCCAGTGGAATTTGGAGATTAGTCCAAGATCACACAGTTTGAGCATTGGACTACAATCCTGGAGACCAGAGTTTGATTCCCCACTCAGCCATGGAAACCCACTGGGTGACCTTGGGTGAGTCACATACTCTCAGCCCCAGAAAACTCCACGATAGGTTCACTTTAGGGTCATCCCAAGTTGGAAATGACTTGAAGGCATACAACCACCACCGCCACCAAGATCATGTAGCTGTGGGGGCTGGCAGTTCCCATGTCAGTGGGTCAGGGAATCTGTTCCTGGTTTGTCTTGTTCCAGAACTGGGTGTTCTTCCAGGCTTCCCCAAGAGTTATTTGGGTGGTGAGCACTGACTCATGTACTGCTCTACCATAAGCTTTATTAATGGGAAATGATGCATTGGAGGGTCTGCAATGCCACAGAAAAGCCCTCCAACATTTTACTGATGGAGTCCAGCATCCGCTCACAGCCAATGGTTGAACTGACCACTAAACTAATTCTACCCTTGGATGACAATCAGAATTCCCCATTGCTGGATATAGGAGGAGCCCTTGGATGGAGTGTACCACCTCCCAAGACAAGTCTGGTGGAAGATGGATTCCCAAAGGTTATACAGGGCAGAATCATAGAACCATAGGGTCGGAAGAGACCCTAATCCCATCGAGTCCAACACCATTGTGCCATGAAGGAATACACAATCAAAGCACCCCCAACAGATGGTCATCCAGCCTCTGTTTAAAAACCTCCAAAGAAAGAGATTCCACCACACTCCAAGGAAGCATGTTCTGCTGTCAAACTGCTCTTACCTTCAGGAAGTTCTTCCTAATGTTTCGGTGGAATCTCTTTTCCCATAGTTTGAATCTGTTGTCCCATGTCCTAGTCTCTGGAGAAAACAAGCTTGCCTCCTCTACCATATGGTATCCCTTCACATATTTAAACATGGCTGTCAAGTTGCTTCTTAACCTTCTCTTCTCCAGGCTAAACATCCCCAGCTAAGCCACTCCTCAGGGAGCTTCATGGTTTCCAGGCCTCCTACCATTTTGGTCACCCTTCTCTGGACACATTCCAGCTTGTCAATCTCCTTCCTGAACTGTGGTGCCCAGAATGGGACACAGGATTCCAGTGGGGTCTGACCAAAGCAGAATAGAGCAGTACTGTTACTTTAATTGACCTAGTTATACTCCTATTGATGCATCCTAGCACTGTATTTGCTTTTCTAGTTGTCGCATCACACTGCTGACTCATGTTTGGTTTCCAATAATCAAATTGTACCAGCGTGACCCATCTCCCCTCTAACAGCTAGGAGAATGGTAAGAAACAGAGAAAAATTCACTTCCTCAGTCCATTCCCAGCCTTCATACCACCCCTGCGAAGATGGAAATACCACAAATATCAAAATGTGTTTGCGTGTATCTGTGTCTGTGGGAAGGGGGTCAAGGCATGGTAAAGGGAACTAGCACGTAGAGTCCAAACCACGCCTGGGAAAAGAGAGGGAAAGAAGTGGGTTGGCGTTGCAGCCGTACACTTCCTCTCTCTCACACATCCCCCTTCTGCGGGTGTGGGTGTGGGGGGCACTGGGATAGGGTTTGTGGTGCTGAGAAATAGGGCTGGTCAGGCACCAGCTGGTGGAGCAGGATGAAGGACATAGGCAGGATTTTAAAGGGCTGCATGGCCTGATTGGAGTCACCAAAAGAGAATGTTCCTCTGGAGAAGCAGTACCCGAGAGGAGGGCAGGGCTTAGAGAAACTCACAAATAATCAAATCTGTGAAAGTGAAACTTGCCAATATGGAGAGCCAACTGTATTTTCAAAACAGGGTTCAAGGCCCAGATGGTTCCTTTAAAGTTCGGAGTACAGCCCAAAGTGGATTCGCCACCTCACTGTCATGGAAGCCATTCTGCCACCTAGTTCTTTGAAATGTGAAAATTTGAAATTCTTTGAAATCCAGAGCGGAGAATTTACGTAGCTTTCCAACAGAGAGGGGTGAGAATTTCAGTTCGTTTCAGCACTCCTAAGCATTTTCTCACATGGGCATTATACTGAGGCCAGGAAGATTATTTTTAAAAAAGAAAAAGTTGAACATGGGATAAACAGAAGCTGACAGCTTTGCCCGTTTTAGGCCTCGAGCCTTGAGCGCTTAGCTCTTCAAAGTCTGGCTTGGAATCTTTGTGTATTCAATCACAATTACAGCCTTAAATTAGGGTTGTCAGATTGCTTGTCTTCATAGAGGTTCTTCATCTTTAATACTGATGGTACAACACAGTCCCTCCTTGCCGGAAAGAAGTAGACCCCTTCAACCAGAGTCAACGAGGGCAAAATTTCATTTTCACAACCATTTTGGATAGTGATGGGCCAACCAAATCCTCAGCAAGGATTCGAGATTTGTGAATCTGAATCCCTATGCCAAAACAGGAAAACCAAATCCTTTGAATCCACCAACCAAATAGATTTCTGGAGACCAGAACGCCTGAAAACCTGGGCGACCAGACATACAAGAGGAGATGGCAAGTAGGTGAGTTTTTCCCTTGGAGTAATAATGGCCTTTGCTACCAATTTCACAAATTACATCTGGGCTTCTATTCTAAGATATTTAAATTGAACATGTAATATTTAAGTTCAGAACTATTTGCTGTGCTGAAAATCAATGGCATATATCAATGTTGGGGTCAATGGGTCTCACGCCTATCAGAAGTAGTGGGGCGGAGGGCAAGGTCACACCATCTCATCCAGTGATTGCCACATGGAGGCCAAAGTACCTCCTTCCACAAGACCAGCGCCTGGTTGTAAACCTATAGCTAGAATAGGATGAGAAGAGAAATGTCTGTCATGGTTTCTCATGAGCCACATAACAACCACACGTAGCAGAAAGGAAAAATTGCTTTTAAAAATTGGCACCTCCGAGGCCGGCCAAAGACCCGATTGTTCTTGAGATTTCAAGGATAGATGAAAGATTCTTTTGCATCACTCTCTTGCAAAGCTCTTTCATACACAATTATGGGGTTTGTAGTTTTACAAGGTGTCACAGCCTTCTCTGCCAAAGTGTTCTGGTGCAACATCAAACTACAAACTCCACAATACCATATGAAGTGATGCAAAAAAAAAATCCAGTTTTGACCTGGATTATCTCTATACTGGAGTACGTGGCCCTGTTTACACAGGCGGGAAAATGCGGGATTAATCCACATTTTCCTGCCCGTGTAGAAAGGGCCTTCATGTCTTTTTCAATCTGGGGAGATTCTGAGGCAAAACTACAATTGTCTTGGCCAGATTTCTTCAGAGGGAGGTTTGCCTTTGCCTAGGCTTTTGCTAAGGCTGAAAAAGTGTGTCTTGCCCAAGATTATCCTTCTTTCCCTTGCTTTTTAAAGCCTTTAAAAAATGGATTTGAAAGATTTGCGATTAATGAGATTCATGGATTCCCAGAACCTTCCAGGGATTCAGGTTCAGAAAATTCTGGATTTGTCCCATCTCTAATTTTGGAGCATTTACTGACATGTACAAGTTTCTTCACATCCAGGGCAGAAAGAACCTGAGGATTTGAAAATCTGAAGATGGGAAAAAGACTAAATTCCCCATCCCTTTGAGAGCTTCTTGGAGGCCTTCAAGTTGACCCCACCTTAGAGCGGTCCTCTCCTAGGGTTTTGTGGGAAAGATTTTTCAGAGTTTTAGCATTGCCTTCCTCTTAGGCTGAGACAAGAGTGATTTCTCAGGAGGTTTCCATGGTTGAACAAGGAGTTCAGTCTTGGTCTCCCAGGGACCTAGTCCAACACTCAGGGCCTTTCCACACTACACTGTTATAGCACTATATTCCACTTTCAACATCCTGTGGAATTCTGGAGCTTGTAGTTGACTGAGGCCCAAGGGCTCTCTGGCTGAGAATTCTAAAGGCCCCTCCCTAAACTGCAACCCCCAGGATTCCATAGGATGTTGAAAGTGGAATAATAGCACTATAACAGTCTGGTGTGGAAACAGTTTCCATGCTAGCTAACCAAGAGCCTTATCATGCTGTTCCTTTATGCCCCATTATTCTGCTTCCCCTCCGGCCATACTTGTGATGGGTAGCTAACTGCTGACACTCTCTATTGCACCCTTGCCACATTATTTGATAGTGACATTTATACAGTTTTTCATCTGAATTAAGGCATCAGGACAGACTCTTTACCCCACCTCTCGCTTCTATGCTTGGTTCCTGCAGATGTGATTGTGCCACAACATCACAATGCTATGACACTACAACCACACGGCCATTATGATGGAAGAAAGTGCTATCAGACATCCACACCCAAACTTGTGTCTGAATTGTTGCGTGAAAGAGAGTTACTTTGACTGGAAAGAATAAACTCATTTACAACAACTCTGCAGTGTGACACAATGGTGCCTGGAGAGCAAATTGTGTGATAAGGCTGAGGAAAAGGTGGGACTAATGCATCACTATGTCGGTATAACACCACGATGTGATAAGGCTGTAAACCACTTTGGTGTATACTGAATTAACATTGCCTGTGCTGACTGTTAATACCTCTCTAGGGTTTCAAGTAGGAGTGTCTTCAAGTAGGAGAGACTTCCCTGAGTGTCACACACTCTCAGCCCCAGAAAACCTCGGGATGGGTTCACCTTAGAGTTGCTGTAAGTCAGAAATGACTTAAAGGCACACAACAACAGTTTTAGAGCCAGCGTGGCATAGTGGTTTTGTGAGTGGAGGAAAGCCAAACTCCATTACAACCTGGCAGGAAGTCACATACACACAGGAGTCCTAGCCCCTCCCTGTCTGTCACATGACTACCTCACCTGTAGTGCCTCCCTTTCTCTGGACATTACCTTATTTGGAAAATAGTCTGTGATTGGAGGAAACCTTCTGTTACCTGTTCTCTGGACATCTCCTTATACGGGTGGAAGTTTCTGGACTTTACCTAAAATGGGACAGGTGGCCTGTAATTGGTAGAAAAATGACACAGTGGGTGTGTATGTTGTTACCTGGATAAAAAGGCCTCGCCAGGCCCCCTTCCTTTGTTCCAACCTCATTTGATTGGCACCCAGCTGCAGCTGTTCTGTATATTTTTATACTTCTGTACTGAATAAATCTGGCCTCTGGCCTAGCCTTTGGATCAAGAAACGTCTTGGTCATTTGCCTGTTTCTCAGAAAAAGCTGACCCTCTCTAGGGCATAGTAGAAGGTGACAGTTTGAGCACTGGACTATGAACCCGGAGCCCAGGGTTTAATTCCCCAACTGGTAATGGAAACCCACTGGGTGACCTTGGTCGCATCACACACACTCAGCCTGTCAGAAGGGCCACCAAGTTAGGCTCCTTGGGCCATGCTAGTCAGACTGCGTAGCTGCTCTGTTGCCCATCCTGCTTTGATCACTTTACTGTCTTGAGTATTGAGAGGGGTATGCAGGCCAGAGCTTCGGAAAGCTGGAATTACCTGGTCAAGATGAAACCTCTGGGAGGGGGATCAGGGACTTCTGTTGTATCTTCAGCTCTGGCGAAAGCAGTGTCTCTCTGTTACATCTAATCTAATATACACAAGTCAAAATTTGTTTATTTGTGTCAGGTGAATACTTCATATGACTGGCTGCAGGCCAAGACCTCATATAATTGGCTGTGTCAGGCCGAAGACATCATATGATTGGCTGCCTAAGAAGATTCTATGGAATCCTGGGGTTTGCCGTTCAGGGAGGGGCCTTAGAATTCTCAGCCAGAGAGCTCTGAATAGGCCAGTTGCTATGGAGACAAGGCCTAGCAGCAAGGGAAGAGGGCAATGTATTTCCCTCAGGAACCCAACCTCTGTATGTTAATAACCCTGAATACAGATTGGATTGGGGAATATGCGGAAGTTACAGGTACTGGGTGAGACAGTTTGGGGAATTAGAGACACAGGATCTCAAATCTTTTTAACAAGTATTACTTACCAGAAAATAAAATCCCAGGCAACACCAGGTATACACACTGGTCTCTAATGAAACCTTTCTGAATTTGTCCATGAAGCCTAGTATTTCATAGAATCATAGAATTATAGAAATGTAGAGTTGGAAGAGACCGCACAGGCCATCCAGTCCAACTCCCTGCCATGCAGGAACCCCCTCAAAGCACTCCCAACAGATGACCATCAAGCCTCTGCTTAAAAACCTCCAAGGAAGGAGACTCCACTACACTCCATTGAGGCAGCCTGTTCCACTGCCAGACAGCCCTGACTGTCAGGAAGTTCTTCCTGAGGTTCAGGTGGAATCTCCCTTCCTGTAGCTTGAATCCATTGCTCCTTGTCCTGGTCTCTGGAGCAGCAGAAAACAAGCCCTCTCCTTCCTCTACGTGGAGTTAGATTAAGACAGTTAGATTAAGACAGAATATTACAAGTTGCCCAAAAAACCTTGTGATGAGTTCACCTTAGGGTCACCATAAGTGGGAAATTACTTGAAGGCACACCACCACCACCACCACCACCACCACAACAACAACAGTCCTGCATGGATCTCTGGGTCCCAGTAAAAAAACAAAGACAAAGCAGATCCTCACAAGCCAGAACTAAAAAATCTCCAGAAGTCCAGAAATTCTCCATTTCTCCCGCCACTGCCCCCTTGGTGAACCATCATTTGCCAGACTTTCAGGTGCCACTCCACTCTTGGTTATTGGTGCTGCCAGAGACAGACAGCCTACACCTCTGGCATCTCTCCTTTGTTGGCTTTGCAGTCAGCTGGATCACAACAACCTGAGCTGTGGAGGGCGGGCAGGAGGTCTGCCTTTTGCCCACTTTCAAGTGTTTCCTAGCCATTCAGGAAACTTAAGCAAAGGCTCACACAATTAGTTCCCATGGAAACATATTGCTGGGCTATTAACACCCTTTTGACAAGTTTTTCCCCTTTCTTTCTCAAGCTCCGGTTAGGTAGTGCCTCGGGGCACGCTGCCCAATTAGCCAGAATCATAGAAATCTGATACAAAATTCAGAACAGAAACCAGGCAACATTATTGTTGTTGCTGTGCTTTCAAGTGTTTCTGACTTGTGGCATTCCTACATCAACCCTTGGCAAGATTTCTTCAGAGAGGCTTTGACATTGGTTTCCTCCGAGGGTGAGAGGGCATGACTTGCCCAAGATCACCCACTCAGCTTCCATGACCAAGCAGGGATCTGAACCCCGGTTTCTCAGAGCTGTGGTCCACCACCCTGCTCTCCAAAAGAAGTTGTTGTTTTTAACTGCCACCAAGTCGATTTCGACTTATAGCAAACCTATGGATGAGAAACTCCAACCCACCTTGTCTTCTACCAGCCTACTCAGGTCTCGCAGATTGAGGGATGTGTCTTCCTTGATTGAGTCTCTCCACCTGTAAATGCAATCTCCCTCTTTTGCTGCTGCCTTCCACCTTCCCAAGCATTATTGTCTTTTCTAATGAGTCATGTCTTCTCATGATGTGGTCAAAGTACAACTGGCTCAGTTTAGTCATTTGGCTTCTAGGGAGTGTTCAGGCTTGATTTGCTCTAGGACCCACTCCTTGGTCTTTTTAGCAGTCCAGGGTATCTGTAGAACTCTCCTCCAGCACCACATTTTGAATGAGTTAATTTTCTTTCTGTCAGACAGCTTTCTTCACTATCCTGCTTTCACATAGAAACTGGAAATATGATGGCAAGGACCATACTAACTTTAGTATTCAGTGATCTATCTTCACACATCAAGACCTTGTCTAGTTCCTTCATAGCTGCCCTTCCAAGTCCTCGTCTTCTTCCGATTTCTTGACTGCAGCCTCCATTCTGATTAATGACAGAGCCAAGTTATGGAGAATCTGGAACTATTTCAATGTCTTCTTTGTCTGCTTTCAAATTATGTAAATCATCTGTGGTTATTATTTTTGTTCAGCTGAAAACCTGCCTTTGCATTTTCTGCCTTGACTCTCTTCAGTCTTTGCTGTTTTCTGCTAGTAGGATGGTGTCATCTGAATATTTTAAATTGGAGAGAGAGGTGATGGAAAACAAAAGACCAGGTAGGTTCTGCTGTAGCAAAAATAACAATGACCCCAGTACAGCACTACACAAAGTGATGCTCCCTGGACCCATGCCAGCACCAAGCCATTGGTTGCCAGTTCCTGGGGAGTTTCCAGGAAAGAAACAAACAATTGCAACCAATGAGCACAAATATGGTGCCAGTCCCTGGCACACTGTGAAAATAAGATATCATTGCTCCTAGAGTTGCCAGATTTTCAAAACAGCAATAAGGGACAGTCAAAATTCACGGCATGTAGGGTTGACTATCAAGAAGCAGCTATTCACAAGTTTGTGTTCGACATGAATGCCAAATGAAAATATTGATTTCATTTAACTGAGCCACGTTTCTCTGTAAAATTAACATATTAGCCACACTCACAAATGTACACATTTTTGTCTTTGCCTGCTCTCCAAAATGTAGTTTTTTTTTCTGGCCTCTCTCTCAGTCTATATAAAAGGAAAAGCTTTCCAACGTTTAAAATAGGGGATGCTGTTTATCATAAGGGACACCTTGAAATCATAGTGCATTTTAGATGAGCAGAAGATCGCTTGGGATCTAGGTTCAAAATGTCAATTGATCTGCAGTAGTGGTTTGAGTGTTGGACTACAACCCTGGAGACCCAGATTCAATCCTCTGATTCATAATTGAAAGCCACTAGGTGACCTTGGGTATGTCACAAACTCTCAGCCCCAGAAAACCCCATGATAGATCCGCATTAGGGTCATTGTAAGTTGGAAACAACTTGAAGGCATACAACCACAACAACAACAACAAGACAAGCCAGGGTTGGGCCACCAAAGAAAATCTGGGGATCCATTTCCTGAACTTTGAAGGAGACACCTCAGGAGACACCCAGGTTGCCCAAAATGCTTAAAATCTAAGACCCCAAACAGTCCACTTCTGGTTTTGGAGTAAAAAATACCAAGTTTGGCTAAAAAGGATTTATTTACATGTCTACTTAAAATACGAACTGCTACTCTTGGAGGTTTCCCGGAAAGGCAATTTATTCTCTATAAATTTCTCTCAGTCTCTCTGTTGCCAGAAATAGAGCAATCCAAGGAATCTGGAATGGTCGAGGGCTGCTAAAGCAGTTTCAGGGTGACATATATCCCCATGGCTGCTCTTTTGCCACCTCTGACAGAGGTAATGGGTCCTGACACAAACTAAACATAAAACCTCTCTCTATCTCTGTCTTGCACACACACACCCCTTGGTGAAATGAATACAGACTTCTCCCACTTATCAGACATATTAGTGACTGGAGCACTGTTAGAAAACGGAATTGGCTGAAAAGTGGAATCCACGTAGGGACCACAAAGGACTTACAGAGGGTCACTTGAAACCAACCACACATGTGCTGCTTGCAAAGTCTCCTAGCCTGCTTCATGCCTCCTTCCCCCTCTCCATTCGCATGTGCGAGAGTTACCAAGCGAGCCTCTGTAGGCAAGAAGAACTAATGAAGGAGTAGAACCCTCATCAAATTAATCAAACTTGTTCTTAATTTAGAAGTGTCACAAGAAAGAGTTGGTCAGATAATGGGGCATCAAAAGGTGGGGGCTTCCTGAACGGCTTGTTACCCCAGTATCTTTTTGTGCATGGAACAGCTGTGCATAGAATCATAAAATCATAGAATCATAGAGTTGGAAGAAACCCCGGGGGCCATCCAATCCAACCCTCTGCTATGCAAGAACACAAATCAAAACATTCCCAACAGATGGCCATCCAGCCTTTGCTTAAAAACCTCCAAAGAAGGAGACTCCACCACACTCCAGGGCAGCATATTCCACTGCCAGACAGCTCTGACTGTCAGGAAGTTCTTCCTGAGGTTCAGGTGGAATCTCCTTTCCTGCAGCTTGAATCCATTGCTCTTTGTCCTAGTCTCTGGAGCAGCAGAAAACAAGCCCGCTCCCTCCTTGACATGATATCCCTTCAAATATTTAAACATGGCTATCATATCCCCTCTTAACCTTCTTTTCTGCAGACTAAACATCCCCAGCTCCCTAAGCTGTTCTTCATAGGGCATGGCTTCCAGACCCTTCACCATTTTGGTTGCCCTCCTTTGGACACGTTCCAGCTTGTCGATATCCTTCTTGAATTGAGGTGCCTAGAGCTGGACACAGGATTTCAGGTGAGGTCTAACCAAAGCAGAATAGAGTGGTACCATTACCTCCCTCGATCCAGGCACCATACTTCTATTGATGCAACCGAGAATTGTGTTGGCTTTCTTGATTGCTGCATCTCACTGCTGACTCGCATTCAGCTTGTGATCTACCAAGACTCCTTGTACTATTATCCAGCCACATGTCCCCCATCCTATATTTGTGCATTCCATTTTTTTCTGCCGAAGTGTAGGACTTTACATTTCTCTCTGTTGAAATTCATTTTGTTAGCTTTGGTCCAGGTCTCCAATCTGTACACACATAAAACAAACAATGGCTGTACCCTCTCCCCACTGGTACCACGGTTCTGTCATGCCTGGTGATAGCACTAGATATCTCTTGATATCAAACTTATTTGGCCTTCACTTGACCTTTCTCTGCCACCCTGCTCCACGTGTTTGCAAGGGCCACTGGACAAGCACGTAAACAGGCGCGGCCAGTAATGGTTGGACATTCCAATCCCCATTTAGGCAGGCAGATTAATGCCTCTCTGTTGCTTCAGGGACCATTTTCTTGCAGACACACCTTGCTCCAGTGCGACTTTACACAAAGACGCACGGCCCAGAGCCAGCACTCTCTCAATGCTGAGCCATTTGCATACTGGCTACACTATTGTCATCCAGCGCTAAGCTTATCATGTAAAACCTGACCTTTTCCAACGCTTTTGTCCCGCTCCAAATTTCCTTTGTTCTCACCGAGCATGGCATGGCCTGTAGGCACAATCCACCCTATAAAGATCCTCTGATTCCGAGTGCCCCTCGAATCACTTTCTTGGACTCCCCGGATCGCTCCTGAGTTTCATCCAGCCTTGCTGTTGGTTTGTCCAGAGAGCTCCCCTCAGCGAACTGCGCTGAGCTTTCTTCCCTGCAACTCTCCGTTTTCTCCAGGACTACGAGAAAAGGTGTCGTATCACCCATTCCCCCAAAAACTCTTATTTCTAATTTCTAGTTAGCTGTGTGCATGTGGTGTCTTTTCTGTTGTTTGTCCTTTAATAAAGCTACTATTATTTTTTACTATTTTAAACACTGTCTTGACTGCTCTTCTGACCTGACGCTGTATACATAGGGTTAAAAGATCCCAGCTAAAGTTACCCTGCCTCTCGCCAGCTTAAGAGAGTGCGTTTTTATTTGGTTATTTGGGCGGCCCTCCCGGGACCCCCACAATACAGGGTAACACCACCACACAACAGTATTTTGTCCCCAGATGGTCCAAAGGCCTTCTAGGTAGCATGAGGGCCATTTTTGCCATATTTTTAGCTCTCTCTGAGGCCATTTTAGACCCTGGAGAAGCTTTTCTTTGACAATAGTGGGCACTTCCTATTTTAAAAAAGTCCTCTCCTGAGCCTAAATTCGTCTATAGCAGCCAAAAGACTCAAAATGTGCCCCCTCCCCCATGCTGTGTAGAAAGCCTTGGGGAACAGTTTGGAGCGGAAAGAAATATTTTTGAAAAAATGTTTTGGAAAAATTATTGACACCTGGAGTGTCCTGGGGCCCACAAAAATGGCCCAAATATCTGCAGGTGGAGATTAGCTGAAGCAGGACCACACTGCCACCAACTCAGAATAGCAACAGTATGCAACACACATCAATGACTGGGAGCTACTGTGCAATGCCCAACCACAATGCACAGTCCATAAAGTATGCCATTGCTGTATATGCAGCTCAGAAGGAGGACTAAGAGATGACTCCTAAGATGGCTGTCCCCAACTTGGTGTACTGAGTGATATGGTTGAACTACAACTCCCATTAGCCTAATCCAGGATGACCAAAATAGTAGACAGTAAGCTCCTAGAGCAGATCATTAAACAGATAGTCTGTAAGCACTTAGAAAGGAATGCCACAATCACTAAAAGTCAACATGGGTTTCTCAAGAACAAGTCATGCCAGACTAATCTGATCTCTCTCTCTTTTTTTTAGAATTACAAGCTTGGTGGATGAAGGGAACGCTGTGGACGTAGTGTATCTGGATTTCAGTAAAGTCTTTGATAAGGTTGCCCATGATATGCTTGCAAACAAGGTAGTAAAATGTGTGTTAGACAATGCTACTCTTAGGTGAATTTACAATTGGCTGACTGTCCAAACACAAAGGGTGCTCACCAATGACTCTATGATTCTAGGGACAGGAATGGTAACCCAGAATATTTGGACATAGCATCTGGTGTCCAAATACATACATTAGTTAGCACTTTTCTACAGCCAGTTTGACTGTAGTTGGACTGCAACTCCCATCACCCATCCAAAGTGCTTCTGCCTGTAGTTGGAAAACATCTTCCACCATGTATTACAGCCACTGGGGTATAGCATTCCAGATGTCACTGGATTACACCTCCTCTTATCTCTGGCATTGCAAAGTGAGGCACTTGCCTTAGGCAGCAGTTTTTGACTGTTCTGAGAGGACAACAAATGTTTAGCTGCATAATAAGCTTTTATTGCATTTTTACTGTCCAGGATGTAGAGAAATGCTTATGGGGATCTTGGCCTCCTCTGCTAAAATAACTATTCTGGCTTTGGGCCTCTATGCACCTTGAGTTAAGGAAGTGCAGCAGGGCTTGGAAAAGTTACTTTGTGGGTTTATAACATCCAGCTCTTCCATCACCCAGACCTTCAAAGTCAAATGACTGGTGACTGTAGCCTTACTGTTCTGCTTCAGGCAGTGAAAATGTCTTAGGCGGAGAGTATGGAATGCAACTTTTAAGAAGAACATCTCCAACGAGTTGTAGACTGATGCTCAGGTACCGAGTTCACAGAATCAGAGTTGTAAGAAACCACAATTGAGTCCAACACCATTCTGCCATACAGAAAGACACCATCAAAGCATTCCTGACAGATGGCCATCCAGCCTCTGTTTAAAAACCTACAAAGAAGGAGACTCCACCCTCCTCTGAGGCAGTGTATCCCACTGTCAAACTGGTCAGGAAGTTTTTCCTAAAGTTTAGATGGAATCTCTTTTCCTGAAGTTTGAAGCCATTGCTCCGGCTCCTAGTCTCTGAAGCAGCAGAAAACAAGCTTGCTCTGCCTTCCATATGACATTCCTTCAAATATTGAAACATAGCTATCACGTCACCTTTTAATCTTCTCTTCTCCACACTAAACATACCTAGCTCCTTAAGATGATCCTCATAGGGCTTCATAGTTTCCAGTTCTTCTACCCTTTTGGTTGCCCTCCTCTGGACGCAGTCCAGCTTGTCAATATCATTCCTGAGCTGTGGTGTCCAAAACTGAACACAGGATTTCAGGCGGGGTCTGACCATCATGTCCTATGTCCTAGTAGTCACTCTTCTGCAAAGGAACATCTCAACCTTTGCCAGATTTTGGTGCCTGGACATGTTGCTGCAAACTACAACTCCCAGAATCTCGTACAGCCAGCATGACAACTGCCTATAGTGGCAGAGGGATTCTGGGTTTTGTAGCATACCCAGCCCCTATCACTGCATTTACATTGTGCTTAGAGAACAAGCATCCCTTTGGTGTGTGGGGGGCTTTTCCCTTCTTGTGTGGCCACAGGGAGAAGCAGCACTGGTCAGATTTGGTCAAGGAACCAGAGGTAGACCGGGGGACTCCATCACTCCTGCTAAACATTGCTGAAGGAGGAGAATGTGCCAGTCGTGGCTGGGAAGGGGTTAACCCCCTGCTATCGTTTGATCCAAGTAATTATTTTCCCTAATCCCCCGCGAGGTTCGCTCTGCTTTGAGGGGCTTATTCATAGATTGTCCCGCTGCCAGTGGGTAATTACCCTCCGATTACTCACCCGGTGACACCACAGCGATTAAAGCCAATTAAACCCAGGAAGGCAGGGGAAAGAGGTGGGTGGAAGATGGTCGCAGGAGACCTCCCCCTTCTTTCCCACCCACCCTTTCTTTCCAAAGCTTGCTGTGGCCCCACAGAAAAGAAGACCAAAAGAAATATTACAAAATATCCACTTGTGGGCTTTCAAAAAATTACACAAGCAGCTGTTTTTCCAAAAAAGTAATTTCTGATTTGGCTAGAATTTTTTAGTATAATTAGCTATTTCTAAAAATTATATCTATAATTATGATGCTGAGAGAGAAGGAAGGAAGGAAGGAAGGAAGGAAGGAAGGAAGGAAGGAAGGAAGGAGGGAGGGAGGGAGGGAGGGAGGGAGGGAAGGATTTTGTGCCTGAGAACAGCAGCATATTGCAACATGCTGAGGAGCTGAGCTATGAATCAGGTAGCCCCTGGTTCGAATCTTGCCACTGACACAAAGTAGCCAGATGAGTTTAAGTCAGCCTTCCCTGACCCTGGTGAGGCATACGGTGGCTGGGAGTGAGGGGAATTGTAGTCAGCATCTCCAGAAGATGGTCCGAGAACCACCTTCAAATATCTGAAGGCATATGACATGGAAGATGGAGCCAACTTGTTTTCTTCTGTTCCCAACCTCAACCAGTGGATTCAAAATACAAACAAAGGAGATTCTGACTGAACATTAAGAAAAGCTTGCTGAAAGGAATTGCTGTTCCTAGCATTGGCATCTCTAGAGGTGTATGGACAGCACCAGGTGACACCATCAGAGGGGGATGACACCAAAATGGCTGCCTGCCCCTTCTTTCTCCCCCACCCCTCCAGGAGAGCCCATATAGCTTCGTGTAAGACAACTGCATGGCTGCACCCTATTTCCTTGTGACTGGATGAAATCCCCAGGGCCTTTGCGTGTGCGGAGCCAGGTGGGTAGATCAGGTTGCCCAGAGGGTGGGTCCCCAAAGCAGTAGACCAGGACCCCTGGAATGCTGGTTCCTGGACAGAAAATTCACCATGGGGGTGATACCAAGAGTTATCGTACTGGGTGACACCATCTTGGAAGGACACCATGCCTTGGAAGGTGGTGAGCTCCCCTCAGCTGAGGATTTTTAAACAGAGGTCAGGTGGCCATTGGTCAGCAATTGTTCAGCTGTAGGTTCCTCCACTGGTATGGGGTAAGACTATATGACCCCTGAGGTACCCTCTAAATCTACAGGTCTAGGGTTTCTGAAGGTTGAGAAGGATTTAGACAAGTCACACATTCCTTCTCTGTCAGCTTCCGCTCTTGTCCCTTCTGCAACTTGGGCAAAAATTAACACTGATCTGTTTCACAGGATCATTGCAAGGATTACAAAATAATAGGCATCAAGCATTGAAGAATAAAGGCGAGGAGGCCAAGTATAGTTTTTATATTACTCACTCATCCATTTTCTTCCTTATTCCTTTCCCAACCCATTTAAATTTGAGCTACAAAGCTCAACATTTCCTAGAATTAGGGGCAAGGGCCCCTGCAAAAGTGGGGAAATTGCAAATATCAAATGTGTATGTGTCTGCCTGTGGGAAGAGGGCTGAGGTATGATGGGGACAGCAGGCACCCAGGGTCCAAACGAGGGCCATTTCTGCACTATACTCTTATAGTGCAATTATTCCACTTTCAACATCCTACAGAATCCTGGGGTTTGCAGTTTCTGGAGGGGCCAGCACACTATAAAAGTGTAGTGTGGAAATGGCCCAGGTAAGAGAAAGGAGAGGGAAAGCGGGGTGGGTAAGCATGGTGCCCCTATACTTCCTGTCTCTTGCCCATCTCCTTCTTTGGGTGTGTGTGGAGCACTAGGAGACAGTTTGTGGTGCTAAGAAATCAGGCTGCAAGGAGAGGGGAAAAACAAACCTTTTAAAAGCCACTGGGGAGAATGCATAGAGCACTAATGGGAAATAAACAAGATGAACTTGAATTCTTAACATAGCAAAGCAAATAGGATATAATAGGCATCACTGAAACCTGCTAGGATGAGTGTCATGATCAAAAAGTAGCAGTGAAGTCTTTTACTCCACATCTCAAGTCTCTACCTCAAATCTCAAGTCTCTACCTTCAAGTCTCAAGTCCTTGAAGATCCTTTCAAGTCAAGTTTCAAGTCTGGAAGCCAACTTTATACCCCAACCAAAATTCCAGAATTATTGGATAGAGAGATATAAATTCACTTTTAACAGTTTGAGCAGAGTTGGCTTTCCACATTTGCAATTTTGCCATCTGCAGCTTCAGAAGTGGGGAATAGGATCCTATCTTACTCCCCATTACTGAAGTTTCAAAAGCTTTAAAAAGAAAGATCCTTGTTCCTCAAGCTCACTGCCAAACACATTTGCTGTTCTTCTCTGAGAAATGCACCCTGCACTTTGGCGAGTCTTGTTTTTGCTTTTAGGAAACATTTTAGAAGGCTCCTCCAATATGCAGTGGGGACAGGCTGCTGAGCAGATCTCAAGCCTGCCTCAAGTCCCTTGCCTAACCTGTTTGCTGTTCCCCTCTGAGAAATGTGCCCACACTTTGGGCTTGGGACAGATTGTCATGCGACCAGTAGGCAAAAACAGATGGAGGCATTGTTCAAAGTCGTAAGGTTTTTGGACGAACGTGTTATGTTACTTGACCAAGGGCATCAAGTCAGTCATTAAAAATATACCAGTCTCGAGTCGAGTCAGTGCATCATTTGTGGCCGAGTTGAGGCCAAGTCAAGTCACTGAAGTGACTTAAGTCCGACTTGAGTCCAAGTCTATCAACTCGAGTCTACATCACCAGAATGTAGCAACAGAGAAGTATAACCTATTTCAGAGAAATAGACCAAGCAGGAAAGGAGGAGGAATAGCACTTTATATCAAGAGTGTTTATACCTGTGAAGAGATCCATGACTTAAATCCAGGAAGCCATGCTGAGAGTATCTGAGTAAAAATCAAGGGGGAGAGAAACAATCACAAAGTCATTGTGGAGATCTACTACACATCCCCGAGCCACACTGAAGACTGAGATGACACCTTCCTGAAATGGATGACAAAACATTCAGATACGAAAGATACAATAGTAATGGCAGATTTCAACTATCCTGATAGGTTGTTGTGGGTTTTCTGGGCTTTGAGGCCATGTTCTATTAGTATTTTCTCCTGATTTTTCACCTGCATCTGTGGCTGGCGTCTTCATAGAATCATAGAATCATAGAAATGTAGAGTTGGAAGAGACCACAGGGGCCATCCAGTCCAACCCCCTGCCATGCAGGAACACCCTCAAAGCACTCCCGACAGATGACCATCAAGCCTCTGCTTAAAAACCTCCAAGGAAGGAGACTCCACTACACTCCGAGGCAGCAGATTCCACTGCCGGACAGCCCTGACTGTCAGGAAGTTCTTCCTGAGGTTCAGATGGAATCTCCTTTCCTGCAGCTTGAATCCATTGCTCCTTGTCCTGGTCTCTGGAGCAGCAGAAAACAAGCCCTCTCCTTCTTCTACATGGCATCCCTTCAAATATTTAAACATGGCTATTGTGTCCCCTCTTAACCTTCTCTTCTGCAAACTAAACATCCCCAGCTCTCTAAGTCTATCCTCATAGGGCATGGCTTCCAGGCCTCTCACCATTTTGGTCGCCCTCCTCTGGACTTGCTCCAGCTTGTCAATATCCCTCTTGAATTGGGGTGCCCAGAACTGGACACAATATTCAAGATGGGGTCTAACCAAAGCAGAGTAGAGTGGTACCAGTACCTCCCTCGATCTAGACACCATACTCCTATTGATGCATCCAAGAATTGCATTGGCTTTCTTGGCTGCCGCATCACACTGCTGACTCATGTTCAGCTTGTGGTCTATTAAGACTTCTAGATCCCTTTCACACGTACTGCTATCCAGCCACGTGTCCCCCATCCTATATTTCTGTATTCCATTATTTCTACCTAAGTGTAGGACCTTACACTTCTCTCTGTTGAATTTCATTTTGTTAGCCTCGGCCCAGCTCTCCAGGTCATTTTGAATTTTGATCCTGTCCTCAGGCGTATTAGCAACCCCTCCCAGTTTGGTATCATCTGCAAATTTGATGAGCATGCCCTCTATTCCTTCATCCAAGTCATTGATAAAAATATTGAACAGCACTGGGCCTAGGACAAACCCTGTGGCACCCCGCTAGTCACTTCTCTCCAGTAACTAGCGGGGTGCCACAGAGTTCTGTCTTCAGGATCCTCTGAAGACGCCAGCCACAGATGCTGGTAAAACATCAAGAGAAAATACTAATAGAACATGGCCTCAAAGCCAGGAAAACCCACAATAACCTATAGACTCCAGCTGTGAAAGCCTTCAACTTTATATCCTGATATTTGTTGGAAGTTGATCTCTGTCAAGAATATAAGGTCCAACAAATTCCTCACTTACCTTGCAGACAATTTCTTTGTCTTGAAGATGGAAGTGGCAACAAAGGGATCAGCTATTTTAGATCTGATCCTAACCAGTAGTGATGACCTGGTTAATGGGGTGGAAGTGGAAGGATCTTTAAGTGGGAGTGACCATATTCTCCTGGAGTTGGTTATACAGCAGGAGGGGGAAGTCAAGTGTGGTCAGACTTTTACAAAGTTGATTTCAGTGAGCTGGTCAGGAATACTAAAAGAGAAAGGAGTTTCTCACAGTAAGATATTGAAGGCTCAACTTCAAATGATTCTGGTGAGGAGGGAAAATGGGAGGTGTCCAGAGAATCTGGGATTGATGTTTAAAGAACTTTCAGCTGAGCAGATTTAAAGGGAACATGTGCAAGAAATGGAAAAGGGGGGAATCACTAAAAAGGAATTCAGACAGATAGCCAGCATGTTTTGGGAGAAAGTCAGAAAAGCTAAAATGCAGAACAAGCTCAGGCTTCCTAGAGAAGTTAAAAACAAGAAAAGGGGTGCTTTTTTTGTTACATTTGTAGCAAAAGGAAGAAAAAAAGAAGTGGTAATGCCACTACGTGGAGAAAATGCCAAAATGTTAACGAGACAGGAAAAAGGAGGAACTTCGCGACACCTTCTTTGCCTCAGTCTTCTCCTAAAAGGAAAACACTGCTTGACCTGGGAAAAAGCAGAACACATGATGCGGTAGGGAAAATGGAGCACAGAATAGGTAAAGAGATAGTAAAGGAATACCTGGCTACTCTAAATGAATTCAGGTCTCCAGGATCAGATGAACTACAGACAAGGGTATTAAAAGAAATGGCAGAAGCAATCTCAGATCCACTGGCAACAATCTTTGAGAATTCCTGGAGAATGGGAGATGTCTCAGCAGACTGGAGGAAGGAAACGTTTCTGTCTTCAAAAAAATGAGAGGGGGGAAGAGAACCCCAACAATTATTCCCCAGTCAGCCTGACATCGATACTGGAAAAGAACAAGCCTAGTTTAAATATTTGAAGGAATGTCATATAAAAGATGGAACAAGATTGTTTTCTGCTACTCCAGAGGCTAGGACAAGGAGCAATAGCTTCAAATTACAGGAAAAGAGATTCCACCTAAATTTACTGATGGTAAGAGCAGATTGACAGTGGAATACACTGCCTCAGTGTGTGACAGAGCCTCATGCTTTGTAGGTTTAAGAACAGACACCAGATGGCCATCTGTCAGAAGTACTTTGTATATTCCCGAATGACAGGGGATTAGACTTGATGGCCCTTGTGGTCTCTTCCAGTTCCATGGTTCTATGAGTAGTCTTAAACAGCCACTGAAAAAGGACTCTGTGCTTCTCCCACAGAACTCCCCCTTTAAGTGACCAAGCAAAACACCTGTTGGTGTTGAATTTGTTAGCCAAGCTCCTGTTCACTGAGCTTCAGGGACTGAAGCTGCAGTTATATAGAGAGCCAGAGGCTGCTAGCTCCTCCACCAATGAAATCTCTGTCTTACTTGCTCTGGGCCTACATACAATAGAACAACAGCGTACTAATGAGCACACAAGCAAGCCTGCCTCCGCTCACACAAACAATCAGCCTTAATGCAACAGACACAAGCTCACCAAAACACAATAGAACAATAGAACCCTAACAAGCATGCAAGCAAGGCTCCTCCCAGCTCACACAAACAAACAAGGAGCCCTACCCCAACAGACACAACAGCCTTAACTGAACAAAGTCTCCCAAAAGACTCTCTGCAGCTCAGAAGGTTTAACCCAACAGACACAAGCTCACCTTATGCTCTCTCTTCCACCACGACTGCTGACCTTGGCCTTGCTCGTGTTAGTCAAGCTCCTGTTTGGCTCAATATGCCTGCCTGAATTTCTGGACTGCTCTTGGGGTGTGTGGTTATGAGGACTGACATCATAAGTGCCAGTGGTTCAACACCACTGCTTGTGTAGCCAAAACATCAGAATTCACACACAAGAAGGAGGCCATCAGTAGGGCTGAAGGAACTCCAGGTTGTGCAGATATGGAAAAAATACTGGGAGGAATAAATGGGAGAGAGAGAATCTGATGAGGACTGAGCATATTTAGTAGTTATAGACTGCAGAGTGACTGGAGCAGTGGTGAACATAGCATACCAGACGTAAGGGAGATCAGAATGGAGCACTGCCATAAAGGACATAGGTGGCTGGCAGGAGCATCCCATCATGACATTTTACTTGAGGGTCCACTTTTATCATGATGGTTATGATGATGGTGGTGGCAGCAGTGGTGATAACTTAGAGAAGTCGTACTTTACAGCCTCTTATGTGTATTTGTGTTCTGTGTGTGTACGTGCCTTCAAGTCACCTTTTGACATACGGCAATCCTATGAATTTCATAGGGTTTTCTTAGGCAAGGAACGCTCAGAGGTGGTTTTGTCAGTTCCTTCCTCTTACAGCACCTGAGATTAACTGGCGGTCTCCCATCCAAGTACTAATCAGAGTTGATGCTGCTTAGCTTTCAAGATCAGACTGGATCTGGCTTTACAGACTGGTACTAAAACAGAAGTGTCAGTGTGGTCCCATGTCTGTGCGCTTGTGTGGTTTCCGGATGTGGCCTCCAGATGTTTCAGGTCTGCAACTCCCACAGTTCTCAACATTGGTTGTGCTGGCTATGGCTGATGGGAGCTGTATGCCAAAAAAACATCTAGAGGGCCAGAACTGCGCATTCCTGGATTGGAGTGCTGGACGGGGACCTGGAAGATCCAAGTTCAGATTCACTCTGAGGCATGAAAGTCACTGGATAACCTTTGGCTAGTCTCTTGCTTTCTTTTTCTCTCCCTGGCCTACCTCACAGGATTGTAGCTGTAATGATCAAGTGGGGAGAAGCAGAGCCATAAGCTCAAGAGAAGAAAGGGAGTACAAATAGGTAACAAACATGTGAATACATACAAAGTTAAAAAGCAAACTTCTAAGGAATCTAATCATTTATCATAAATCAAACAAAAAGCACACCCGTCCAGCTTTAGCAGAGGCAACTCCAATAAATTCCTGTTGTCCCACTTTTATAGCTGCTATTGAAATGTCCCAGTTTCTCTCTCCTCTTCCCACTTTCCCCCTTTGTCCTCAGTTTATAGTTGGCCCTCCGCATTTGACTTTCATGGATTTGATTATTTGCAAATTCTTCAAGCTCTTACCTCCCTGCCCCGGCACACCTTTTCCAGGGGAACCTCCTCCTCCACCAGCCACCACCTGTCCATCTAAGGATGAGTCACACCTTAATGTCTCTGCATCACAAACCCCCTCCCAATGCCCTTCACACACATGAGGAAGGAGACAGGCAAGAGAGAGGGAGGAAAGGGCTGCCATGCTGACCCACCTCCTTTTCCTTTCCTTTCCTTGACCTGGTTTGGAACCTGGGTGCCTGCTCTCCCCACCATGCCTCAGCACCCTTCCCACAGACACACACGCGCGCACACATTTTGATATTTGCAGTTTTCCCACTTTTGTCGGGAAAAAGTGGTCCTGCACCCATAACCCTAGAGAACGCAGAGCGTCGACTATACTTCAATTGTTACAAACTGAATTCAAAGTGCAAAAGTCTTTGGCACTCAACCCAGCGGAAAGGAGATAAGAGGAGGGGTTCAATTTTGCCCTTCCCTGGAGACACAGGCAAAAGCAAACCGCCACAGCCTCTCCCAGCGTATGTGTTCCTCCTCATTAATAACTTTTGCCATCTTGAGGATGCTCTGATGTGGCTTGGCCACCTGTGTCCCAGTTTTCACCTGCAAAACGTTGCAGGGTATGAAAAAGTTTACTTGCTCTTCTGCTACTCCTGACACATTTTGGGAGCCGCAAGCCGAGGCATTTCACTCGGAGGGGAAATATTGACTAGCCCCAGTCAATACCAGCCAGTGGCCATTGCGTGGTTGAAAGTTTTAAGTGTGGGCAACGGGAGATCCTCTGAATGGAGGGGCCCCAGGCAAATGTTTAGGCCTTGCCTTTTAAATCCATGGCTTCTGGGGGCTTCTTTCGCATGCTGCTCCCTCTCTGGCCACCATTTGGATTCTTCTGAAAATCAGGCCTCTGTCTCTCCTCCTCCCCACTCCCCCGCTTCTCATCTTCAGCCCCGGGGCCAAGCCCTTTGAAGCCTGCCTGTGCCAGACTCTTTCTCCAGGCCACGTCTGCCCTTCGCTTCCACGCCGCTTTGCTCCACTGTGCAACTGGTCAAGGAGCACATGGCCGGACAGGCTTCAGAAAGGGAAGGGCTGTGAGGAGGATACCAGGCCATTCAAAGCACAGACCGGGAAGCAAGCTGCAGAGAAAAAGAAGTCCCTCACAAGTCGTGAAATCTAGACCACGGACACAGGATATCCTAGGCAACTGAGGCTGCCCTCCAACACCTCACAGGTGAAAACCAGGACAACGTGTGCTCAAACAGCATTGGAGCGTGGTCAGAAGTTACTAAGGAGGAGGAACACACAAGTTAGGAGGGGCTGAAGCAGCTTGCTTTTGTCTGATCCTACTGGGAAATGTAAGATTCCTCTACCTATCCCCTCCACCATTGAGTTAACTGAGTGCAAACTTCTTTTGAGCTTCGAACTCAGTTTTGATCAACTGAAGTAAGCGGAGGACAAAGGGCGGAAATGTGTGGCGGAGAGAGAGACTGAGACACTATAAAAGAAATTGGAAAAGTGGGATGACAGAGGATTAATTGGAACTCTCCGTGCCCAACTAGGACAGTTTGAGGGTATGGACCATGCTGAGGGCCCCAGACTGCTGAGGGCCAAACTTAGACATCGGCCATTTCCACACTAGACTATTATAGTGCTATTATTCCACTTCAACATCCTATGGAATCCTGGGGTTTCCAGTTTAGGGAGGAGCTGTTATTCCTTAAAGGCCCCTCCCTAAACTGCAAACCCCAGGATTCCACAGGATGTTGAAAGTGGAATAATAGCACTATAATAGTCTAGTGTGGAAATGGCCACGGCAAGGAATATGTCTTTGCACACAACATGCAACCTAAGATGGAAATGGCAAAAGTAGGGCAAGAGTGGTGCAGTGGTCTGAGCCTTGGACTACGACCCTGGAGACCAGGGTTTGATTCCCTGCTGGGCCACAGAAATTCACTGGGTGACCTTGGGCAAGTTACATTCTCTCAGCCCCAGAAAAACTAGTGATACATTTGCCTTGCAATAGGTCAGAAATTACTCTAAGGTATCATATAAATTCAAATAAATATCCTTTTTAGACACCAGCACTCCCACTTCCTGGATAGTGTCTAGTACAGACCAGTTTGTCTCCCTTCCTAATGTTCTCCATTTTTTCTTTTCCAAATAACTTGACATCCAACAGACTTCTTGGAAGCCAATGGCATGCTCAGTTCTCATCCTCCATTTGGGGGGTGGCTATAAATGACTGGAGGTAGGCTCAGATACCCTAAAGGCACCAGATCCCATTTGATCTTGGAAGCTAAGCCAGGGGAGTCCTAGTTAGTACCTGGATGGGAGACCAGACCACCAATGAATACCAAGGTGCTGTAGGCTATATTTCAGAGGAATAAACTGGCAAAAGAATTTCTGAGTATTTCTGGATTAAGAAAACCCTGTGAATTCAGGAGGCCACCATAAACTGACAGACAACCTGAAGGCACATGCACACACAAATAACTGAAAGCTGCCGTCTTTCACGTTTTTCTCCTCCCGAAAGTTTCCTATTTCTGCATGCCTTGGGGTTCATCTAAGCAGACTAATATCTCACTCGAGTTTTAAAGCAGAGCGTGGGAAAGTTATCCTTTTCTGGAATACAGTTCCCAGAATCCTCTAGGTCATGTTGGTGGGGGATTTTGTTGCAGTGACTCTGATTTGGCTTCAGTTTAGTTTGCCCACCACCAGCTAAGTTCGCCAGTGGACAAAACCAGGATGAGATCGGCCAGTGGACACCAAGAGACCTATCTACCCCTGTTTATTCATCTAAGTATGCTTTTAAGAAGAAGAAGCTGGGGGCAAGACACATCAGCCATTTAAGAAATGCAGATGACATATTACAAGCAGAAAACAGCAAAGGCTTGGAAAACTATTGATAAAAGTTAAGGAAGAAGGCACAAAAGCAGGGCTACAGCTGAATATTAAGTAAGCAAAAATAATTACCACAGATTATTTACATAACTTAAAAGGGGATGATGAAGATGTCAACATAGCTAAAGATTTTCTATACCTTGGCTCAGCCATCAGTCAAAATAGAGGCCACAGTCAAGAAATCCGAAGCAGCTAATAACAAACTAGATAAGATTCTAAAGCATATAGATAGATCAATAAATACCAAAGTCAGAATCCGCCCCTGCCCCCCGGCCTGCCATAGTTTTTGCAGTTTCTATGCAAGGAGGTAAAATCTGGGCAGTGAAGAAAGCAGGCAGAAAGAGAATCAACTCATTTGAAATGTGGTGCTGGAGAATTCTGCCAATACCATAGACTGGAGAAAAACAAATGAGTCATGGCTGAACTCTCTCTAGAAGCCAACAAGAGCAAACTGAGGCTATTGTACTCTGGACTTATCATGAAACTACAGTTGGCCCTCCACACTAGTAGGTTTTAACTTTCGCAGATTTGATTACTGGTATTTGTGAATTTCTCCAACCCCTGTCCCAGCCCACCTCAAATGCTTCTTTTCCAGGGGAACCTTCCCTTTTGGCAGCTCTGATCTGACCATGAAGCCCCTTGAAAACCCACCTGTCGTCCTCCTTCTCTTTCTCCACCAGCTGCTGGCTGGCCAGCTAAGGACACACCGCAGCCTGATTTCTCAGCAACACAAGCCTTCTCCCGATGTTCTTCCCACAACACTCAAGGAAGGAGATGGGCGAGATATAGGGCTGCCATGCTGACCCACCCCCTTTCCCTCTCCTTTCCCTGGCCTGGTTTGGACCCTGAGTGCCTGCTCTCTCCACCCCTTCCCACAGGCACACACAGATATTTTGATATTTGTGGTCTTTCCACTTCTGCTGGGATCATGTACCCCGAACCCTTGTAAATGTGGAAAATTTCAACCCTACCACGGCGTTTTGGGGGGCTGAGAGTGTGTGTGTTAGCAAAATCACCCAGTAGGTTTCCATGGCTGAGCAGGGAATCAAACCCTGGCCTCCAGGCATATAGTCCAGCACTCAAACTGCTATCCCATGCTTGGCTCTATACATAACCATACCCAATTACTTTAATAATCACAACAATATTTGCCTACATCCAGGATATTTCAACGATGCCATTGCCCATTCAGTGCTAATAGCAGTGGCTATTAGCAACCTTGTGCCACATGCTAAACAGCAAATGGGATTCAATGGCTTTCAAAAAGTGAATTTCCAGGCTTTGTGATTTGTGGAAAGTTGAAAAGTCAATGCCATTTGGGGATGGGGGTGGGACCCTGTTTCTGCTGAGATGGCCTTCCTCTCAGACCATTTCCCGCTTCTAATAAACTCAAATATTTTTTTTTCTGTCTGACAAAGCAGCATGCAGCGTAATAAAGCCCTAATAAAGTTGGCGGCCTCCAAAGTACCAGGCCGATTTTTGTCTCCCCCTGGGGGGCTGTGAAAGGCCTTTAGCAGGCAAGTGGAAGAAACCGCAGCTGGATCTGGCTGCTGCAGCCACAAAAGACCTGGACAGCACGTCCAGCCCCGGCTGAAAAGATTACCGTCCATCAGGCTTAGCAAGTGTGGAGACAGGAGACAAGGTGGGGTGGCCAGACAGAAACGTGCCAGGGAAGAAAGGGGGAGCTCACTCAACATGGCTAGTGCTAGATCACGTCCCTTACGCCACACGCCAAAATACAGGCTATCCCAGACAACAGAGGTCCTACTCTCTTTCCACATGGGGCAGGGACCCCAGAACTGTTTTCGAGGTGCTGGTGGGAGAATCAGCCTTGGCAGGCAGGTCAATATTGGTTTTCCGCCTCATTGTGTTGTGTGCCTTCAAGTCATTTCTGATTTACGGTGACCCTATTGCAGAGTTTTCTTGGCAAGATTTGTGCAGAGGGGGTTTTGCCATTGAATTCCTCTGAGGCCTGCATTTAACGCCTTGCAGGAACATTTTTGCAGAATCACAAAGACACTGAATACATTGCATTCAAAACCATCATGGTCCAACTGAAGAAGGTATTAATGTGGTTACAATGAAAGAAAGGGCCAAATAATAAATGAAATATTACAAAACTCTCTGCCCCAGAAACCCCTGTGATAGGTTCACCTTAGGGTTGCCATAAGTCAGAAACGGCCTGAAAGCAGACGACAGCCAGATAACATTGGAGCTGGAACAAAATGTTCAAATATTAAGCAGATTCCAAATCCAGATGCTAACCTGCTCCTTGTGCCCCTTTTGAGGATACTCTCCCAGACAAAATCCACTTTTAACTGTGTTAATTGCTGCCATATTTATGTGGTCAACAGTTGTTCTGAGAGCCAGTGACCTGGGTTCGATTTCCTGCTCAGCCATGAAAACTCTCTGGGGTGACTGTGTATGCATCACACACTCTCAGCCCTAGAACCTGCCCCTAGGCTCTAGAACTCTCTCACTAGGGAAGTCAAAATGCCCCCCTCATCCTTCCATCAGCAGGCAACTTTTAAAACTGTTGTTGTTGTTGTTGTTGTTAAAAACTGGATTTTTCTTTTTTTTAAAAACGCTTTAAGATACTGTTTTTAATTATACAGTCAGATCTCCATGTTTGCTACAGTTAGGGGTACAGGAACCTCACAAAAATCGAAATGTCAAAGTGTTTGTGTGTGGGGGAACTGCAAGACATCCTTAGCTGGCCAGGCAGCTATTAGTGGAAGAGGAAGATGACCAGAGGAGGTTTTTAAAAGACTGAATGGACTGATCGGAGCTACTGAGAGGGAGGGTTCCCCAGAAAAGAAGCACCTGAGGTTTGCCGGGGGGGGGGGTGAGGAGGAATTGAAGAAACTCACAAATAATCAAATCCATGAAAGTTAGGCTGGCTGTACTGTTTTTAATTTAAAGAAAATATTTTAAATTGTTTTTTGTTATTTTAATTGTTACCGCAGTTTCTAGCCCAGACTTGAGAGATATCACTTTGATATCAATAATTTGGCCTCCTTTACCTATTCCTCTCCAAGTGCTGCGAGACCCCCGGACAAGCTCGCAGACATGCATGGCCGCTGATTGTTGTAATATTCCAAACAATACAGGCAGGCCAGAAATAGCCGTCCCACCGCTTCAGGAGACCTCAAAGGCAAGTACCCTATTATGTATGCACGCTACTTACAAAGGACTCCCTGCCACGAGCAAGAGGCTTGATTAGGAGAATCCCCATCTGTCAAGCACTCTGCATTTGCATACTGGCTACTCTATTGACAGTTCGGACTTAACTGAATCATGCTAAATTCTGACCTTTCGAAGGCTTTGTCTCCAGCCCAAAACTCACTGTTTTCCCCAAGTACGGACTGGCCTACGGCCACATTTTCCCCTATAAAAACTCCTGACTTTGAGAGCTTCCTCGGATCGCTCCCGACTTCCATCCTGCCTTGCTGCCGCTTTGCTTGGCGAGCCTTTCCCCCGTCCCACGTACTGAGACTCCATACCTCCGAACTTCTGCTGCAGACTACCCGGGCTTCAGGACAGGTGTAGTATTACCCAAACCAACAACTCCTCTAAAAATCCCTCTATCCCACTCCAACTTTTATTTCTATAGTTATCTGTGTGTGTTGCATACACTGTTTGATTGTATTTTAATAAAACTATTATTATTATTTCACATGTTTGCTCCTTGACTCGGCCTAACCCCATAGACATTGGGTGAAAGATCTCGCTCCATTGCCCTGCCTCTCATATTGCTAGCTTGTGCTCTTTGACTAATTTCCCCACCTTTATAATTTGGAGCGCACTTAGGTGTCCCTCATGGGACCCCCAGAAACCAGGGTAACAGAGTGCATGTTAACATAGTTTTGAATGATATCTATAGTCAAATGTAATGCTGAACTTTTGAATCTTGTAATGATATTGGATTTGTTTTAATTTGTAAGCCTCCTACAAAATTATATCACTATGATTGTACATTACTCCCATAGCAATATCCTATGCAGGGTTTTTTTTTGGGGGGGGGACTATTTAGAATTCTTAGCTAGAAAGCTCTAGCACTCCCCAAACTACAAACATTGTACCCCCCAACACTTCACAGATCAAAACTGGAAACTGTAGCTAAGCAACAAGAGATTGTGGTCAAGATGGCAAAAATTATGAATGGGTATGACCGTGCAAGCTAGCAGAGGCTGCGGCAATTTGCTCGTGCCGGAGCCTACAGGGAAGGGTAAGATCCTGCCCACGCCTCTCCACTCCTCCTTGCTAAACTGGTTAAGTGCCAATTCCTTTTGCACTTTGAACTTCACTTGCAACAAGAAGGAAGCTGAAGAAGCTGAAGATAAGCAGCAGGAGGAGAAAGAATAATAGAATCCCAGAGTTGGAAGAGACCCTAGGGGCCATCCAGTCCAACCCCCTTCTACCATGCAGAAAGACACTATCAAAGCATCCCTGACAAATGGCCGTCCAGCCTCTGCTTAAAAACCTTCAAAGAAGGAGACTCCACCATGCTCCATTGAGGCAGCAGCATATTCCACTGCCTGACACCTCTGACCATCAGAAAGTTCTCTCTGAGGTTCAGGCGGAATCTCTTGTCCTGAAGTTGGAAGTCATTGCTCCATTGTGTCCTAGTCTCTGGAGCAGCAGAAAACAGGCTTGCTCCATCCTTCATATGACACCCCTTCAGATATTTAAACTTGGTTGTCATATCACCTTTTAACATTCTCTTCTCCAGACTAAACATACTGAGCTTCCTCATATAGTATAGTTTCCAGGGCTTCTACCATTTTGTTCTCCCTCCTCTGGATACGTTCCAGCTTGTCAATATCTTTCTTGAATTGTAATGCCCAGAACTGGACACAGGATTCTGCATGGGGTCTGAGCAAAGCAGAATAGAGTGGTACTATCACTTCCCTTGACCTAGACACTATACTCATAATAATGCAGCCCAGAATTGCACTGGCTTTTTTAGCTGACGCATCACACTGCTGACTCATATTCAGTTTCTGGTCTACTAAGACTCCTAGATCATTTTCATACATACTGCAGTCAAGCCAGGTGTCATCCATCTTATATCTCTGCATTTCATTTTGTCTGCCTCAGTGGAGGACCTTACACTTTTCTCTGTTGAAATTAATTTGGTGACTTTTGGCCCAGCTCTCTAAACTGTTACAGTTATTTGAATTCTGATTCTGTCCTCCTGGGGGTGTTAACTACCTCTCCTGATTTGGTGCTGTCTGCAGATTTGATAAGAATCTCTATTCCTTTATCCTAAGCACTGATAAAGGTGTTGAACAACACTAGGCCCCAGACAGAACCCTGTTGCATTTTAAAAGCAAATGAGAAAATGAGACAGCAGTGGGTTAACAGTGAGTGTCCCTGGTAGCTTGGGACAAATGAAAGGTAAGTGTACCTATAGTGCTATAACTCTGTAGTACGGAAGGGTTTGTGGTGGCTGCTGCTTACACATTGCTGAACGCTCAATCCACAGAAAACAAAATGTACCACACATAGATTCATAAAAGCTGGATTCTTAGAGCCGGAAGGTCCCCATAGGCTCATGCAAGATCTCCAACGACAGCTTCCCCAGCAGGTTGTTGTCTAGCCTGTTTTTGAAGATATCCCAAGAAGGAGACCTCAACGAGGGAAGTGATTCCATTGCCAAACTGCTGTTACTGTCAAGATATTTCATTTCATTTCATTTATTATGGCAAACAGCCAGCAGATATCAAGATATTCCTTCTAAAGTACAATCAAAATCAACTTTCCTATAACTTCAACGCAGTAGGTCTGGTACTATCTTCTCCTTCTCTGTGCCAGCCCTTGGGGTATCTCAAGAGTGCAATCATAGATCTCCATATGCACCATGAAGAGCATGCCTGTCCATCCACACAGTATGTCCATACCCCAGTGATGTATTTAAGTCTTTTACTCCAAGTTTCAAGTCTCTACCTTCAAGTCTCAAGTTGAGTCTCAAGTCCTTGCAAGACACTTTCAAGTCAAAACCTGAGTCAAGTCTCAAGTCTGGGAACCAACTTTATACCCCAACCTGTATTCCAGAATTTCTGGACAGAGTTGAAAACCAGTTTTAATAGTTTAAGTAGAGTTGGTCCTCTACTTTTGTGATTTTGCCATCTGCAGCTTTGGAAGCGGGGAATAGGATCCTTCTTACTTCCCATTTGCACAACTGAAGGCTTTTTCAGAAGTGGGGAATAGGATCCTTCTTATTCCCCATTATTGAAGTTTCAAGAGCTTTAGAAGGAAGGATCCTTCCTCCTCAAGACCGCTGCCTGACACATTTTCTGTTCCCCTCTGAGATGCACGCCCTCCACTCATGTCTCGCCTTCTGCTTTTAGGAAAAGTTTTAGAAAGCTCCAGCAGGGACAGGCTGCTAAGCAGCCCTCAACCCCACCTCAAGCCCATTGCCTAACCCATTTGCTGTTCCCTCTGAGAAATGTGCCCACACTTTGGCCTTGAGACAGATCGTCATGGGACCAGTAAGTTGTAAGGTTTCTGGATGAATGTGTTACGTTACTGAACCAAAGGCAGCAAGTCAGTCACTAAAAATATGCAAGTCTCAAGCCGAGTCGAGTCAGTTGCTGAGTCAAGTCCAAGTCAAGTCACAGAAGCGACTTAAGTCTGACTTGAGTCCAAGTCCATCAGTTCGAGTCTACATCACTGCCATACCCTAGATGCAAACATAAAATCAGTTGGAAGAGACCCCAAAGGCCATGCAAGAATACATCATCAAAGCATTCCCAATAGATGGCCATGCAACCTCTGTTTAAAAACCTCCAAAGAAGGAGACTCCATCACAATCCCAGGCAGTGTATTTCCCCTGTCAAACTGCTCTTACTGTCAGGATGTTCTTCCAAATGTTTAGATGGAAACTCTTTTGCTGACGTTCGAAGCCATTGCTCCATGTCCTAGTCTCTGAAGCAGCAGAAAATGGACTTGCTCCATCCTCCATCTGACATCCCTTCAAATATTTAAACACAGCTATCATGTCACCTCTTAACCTTCTCCTCTCCAGATTAGACAAACCCAACTCCCCAAGCCACTCCTCACAGGGCTTCATGGTTTCCAGGTCTTCTACCCTTTTGGTCACCTTCTTCTGGATACATTCCTGCTTGTCAACCTCCTTCCCAAACTGTGGTGCCCAGAACTGGACACAGGATTCCAAGTGGGGTCTGACTAAAGCAGAAATGTACACAAAAATGTAAGTTTCTTCAAAGAGGCCCAGAATCACATTATGTCGGTTGCAGCTTTGTAACAAAAACCAAGAAAAAAATTAATTTAAATTAAAAAAAAAGATTGCAGCTAAAACAACACAGAGCCCCATGGCACCTTTAAGAACAGGCAGTTTATTACAGCCGTTAATTTAATTTAACATAATTTAATTTGAATAGAAATACTGTCACGCCAGAGTAGTCCAGATTAGGACCGGGTGACCTGTATGTTTGTTCTTATGCGTGTGTGATCAAGGGCTAAGTGCGGATGGGGCACTTCCCAGCTCCTCTTCTCACTGATTCCTAGGATCTCTAAACCAGCAGTGGGGGGCGATCAAGAGCAGACATCTCAATAGGCAATGGGTGGCTCCCATGCCAGCCATGCAGAGTATCTGCTCTGGCTTTCACTCCAAACAGTACAGGAGCTATTGAAGTTGCTGAACCTGTTTTGAGCATAGTGTTTAGCATCTTAGACAGCTTCATTAAAATTCAGACCAAAATCCAGAGCAGATTCACCTGGCCATTTCCGCACTAGAGTGCTATAGTGCTATCATTCCACTGTCAACATCCTATGGAATCCTGGGGTTTGCGGTTTAGGGAGGGCCTTTGAGGTCCCTCCCTAAACTGCAAATCCCAGGATTCCATAGGATGTTGAAAGTGGAATAATAGCACTATATCAGTCTAGTGCAGAAATGACCATTGTCTCCCAACCATACCACACAAGGGCTCTTAGGGTTACCTAGAGGTCATTTTTATTCACATACCCGTGTACAAAGCCCACGTGAGTCTGTCTGAGCTATAATATCTTCAGAAGAGGCCTTCTCTCTGTCCCATTACCTTCCCAGGCTCTTTGGTGGCTGCAAGGGAGAAGGCCTTTTTGGTGGCTGCTCCCAGACTTTGGAACTCCTGTCTAGGAAAACAAAGATGACTGCCACTTTGTTCTCCCTTCTTCCAGCAAGTAGAAACTCCTATTCCATCAGGCTTTTAGGAATTTCCCATTATAGGCTTTTAGCGGAGTGCTCTTTTGTTGGTTTTTAAAATAGTCTTCAATTAATTTTAAATCCCTTTAAATCTACAGAATGTTTGATAGCTTTTTTAAAAATAACCTTTACATATTTACACATCATTTTGTATGTTTTTTAATCTGTACAGGTTTTAATAATTTGTGAGCTGTTCTTGAGTCCCCTTATTGAGAAAAAGGTGGGATATAAATTAGTAAATGTGAGAGCCAGCATGGTATATGGTTTTATCGTTGGACGACAACTCCAGAGACCAGAATTCAAATCCCTGCCAAGCCATGGAAACCCACTGGGTGACTTTGGGCAAGCCACACTCTCTCAGCCTCAGAGGAAGGCAAAGGCAACCCCCCTCTGAACAAATCTTGCCAGGAAAACCCCATGATAGGTTTGCTTTGGGGACACCATAAGTTGGAAAGGACTTAAAGGCACATAACAGTAACAAAAAAAATTGGTATAATGATAAATTAATTAATAACACATGGTGCTGAATCTTCTAAATCACATGTGTCAAACACAAGGCCTGTAGGCCGAATCTGGCCCACCAGGCCATTTCGTGTGGCCCTTGCACTTCTCCTGCACCTGCCGCACTCCTCCTGCCTGGTGAGCCTGATCCCCACATTGCAGGCCCCCAGCTGCCAGTATTCTGAAGAGGGGCCCAGCAGCCAGCACTCACAATTTACTTCTACTTCTGACTGTTCCTCTGTATGAGTCTTGTCATAAGAGCATTGCTGCGGGTTACCATGGTAGTGCTTCGCATGGCTCGCAACAGTTGGACAGAGGAGCAGTCAGAAGTAGAAGCAGATCACGAATGCTGGCTGTTGGGACCCTCTTCAGAATACCGGCAGCTGGGGGCCTACAATGTGGGGATCAGGCTCACCAGGTACAGAGAACGGCAGTGGGGCAGAAAGAGGCACGGGTAATATTTGTCTGATGATTAAGAAAATAACTTTCTGTTTTCAAAACTCATTTTTCAATAAATTGTACAATACAACCAGCCCTTTAAAGGCAACCATAATGCTTATGCAGCCCAAGATGAAATTGAGTTTGACACTCCTGTTCTAATGAATTGGGCACACAACTTAACATTCAGGAAATATTAAGGAAGTGGGCCTTTGAATGCCAGATCATTCTCTAGTTTAGGAAAAGTTAAGCTGTCTTGTTAGTAAATTTTTAAAAATGGCACACACAGTCCTTATTCCAAAGGCAGTCCCACATTACTGTATCCATGATTCAGAACTGCCTTCTTCCAAACAGGGCCTTTCACACAGTTGTAACACAATGATTCCACTTTAACTGCCATGGCAATATCTCCTGGAATCCTGGGATTTGTAATTTAGGGAGGCACATTTAGATTTCTCAGCCAGAAAGCTTGTTTTCTGCTGCTCCAGAAACTACTGGTAGGATAAGGAGCAATGGATTCAAACGACAGGAAAAGAGATTCCACCTAAACCTCAGGAATAACTTCTTGACGGTCAGAGCTGTCCGGCACTGGAATCTGCTGCCTCCATGGAGTGTGATGGAGTCTCCTTCTTTGGAGGTTTTTAAGCAGAGGCTGGATGGCCATCTGTTGGGAGTGCTTTGATGGGCATTCCTGCATAGCAGGGGGTTGGACTCGATGGCCCTTGGGGTCTCTTCCAACTCTATGATTCTATGAGTCCACAGAACTAAACCATGATGGTTAAAGCAGAATTGTTGTGCTATAGCTGTGCAGTGCAAATGGGCACTTGTTTTGTCTGTCTGCTGCCCTTCCCACGGCACTGCCAACCAGCAAGCTGCAGAAGAATTTTAGAAGCCAAAAGGCTAATCCGGGCTCCCGTCTGTTATCCTTCTGCTGGTGGACAAAGATCTTTCTGTTCAAGAGGGCTTCTCTCGACTGACCGACCTTTTAACAGGTGGGCACTGTTCATTTTGTATATCAATGACTTCTTTTTTCCCCCCAAACTGCCTTTAATTCACTTGCATTTTGATATTTCAGGTTAATCACATTTTCACTTATCCTAATTGTGTTTTAATATTGCAGTTGCTTGTGGCTTTATCTGTGTCTGCCTTTAATCTTGTTGCAAGTGGCTTTGCCCCCCTAGCCCTGTTTCATGAGAAAGGCAGGAAATAAATCTCATAAAGACATGCCTGAAAATAAGTCAGGATCTTTGATGGATCACACCAAAAATCCATCCAGTCCCAGGTGCTGGAAATCTGCAACCTCTCCAGCGTAGCTGGACTTTAACTGCCACCATCTCCAACTACTGGGAGGTGGAGCCAGATGACATCTGGAATGCCCCCCACCCTCTCACCCCAACCAAAGCTAGTCCAACATCCTGTTTCTCACAGCCTCCAGACACAGGCCTGCCATTTATTCATCATGATAGAGAGCCATTGAGAAATTTCTTTTATAAGTTTGTCTATAGCAGTAGTTCTTAACCTTGGGTCCACAGAGCCCTCACAGGGGGCCTATGAAGCCCTGTTCCTAGAAACCAACAGCAGCAACAGCGATGCAGCAGTGGGATATTTGTGCGGCTGTCAAAACTGCTCCGTTTGCAAACAAGGGAGCAGCCTGGTTGCGTACACACACCTGATGCTGTGTCCCCCAGCAGCCGTACTTCAGGCTGCCACACCACTGATAAAAGGGATTTGATTAGTCTCCAGAAGCCTTTGATACATACATACATACATACATACATACATACATACATACATAATAGATATTTGAATATGTAAATCTAAATTTAAATATCTAAAACTTTAGTTAAGTTTTCAGGGAGTCCATAGTTAAAAAAAAAAAAAAGTTCAGAAGCCCTGGTCTAAAGCATTTTCACATCTGAGAGCAGCAAAGTCCATACATCCCATTCAGAGAAGCCCAGCCTTTTGCCTGCCCTGAATCGACTGCTGATCATCTAAGAGCATGGAATGTTATTTTTAAAAAGCATCAGTGATGGTTTTAATCACTGTTTTAAGGTAGCTATCATGCCACCTCTTAACCCTCTCTTCTCCAAGCTAAACATAACCAGCTCCCTAAGCAGGGCCCACATCAATGACTCAGGGACTGTTGTGCAATATACAATGCAAAAAATCACAGGTGCGGTCTGCATCTGCCACCCATTGTGTAACTTTGGGCCAGTTACACTCTCAACTTGATTGACTCTTCCTTCCTCACAGGATTGTTGTGAGAATGAGATGGGGGGGGGACTTCAATACTTCATCCTGAGCTTAGCAGAACAGTGGGATATAAATTCAATAAATAAACTGAAAAAAATAAAAACAAAGCTTTAGTGTTACGGTTTGAAAAGTTAATTTTTCCAGTCTCTAATTTGTAACTGGTTCTGGCTGGTTGGGGGCGGGGTGACCCTCTCCTCGCCAAGTGTGCAAAGTTATGTGAGGAGGAAGAAAAGAAACCAGTTTCTTCTCCTTCTTTCCCTTTTATTGGAATAGGCTGCCCATCCTGCCGACTTCAGCCTTTGAGGCAGGCCTCCTGGGCGGCCCCACCAAGAGACCCTCTTCCTGCTGAGCCCGGCTGGAGTGGCTAAGCCCTGTGTCCATCAGGGTCGCCCCGTCACTCCACAGTGGCCAGCAGGCTCTTGTTCGGCTGCCAACTCCCATCTCTCAGCGTGTCGGCCAGAGAAAGCCCGCCCGACAGGCGGCATTAAACACTTGACAATGAGGCCTGTTCCGGTCCCACTGGCAAAGAACCTCAGGGGGCTGGCGGAAATGCACCCCGACAACCATGCCCGGCCTTGCGCCAAACACCAAAGGCCAGGATCGGCAGGCCTGAGAAAAGAGTCAAACAGGCGCAGAGAAGGTATGCTTGTGATTTCAGCGACAGGGACTGTTGTGAAATGTCCAAAAGGATGGGACAAAAGGTACATTAACTTGGCATTATGTTGGGAAAATTCAGAAAATTCCATGAGCTTCTATGTAAATAGTTGCTTCATTTTAAACAGAGCAAGCTGGTTGTCTATTGTCAGGGTATTGTTTAATGGAAAGGAGCAAAACTGCAAGCTTTGGGCCCTGAAGATTCATGCAGCAGAAGGCCCCTTCTATGACTCACATTCCTCCTTCAACCACCTCTCATAGATACGGTACAATCTCAGAAAAGAATCTCCTAGTATGAAAAACTTCTGCCCGAGTTTCCTTGTTTTCCTTCTCCCTCCCCATCTCTCTTTCCTTTTGTGCTGTGTCTCAAATTTTCTGTTGTTTTTCAGATATATACAAAAAACACTTGGAACCTTTCCAGCCACAAAGCAGGATATAAACAAACAAGTAATTTTGTGTACAATTTTTGCTAGTGGTCCAGCCAGGCACCTGGGAGAAGCCTAGTGGAAACCAACAAGTATAGCATGGTGATTGTTTCTTACTAGCTGCTAACATTTTGAGATAAACACCCATGTATAGGAACAGTCTATTTGATGCATCATCCACTTTTATCTCAACATGGGACCCAAAGCAGTTTAATGTTGCTGTTGTGGACTTTTAAGACATTTCTGACTTATGGTGCCCCTAAGGCAAACCTATCATGGGGTTTTCTGCAGCTGAGAATGTGTAATGCACCCAGAGTCACCCAGTGAGTTTCCATGGCCAAGTGACGAATCAGACCCTGGTGCTCAAACCATTGCACCCCACTCACTCTCTAGCTGCCCTTAGGAGCTGACATTCGAATAGCAATACCCTTCCCATGAATTATTCTTGTGATTTTCCTTCAAGTCATTTTTGACTTGCAGAGACCTTAAGGCAACCTTATCATTAAGCTTTTGGGGCAAGATTTATTCCAAGGAGCTTTGCCATGGCTTTCCTCTAAGCTGCCCAAGGTCTCCCAGTAGGCTTCCATGTCTGAGTGAGGACTGGAACCCTGGTTTTGCAGAACCCAAGTCTAGGACCCAGATTTGTACACCACACTGGCTCTCCATTGTTACATGCCTTCAAGACAGCTCTGACTGACAGCAACTCTCACCTAGGGTTGTCTTGGCAAGATTTGCCATTGCCTTCCTCCGAGGCTGAGAGGGTGTGACTCTTGACTCACCTCTGTGGGTTTTCAGGGATAAGTGGGGATTTGAACCCAGGTCTCCACTATCCCACACTGACTCTCAAAGATAGCATCTAACATTTTTAGATAGACTGCTCCCATACATGGGGTGTATTTATTTATTTGATGCATGTCCCACTTTTATTCCAATGTGGGACCCAAAGCAATTTAATCTTGTTGTTGTTGTGGACCTTGTGGATCTTTCAACCACTACCACACACTGATTCTCAGAGACAAGGATATCTTGGCAAGATTTGTTCAGAGGACGTTTGCCTTTGCCTTGCCTCTGAGGCTGAGAGAGTGGGACTTGCCCAAGCTCACCCCTGTGGGTTTCTGTGGATTTGAACGCCAGCCTCCCACTTTCCTTGTCCATGTGCAAATCACTACACCATGCTGGCTCTGCTGTGGCAAAAAGGTGCTACTAACCCCTCCCCCATATCTTCTCCTCCTCCAGGAATTTTCAAAAGCCTGAGGCAGCCTTCTCGTCTTATAGCAACAAAAAGAGCTCTTACACCCATGTACTTTTTGTTCTTGTGCACACAGAGTGGAGTGACACTGACTTTAATTCTTCTCTAGCATTCATTTTCTCTCTCTCACTCTCTCTCTGCCTTGCTCCCTGAGGGGGCAGAGAGCCAAGTGAAGCCGCCGCTACAGCGAAGAGATCTGGCTGACTCAGCAGACAGTCACATCATGATGTACCAAATCGGCCTGCTCTTTCTAGGTCAAGGCAAAGCGGGCGCGCAGGGAGGCGGCACGGGGCTCTGGGTACCATTTGGCACCTCGAGGTGAGTCGGGGTTGGAAGGTCAAGTGGCAGAGAGCTAGCTGAGGGCCATCCGGCACAATCTAGACTGGAGTCCATGCCACAGTCTTTTAACTCCTTCAGCGCTCAAGCTTTCAGATACCAGCTCCAAGCAACAGCTGGGCCAAATGGCATCCCAGTTGCCTGTGGGCAGCTTAGAGAGAGAAGTGACCCTTCCTAACCTAGAGTCTTTGTCCAAGGGGCTAGAAATATTTTTCCCAATAATACTGTGGGCCCTCCACAGTCACAGATTTCACCTTCATGGAGTGAAGGGAGGAAACAACCAAATCCTCCTGGGAAGGGACTTCCATTGCCTAGGAGCAGCCACCAAGAAGGCCCCCTCCCATGCCCTCACCACATATAACTGGGAGAATGGTGGCATACAGAGAAAGCCTTCCGCCAAAGATCTTAGAGCTCAGCCAGACTCATATGGGAAGATATGGGCTTTCAGATAATATGTACCTTAGCCATAAAGGGTTTTGTAGTCACAATCAGCACTTTGAATTGTGCCCAGAAATGGACCAGGTTCTATTTAGCAAGTGAGGCTCATAGCTCTTGCTAGGATAGCCTCTGCTAATTTTTCCAATCATTTTAAGAAAGTGATTGAGAGCAAGAAGGCAACAGAACCATCTCCTTGTCTTGCCCTTTTTATCCCTTATCCTCACATCTGCAGGTTTGATTATCTGTGACTTTTTCCAACCCTTGTTCCCCCCTTGTTCCCCTCATGCGCTTCTTTTCCAGGGGGACCTGTCTTCTTGGTAGCTCCGATTAGGCCATACAGCCCTTTCAAAACCCATCTCTGGTCTTTCTCCTCCTCCATAAATAGCTACCTGGCCAGCTAGACAGGAAGCATAGGGACACCCTGCCAACCCATCCCCTTCTGCCTGTTCTCCCCACCATGCCTCAGCCTCCTTCCCACAGATACACACACACACATTTTGGTATTTGCAGTTCTTCCACTTTTGTGGGGCTCCCTGTGCCCCTAACCCTAGTAAATGTGGAGAGCCAACTGTATGCTTCACAAAAAGCAACAGGCTCTCAAGGAATTTCATGATGATGCTACCTTGCAGTGAAATGTGCAGAACCCAAACAGATTTTACCCAAATATAAATTTGCATCCATTTGGGCCAACTCTTAATCCCCTTCTCCCTCCTCCTGCCAAAGGACAGAATCTGAAACCTCAGTTTCCTTGTCAACAAACCTCAGTGCAATGCCAATCACCAAGGGAAAGTGGTGTAAAATTCAGGCATCTAGTGGCAGGGGCTTTCAAAGGCTTAGCTACGTCCTCTTAGAAGCTAACTGGGGTTGCTCCAGCTCCCTTGCTTCAATGGCTCCACTGGCTGCCATTTTGTTTAGCGGTGCTGGTCACAATCTATAAGCCCTGTACAGGATAGGCCCAGGCTGACAGACCCTAGCTCCCCGTATGAAGCTGCCTGGACCCCGAGATCCTCAGCAAGGCCTTTCTTTCAGTCCCACCAACTCTGCAAATAAGGTTGGTAGGTAGATAAAAGACAGGGCCTTTTCAGTGGCTGACCCTAAACTCTGGAACCTCCTCCCTAAGGACACTAGAACAGCTCCCTCTTTGCTGTCCTTTTTTGTATTCCAACAGGCTTTTAGAACTACACAGCCTCCAACTGTCACAATTTAGCAGGGGCAGTTCTGACTAATTCTCTGTCGTCCCACTTTTCCAGCTGCTTTTAAAGCATCCCAGCTTCTCTCTTCTCCTCCCACTTTCCCTCTTTCCTTCAGCTTCCTTCAACTGTTGCACACTGAAAGTGTGGAAGTAGTTTGCACTTGATTAATTTAGCAGGAAGGAATAGAAAGGAGGGAGCAGAAACTTTCCCTTCTCAGGAAGCTCAAGCAAAAGCAAACAGCTGCAAGCACTCCTATCTGGTGTCTACTCCCTCATTAAGAACTTTTCCCATCTTGAGCATGCTTTGATCATGCTTGACCACATGCATCCCAGTTTTCATCTGTGAAATGCTGCAGAGTATGGACTGAAGGCTTTTGATGAAAGGGCTTATAAGAGGGTTGTTAATGTCCGCCTTCAAGTCATTTCCAACTTATGGCGATTTGAGGGTGACCTGGTCACAGGATATTCTGAGGCTGAGAGTGTGATGCTCCCAAGGTCACCCAGTAGGTTTCCATGGCTGAGCAGGGAATCAACCCTTGATCAACGCTCAAACCCTGGCCCAACACTCAAACCACACTGGCTCTCTACAAGAGGGAACTATATTTTATATTCTTTTCAATTGCCCTGTTTTTAACTGCTGTTTATCCTTTTAAAGTGTACATTTTAAATTGTTTAAATATGATTGACAGTGTCATTCTATTTTAATGTGGACTTTTTGTATGTTTTTCACTCTGTTACAATCATCTCAGTTCGTAAGCTGCCATGAGCCCCATCCTGGGAGAAACGCAGAGTGTATATATAAACATGATTACAGTGATGATGGTGGTAACAACAAGCATTGCCTGGTTTGAAACTGGGGGAGGCCAACAGCCAGACCCCCCCCAGTGCCACTGATTTGAGCATGATGTAGCGATTAGCCCTAGTGCACCGTTCTAATGAGGGAGCAAACGTGGGGCAAGTTAGCTAAGCGTAGCCCTGCCGGGGGAAGATGCACAGCCAGGCCTAATGCCATACAAATGTCGGAGCCTCCCAGCGGCCAGAGAAAATGAGGGAGATTAACGGAGCTGTCAGGAACAGGGTGAGATGGGGCGGAGAAGAGAGAGGGAGAGGGAGAGAAAGATGATGGGGGAGAAAGGGAGCGCACATTTGCTGACACAGATATGAAGGAGAATAAACACACACAAAGAGTACACTGTCGGCGAGACTCTGACACAAAAACAAAGAGCGTTAGGAGTACGTTGACATAGATTTGGAGGGAGAGCCATGCTCCCCTTCTCAAAGGGAAAGGAGAAATTTATAATCAAGGGTTATTGAGGAGCTGGAGGTGAAATGGAGCTTCCATATTCAGGGGCAGACTACCCCAAAGGGCAGAGGTCTTATACGGCAAGGAGACACAAGAGACACACAGGGGAAAAGAGTCCACCTAAACATTTAAAAGAACTTCCCGAGGGTAAGAGCAGTTTGACAATGGAAATACACTGCCTCAGTGGAGTGTGGTGGAGTCTCCTTCTTAGGAAGTTTTTCAAGAGAGACTGAATGGCCACTGGTCGGGAAAGGTGTCTTCCTGCATGGCAGAATGGGGGTGGACTCCATGGCCCTTGTGGTCTCCTCCAGCTCTATGATTCTCCGACAAGGGCAGAAGGCTGTTGCGTTCACGCCCTGCTAGTGGGCTGACAAGGAAGTGCGTGGTGATCTGCTGTAGGAAGCAACATCTGATCTGGATGGGCCTGGGATCTAAAATCCCTGAAAGTTGCTCTTTAGGGTGTTCTTTGGGGCCCAATGCACTGAGACCCTCATGGTCCAATCCTATCGGAGTTTGGATGATTGCCTTTGGAGGACTATAGTGGCTGTGCTGGCATTCCAGAGCTGTGAGTCTTAACTTGGCTGAGCCCTGAATCTTGCTCAGCATCATCATTCTTCAAGTCGTTCCCAACCTATCGAGATGGTAAGGCAAATCTATCACAGAGTTCTCTTGTTACAATTTCTTCAGAGTAGGATTTGACTTTGCCTGTGAGAGTGTGACTTGCCCAGGGTCACACAGCGACCGAGTGGGGATTTGAAGCCTGATCGCCAGAGTCATACCCCAATGCTCAAAACACAACACCACACTGCATCCTCTACTCAACTTTGTTGTTGTTGTGTGCCTTCAAGTTGTTTCCAACTATGGATACTGTATCACGGTTTTGTTTCTGGGGCTGAGAGGGTGTGATGTGCCCAAGATCATCCAGTGCATTTCTGTGGCCAAGCAAGAATCAAACTCTGGTCTCCAGGGTCAGTCATAGTCTAATGCTCAAATCATTACACCATGCTCAAATCACTATGCCACGCAGACTGCTCAACCTTACCTGGAATGAAGTCCTGCCTAGTTGAACAGAAATATTCTCAGAACAAGGTTGTAGCCTGAACACCATGTTGTGCTGCTTCTTGTCTGTCAGCAAAGACAGGCATCCCAGGCAGAAGGGGGAAAAGAGAAATTGCCTGTATAACACTTCATTGGCTTGTGGAACTCCCACCCACAAGATTTGTCTGAGACTATCACCTTACTTGAACAGATGTCTCCCACCCTAAAAGAATGATTAGAAACCTTGGGTCTTCTAGAGGTTTAGGCCTACAGTTCTCCTCAGTATCACCTAGCAAGGCCATCAGTCAGCAACTGTGGGAACTGTAGTCCAGACACCTTCAGGACCAAAGGTTGCCCCCTCTCCTTTTGCTCTACTCATGACCGTCTTATGGTTGTGTGAAGGGGTGCATTTTTTATATATCTATATAGGCAGATGTGAGCAAAGGTAGCCTTCCAGCTGTGGTTGGACCCTTTGTCAAGGATCATAGGAGTTGCAGCCCAACAACATCGGGAGAGCCACATCCTGGGCAGAAGGGTGTGTCAAGATGCTCTGTCCTGACACTGTTGGAGAAAGGATGTTAGCCTGTGGAGCATGAGATCAAGCTTGAGAGATGAAGGGAATGCTGTGGATGTAGCATATCTTGATTTCAGTAAGGCCCTTGACAAAGTTCCCCATGACAGTCTTGCAAAGAAGCTAGTAAAATGCAGGCTGGATAGGGCTACTGTTAGGTGGATTTGTAATTGGTTGACCGACCGAACCCAAAGGGTGATCACCAATGGCTGCTTTTCATCCTGGAGAGAAGTGACTAGTGGGGTGCCACAGGGTTCTGTCTTGGGCCCGGTGCTATTCACCACCTTCATAAATGACCTGGATGAAGGAGTGGAGGGCATGCTGATCAAATCTGCAGATGACACCAAACTGGGAGGGATTGCTAATATGCCAGAGGACAGGATAAAATTTCAAAATGACCTTGACAGATTGGAGGGCTGGGCTAAAGCTAACAAAATGAATTTCAACAGAGAGAAATGTAAGGTCCTGCACATTAATGTGTTTAATGTTGTTCGCTGCCTCGATCCACGTGGAGAGGTGGGATAGAAATAAAATTTATTATTATTTTATTATTAGGCAGGAAAAAATGGAGTGCACAAATATAAGATGGGGGACATGTAGCTGGATAGCAATACGTGTGAAAAGGATTGAGGAGTCTTTGTAGATCACAAGCTGAATGTGAGTCTGCAGTGTGATGCAGCAGCCAAGAAAGCCAACATGATTCTTGGTTGTATCAATAGGAGTATGGTGTCTGGATCAAGGGAGGTAATAGTGCCACGCTATTCTGCTTTGCTTAGACTGCATCTGGAATACTGTGTCCACTTCTGGGCACCTCATTTCAAGAAGGATGTTGACAAGCCGGAGTGTGTCCAGAGCAGGGCGACCAAAAGGGTGAAGGGTCTGGAAGGCATGAAGCCCTATGAGGAGTGGCTTATGGAGCTGGGGATGTTTAGTCTGCAGAAGAGAAGGTTAAGAGGGGTGACCATACCCATGTTTAAATATTTGAAGGAATGTCATGTCAAAGACAGAGAGGGCTTGTTTTCTGCTGCTCCAGAGACCAGGACAAGGAGCAATGGATTCAAGCTGCAGGAAAAGAGATTCCACCTGAACCTTAGGGAGAACTTCCTGATGGTCAGACCTGTCTGGCAGTGGAATAAGCTGCTGCCTCCATGGAGTGTGGTGGAGTCTCCTCCTTCTTTGGAGTTTTTTTAAACAGAGGCTGGAGATGCTTTTTTAAGCATCTGTCGGGAGGGCTTGGATGTGGGTTCCTGCATGGCAGCAGGGGTTGGGCTGGATGGCCCCGGGGTCTCTTCCAGCCCTGTGCTTCTCTGATTCTCTGACCCAGAGGCAGCCTTCGCCTCCGTCTCTCCCCCGCCAACCCCGCCTGCCTTCCTGCCTCATTTGCCGATTCTGGGCCAGGCTTCTCCCCGGGGGGGCTTAGGCGGAGGCCCCCAGGCCGAGAGAAGAGGCGAGACGGGGCGCGGGCGGGGGGCGAGGGAGAATCATGGCGTAATTTACCTTTAATAGATTCAATTTGGGCGGCCGCGGGCTGCCGGGGCGCAGAGCCATCTTCCCGATTCGGGGGCCGAGGAATTCGATTTGCCGGGAGCCGCCGTCAATTAGCTTTTATTGAGGCCATTTCTCATCGGTAGCCGGCGAGGGCCGGGGGAGGGAGGGACAGCGCGAAGGCGAGGGCAGCCCTTTCCATCTTCCCGGCGAGGTCCTGGCCCTTTCTCACACGGGGGGGGGGGTCAGGCAGAAACTCAACAGGCAGAGAGCTGGGAGCGGTAAAGCCGCGCGAGGCAGAGAATTCAGCACGGTGGCAGCCCTCCTCTCCGGGGCCACCGGCAGCTGCACCTGTTGGAGCTCCGCCTGGGAGGAAGCCTCTCTTCCCGGAAGGCAAAGCCAGGGGAACCACTTCGGCCTTGCGGGACTGTTTGTACACACGTGTTTGCAGCTGCTGCACCCACGCACACACATCCACTGGGAACCCACAATCCATGGTTGGGGGATCACGGCGTTAGGCTCCCTGGCTGCATGCGAGCCTGCATCAGGTAGTAGGTAGTGCTACGGGTCAGATTTTGGCATCCATAGACTCACAGAGCCGGGTCCAACCCCCTTCTGCCGTGCAGGAAGACACCCGTCAAAGCACTCCCCACCGGTGGCCATCCAGCCCGAAGGCGCCTCCACCCCATTCCCGGCAGCAGCGCATGCCACTGCGGGACAGCCCGGACTGCCAAATCTGCAATTTCATCAAAACCCCAAAGCATTTTGAATCTTCTGGAACTGGGACTTGCCAGTGTTGAGCCCCAGAAACTATTTTCAGGCTCAGGGTTAAGGTACAAACTCCTCCTCGCCTTGTTGTGGTTGTGAATTGCACTCAGGTCAAGTTCAACCTATGGCCATCCTATGGGTGCAAGACCTCTGCATCATCCAGTTCTCAGCAGCCTTCTCAGGTCTTGCAGATTCAGGGACCTGTCTTCCTCAGTTGAGTTTATCCACCTATAATACGGTCTTCCTGTTTTCCGACTACCCCCTCGCCACCCAAAGTTACTTTCATCTGAACCGGCCTGCCATTTTGTCTAAGAGACAGGAGACTTCTGGGCATAGGCAGAGTCTTGCTCAGATCACCTTTGAGGCAAAACCACAGCCAGTCCCTAGACAACAGAAGCCAGGGTTTTATACCCATTTCAAACGGTCCCTGAAGTCCAATAAAAATAATAAGGAAATGGGATATGAAAACTGAGGAACAGATCTCAGGAAATGAAACATCTAGGATTTGAAATACATTACTTTTTACACATCAAGAAAATGGGGGTTGGGAACTCCCCTTTTTGGAAACATATTCCTTCCAAGTTGTTAAATTATTAGATCTAGAATATGGTGAATGAAAAAGATGGGTTAGGATAGAAAAACAGCTAAATAATATTGAATACAGTTTGTTAGGTAATAAGTTAGAAAGGGAAAAATTCAAAACAATTAACAGCTCCCTGTGGTTGACATGGTTTACACGGGAAAAATGGGGGGGGGGAATTGAAGGTGAGGAATTATAATTGGCATCCAATAGAATATTTAAATAAAGCAGGAGAAGAGGTAAAGGGAAAGGAGAAGCCAAGGTTTGACTCCTTCCAGGGGTTGAGCTGCTACCTGTTACAAATCCAGCCCTTTTACTGTATATTTCAGAAGGTTTTATTTGGGTTTGTCAAGGGGATTTCATTTTTTCCCATACATTTGTTAAAACCCCAGGGATATTTTTCCCCTTCCTTCCACAGAGAATGGCCAATGTTTCCAGGCCAAACCCCCAAAACAGACGCAGGGCCTGGAGCAGCAGCCCATTGTTGTGGGGAGAGAAGGTTTTGAAAGAAGAGGCGCCGTGTTTGGGGGTGAGCCTGCGTCGGCTTGCCTGTGCAGCTTGCAGGCAAAACCATAAAACCCCCTCGGACGTGACTCGCTTGCTGCAGAGGAAGGCTGCAGTGCCAGCTGCGTGGCTTGGAGCTCGAGGCAAAGGAATGGAGCGGCCTGAGAGAACCAGGCCTCCATAAGGCATCTCTGCACAAGCAACGGCACGTGTCCACTTGCCTCCCTGCCACTGTTTGTGGATTGCAAAGGGGCCCCGTGCTGCTTCCTCTCCCCAAGAACCCCCAGAAGTCCACTACTTAAGATGGGTGGCAACTGGGGCTGCCTCTCCGTGGGCCGGGAGGGTGCTAGCGTGCCCTCGCAGATCAAAGAAGCTTGATGGTCTGCGAGGTAGAGGGTCTCCTCTGAGCCACGGAGTCTGGGAAATTTTCTCCTTGAGTCTTCTTTCCATGGTTTTGTTGGCTGTGCCAAGCTTGTCACTAGTTTCAGGGAACACCTTTGTGAGCGTAGCAACCTCGGGCATGTCACATACTCTCAGCCCCCAGAAAACCCTGTGATAAGTTTGCCTTAAGGTCACCATAAGTTGGAAATGACCTGAAGGCACACAACAACGAGATAAGCACAATCAGCCCTGGTTAGTACTTGGATGGAAGACCAACAACCAATGCCAAGTGACATAGGCTACATTTCAGAGGAAGGAACTGTCAAAACCATTTCTGAGTCTTCCTTGCCTAAGAAAACCCTGTGAAATCCACAGGGTCACCGTAAGTCACCAGGCAACCGGCAGGAACATGCACACGCAAACAGGAGAGGGAACTTCAGCAGGTACTGCTTCTCACCTAGTTGTATAATAAATAACACCTGCTGAAATCCCTTTTTTTCTACACAGTCATTAAAGGAACAGGACTCCCTCTCTCAGTCTGGCAAGTTCTGCCTCTATCCACACTCTGTCTTTATCCCATTGAGATACAACACAAACCCCAACATACACATACTGAGATACACAACCTCCCACAAACACGCACAGTCTCTGCATCTACCAGGTATCATAACAATTTTCCCTTCAGTGCAGAGAATAAAAGCTAGCAACTGGTTCCTCCAACTTTTATAGCAGTCAGTGTAACGGGATTGGCTGTCTCTGATCACCTGACACCCGAGAACAGAATTCTCATCAATAGCATCGGCAGCCTCACTTGGATTACTTGCAGCTCCCAGGGGTAACACATGGAGCAAGAAATTGTAATTGGTCTGTTGCGCTTTCATGCTGTTCTTTTGCTTTTTTGGCCAAACCCAAAATACAGTTGGCCCTCCACGTTTGCAGGTGTGACTTTTAACGGATGTATTTGGGAGTTTCTTCCACCACCACCACCACCACCACACCCCTCAGGCACTCCCTTTCTGGAGGAACCTTCCCTCTGCTCTTCCTCCTCCTCCTCCACCAGTCACTGCCTGGCCAGCTAAGAATGGCTCACAGCCCAATTTCTCAGCACCCCAAACTCTCTCCCCCTGCTCCACATACACCTAAGGAGATGGGTGAGAGAGAAGAACGAGACTATTATGCCAACTCACCCTTCCGCTCTCCTTTCACTGACCTGGTTTGAACCTTGGTTGCCTGTTCTTCCCACCATGCCTCAACCCCCTTCCCACACACACACAAACACACACACACACTCTTCAATATTCGCAATTTTTCCACTTTTGCAAAGGCGTCTTGTGCCCCTAACCTTAGTGAATGTGGAGGGTCAACTATGGTCTGGACCTAAGGTATGGCTTATGACCAGCATTTTAATTTTGCCCAAAACAAACAGGTAGCCAGTTAAGCTGTTTTAACAAGGGAGTTATGTGCTTTCTTAGCATTTTGGCTGCTGCATTTTGAACCCACTGAAGTTTCCAAACAGTTTCCAAAGTTAGCCCCATATAGTGTGTGTTAACAGTAGTCCAACTTGATGTAATCTTTCCCTGACGTGGTTGGAACCATAGGTACCCGCTCTACCCACCATGCCTCAATCCCTTTCCCCCAGGCATACACTCACATTTTGATATTTGCCATTTCCCCACTTTTGCCAGAGTCCTGCGTCCCTGACCTTAGTGAATGTTGAGGGCCAACTGTATGCAACATTAAAAAAGAAAATGGCAGCTGAATCGTGTTTTCTATATACTAGGTGTGAGAAAACTGAGTTCCTGGCATTGATTCCAGGCCTTTGGGCATCCTAAGATGGCCACCTCACCTTCTCCATGACACTGATGTCTTGGGCTCTCTCAGCTTATTCACCATTTTCAAAAAACCCTGAAATGTTTCACAAGGTTTAGTTACTGTCTGTAAAAGCAGTAAGCTAAAATATGTGGCTCTCTTTGGTCACACCCTTTCCCCTTTGACCTTGGCCCACCATGGAATGCCATTCCTTCAAACCCATATTTAGCTTTAGGCTGAAAGATCTGCCCCACCTTTGCTTCACTGGCAAAGCAGAGTGAAAGCTCTAAAATGGAGATTGAGTGTGTATGCCAATTCTGAGCCAATTGCGTCACTCCAGAATAAACTGAACCTTGTAAACCAAACCATTATAGGCTTGGCAAGGCTGCCAAAAAATTCTTTCTGTTCTCAACCAGCCCTTTTTGCTGTGTCTTTAAATGCTTTTCAGTGTAAAAGAACATCAGCGGATCATCTCTCGCCATAATAAGACGGTTAAAGACATTAGAGCAGTCTGTGTCAAGCATTTCAATCAGTTGGCAAACATATCAGAAAAAGGGTGGTACTGGGGGCTGCAAGCCATTCCAAGAAAAGTTTTGCAGACTGTACTAAGAACCCCTAAAACAATGGTGCTGAAACTTCTGTCATCAAATATTCAGCTGGAAGCGTCATAAAAGGATTATAGTAGTTTCCCTCCAACTGTTGGTGTGTCTTGCACACTTATCTCTTACACATGGGAGTCAGTCGCTTTTCAACTTATGGTGGCCCCATGAATTTCATAGGGTTTTCTTGGGCAAGGAATACCCAGAGGTGGTTCTGCCACTTCCTTCTTCTGAAATACAGGCTACAGCACCCAGTATTCATTTGAGGTCACCCATCCATGTACTAACCAGAGCTGATCCTGCTTAGCTTCCAAGGTCAGATGGGGTCTGATGCCTTCAGTATTAACATCTGGAGGTATTATTTAGGCACAATATCAAAATAAAGGTGTGAGAGATCAGAAAAGGAAAATGTTGATTTGAGGCAACAATAAGATCCAGAGTGCCGGGCCCCACAGCAGTTACTGGAAAGAAAATAGGCACTGGGGACAGGAGCTTTAAAGAACTGATTTATAGTTGGGAATGATGGCAGCTCTATTCAAAAAACATCGGGAGAGTAATGGGCTAAGGCTAAACATGATCAACATGGCAAGCATGCCCTATCAGGAGTGGCTTAGGGAACTTGGTATGTGTAGGCTGGAGAAGTTGAAGAACTGACATGATAGCTATGTTTAAATATGTGAAGGGAAATCACACGGTAGATGGAGCAAACTTGCTTTCTGCTGCTGTAGAGACTAGGACATGAAACAATGGCTTTAAACTACAGTTGGCCCTCCACATTTGCAGGTTTTACTTTCACAGATTTGATTATTTGCAAGTTTCTCCAACGCCACCCCCTCCACCTCATGTGTTTCTTTTCTGGGGGAACATTCAATCTCAGTGGCTCCAATCAGGCCATGCAGCCCTTTAAAAACCCACCTCTTGTCCTCCTCTTTCACCAGCTGCTGCCTGGCCAGTTAAGGACAAATCACAGTTCAATTTCTCAGCACCACAAGCCCTCTCTCAGTGTCCTCCCACACTCAAGGAAAGAGATGGGCGAGAGAGAGGAAGTATTGGGCCACCATGCTTTCCCACCCCCTTTCCTTTTCTCTGACCTGATTTCGACCCTGGGCACCCGTTCTCCCCACCGTGCCTCAGATCCCTTCCTACTGACACACACATTTTGACATTTGCGATTTTTCCACTTTTGCAAAGGTCCTGTGCCCCAAGCACTAGTGAGTGTGCAGTACCAACTACACAGGAAGAGATTTCATCTAAACATTAGGAAGAATTTCCTGACAGTAACAGCAGCTTGACGGTGAAATACGCTGCCTCTGTGGAGTGTGATGCAGTCTTTTTCTTTGGAGGCTTTTTAAGAGAGGCTGGATGGCCATCTGTTGGGAATGCTTTGATGGTGTGTTCCGGGATGGCAGGATGGGGTTGGACTCGATGGCCATGTGGCATCTTCCAGTGCTATAATTCTATGAACACCATTATCCTCAAATTTCATGGCAGGGAAAGGGGTCAGATCTAAAGCAGAGCCCTTACAGGAACAAGTTCATTTCCAGCCCCCTAAAAGCCCCACACTAGACTTTGGATCTTCTCTCCCCTTCAGTCAATGGATTCATTCAGACCCTACTTTCTGCTACCCCACTGGTGTCATGCCATCTGCTCAGCTTCGATGAATGGTTGTTCACGCAACAGCCAGCGGGGTCAACAGCCCAGGTTCTAAGCCTTGATGTCACAACCTCCTCCGGCCTCTTCTTCAGCCTCCTCTTCTTCTTCAGGTGGGGCTGGGAAAGAGCGAGTCTCTCTGGATCTTCTGAGGCTCCTGTTCCACCAGCCCTGGCCAGCTTGGTGAGGAACAATGGGAGGAGGCCTCCCCCGACAGCCAGAGGGCCACAATTTCCTCAGACATGTCCTGAAGAGTAAGAACGCAGCTGGGAACGAGAAAGGCCAAAACACTTGGAGCAGGATCAGAGGAAACCGAGCTGCGTTTGTACATAAAGGGCCGTGAGATCAACATGCCGTGGCAAGTCTTGGCTTCTACAGCTGCTCAGCCACTCACCCCCCTCTCGCGCCCTCAGAGCATGGATTAGACGCTTAGGCCGCCACGCTCCACTGCAGGCGCAACCGATCGCTGGAGTGAAGGAGAGAGGGTTGCCGGGCCAAGACGGTGTCGGCAGCTACGTTTGGGGGCAAAATGTGGCGACTCGATGGGGAGGCTACCTTGAAGCATTAACAGACACTCAGGAAAAAAAGAAAAGAATATCTGAATGAAGGAACTCCTTCCGTCCAGAGATGGCACATGGGCCAACCGAGAGGGGGCCAAATCTGCCAGGTTGTTCTCTCCAGTGTGCATGCATCCTGTGGAAATTTAGGGGGAGCTGTGATAGAGCAATCAACTCAAATCAAGACAAAATGACCTCTTTCCAAATTCTTTCACAATCTCCATTCAGTCGGGGTAACAATGGTTGATGCAGCACCTAGCACCCCTAGAGGAGAAGAATGTTCTTACATGTTGATTTTTTCCCCCTTAGAATTAGGGAAATCCAGTTCTCTGGGTGCTATAGGTTCTATTTCAGAGGAAAGAACTTGCAAAACCACCACCGAGTATTCCTTGCCTAAAGAGAATCCTATAAAATTCATAGAGTGGTTGTAAGTCAAAAGGCAACTTGAAGACGCATGAATACGCACATTCTCGATCAGTGGTAAGATTGGGGGTTTTTTGATGTGGGGAGAGGACAAACAAAACCCCACAGCTTCCCCACCCCCCCTTCACTGGTACAGACTGGTTTGATTTGCAAGGCTTTGCCAGTAGTCACACGGGCTTGTCCGGAAGCCACCTGCCACATTTTACAGCCGGCTCTAATTCTCCAGCCTTGATTTGTGGTGGTGGTAGTGGGGAGGGGGCTGTGCTTTCTAATTGCCTCGTTTAGGTGCGGAGATGGTGCAGGGGCCGTTAACGTCAGGCAGAGTTATACCATGTTGCACTGAAGGTGCTGGAAGGGGAGGTGGGGATAAATCCGGGGAACGTGGGAGAGGGGGATGTCACGGTTGTCTGCGGCGAGAACGGGCGAATGCGGCTTCTCGCGGCATGCGCAGTTTTATGTGTGCAAGCAAACCATTGTTTCCCTGCCTCCTGTCCAATATGGCTGAGGGTCAGGTGACAGAAAAGACCTGGAAGATAGGTCCCAGTTAAATATTAGGGGAAATCTTTGGCACAGAGAGAGGGACATTAGAATTAAGGTGCTACTGAGTAAGCAATGAGACTTGCCTTTGTTAGAGGCTGCAAAGATATCTCTCAGCATGTTAAGCAAATGCAAACATTCCAAGGCTGAATTCTGCAAGAGGCAAAAACGGATTCCGTAATTTGTGTACAAATTATGCAGTTTAGAACAGTGAGTCTTAAGCTATCTGCTACGGGGACTGGAAATATTTTTCATTTTTCTCCAGTGTGCCAGGGGGCAAGTTCCATATTTATGCCCATTAGCCACAATTGTTTCTTTTTTTCCTGGAAACTCTCCAGGGCTAACACCAGTCCATGGGCTACCGCTTTCAGTAGAAGTGATTTGCATGATCATTTCTCTTGATTCGTTCTGGTTTGCCATGGAGAGAAGCGTGCTAAGTAGTAGCGCACTTGAAGCTGCTCAAACCTTTATGCTCAAGATACGGATGCATGATAGTTCCAAAATCTTGTTTAGCCTTCCCCATTAGTCTGGGGAGATTTTTTTTGGGGGGGGAACCTATATTTTCCACAATAAATACCAGTATAATTTGGTATTTAGATCCAGTGCTATGTAGTGGTTTGAGTGTTGAACAATGACTCTGCAGACCAGGGTTCAATTCCTCATTCAGCCGTGGAAATCCACAAGGTGACTTTGAGCATGTCATACACTTTCAGACCAAGAAAACCCTGTGATAGGTTAGCCTTAGAGTCACCACAAGTTGGAAACAACTTGAAGGCTCACAGCAACACAACTCTGATATTTAACTACACACACACACATCACAGAATATTGAGTTTTCCACCTCCTATGACTTTGTGAATCTGCATGACACAACCCAAGGGATATAAATGCTCAGCTATTTCATCAAAAAACAAATACTCCTCTTCAGCCTTCCCCCTGTATTTCAGTCTCCCAACGTCTTGCAGAAGAATTACTCTGTGGAGAAAACAATCTTTTTTTTAGTGCAGAAGGCCTGTTTTCTACACATAGCACAACTTTCCAGCACAGGAAACAGTTTTTTTCTGTGCAGGAAACTCACTTTCTGTGCTAACAAAAGTGTTTTATGCAAAAATCATTGTGTTTTTCTCTACAGAATAAATCTTGTGCCTTGAGACATTCAAACACCATGAGAAAAATGTGCAAAATTCTTGCTGGTCTGTTATTCTTTCCACAGCATTTCCTGGTTCTCAAGGAAACCATTTTTGACCTTGGAATGAGTACAGTTGGCCTTCCACATTGGCTGGTTTCCCTTTTGTGGATTTGATGATTCACAAATTTGATCAATATATTCTCTCTAGGAGTCTCTAGGTCCTCCAGCCGTATTCTATGGTCAAATTCTGCCAGACCTTGATGATGGAGTCACACTGGGAGGCCTAGATATGCCTAGAGAGAACATTTCTCTAGGTCCTCCAGCACAACTCTATGTTTTTCTGTCGGAAATTGACACTAGAAGGTGTAGAGATTTTTAGAGAAGTGTTCTCTTACGTAAAAAGAAAAGATAGCGTTCACAATTTTTATTTACATTTGTGTTTTTTTCCACCTTCATAGGGGATTTTGCTCCCCTAATCCCTGCAAAAGTGTAGGGTCGACTGTAATTACAAATTTTCTTTCCATCCCAACACGATCTGCACGAGAGAATTTCTCAGGGCCTCCACTACACCATTCTGAGCCATGTCAGATGCCTGAGGTGGAGAGCCTCACCTTCTCTCACACAACCCAGGCATTTCCGCACTAGACTGTTATAGTGCTATTATTCCACTTTCTTTTTTTTAATAATTTTATTCAAATTTCAACAAATAAACAAACAATAGTTTTTTGCAATGTTACATGTAGTGTTATTCCTCCTTCCTTTCCTTTCTGGATTATAATTATTGATGTTCCCTCTATTTATTATATCACGTATCGCAATCAAATGTTAATAATCTATAATTTGTTAGTTCCTGCTATATATCTTTACTTTACTTGTTACATGATATTTCTTTAACTGTTAGCTATATAATAATTATCATGAAAAGTGTATTACACTCTGTTTACCCCCAACCCAAATCTGTAACAATCTTCCACTCTTTGTTTATGTCCTCATCTGATTTCCCTTTCAATCTTTGTGTAAGTATATCTGCATTTCTGTTTTCCATAAAAGCTGTCCACCACTGTTCTGTTGTGGGTGTAGTTTCATTTTTCCAAAGTCGTGCATATTCAATACGGGCTGTCGTCACCATATACAATATAATTCTCCAGTGTCTCTTAGCTGGTGTTACACCTAATGTATGTGTCATGTTTAACAAGTAAAGTTCAGGTGTCATCCCAAATTGAATCTTCAAAATTGAACTTATTTTCTTATGTATTTCTTTCCAGTATTTTTGTGCTCTACGGCATGACCACCACATAGGAAATAATGTACCACAATTCTCTTGACATTTCCAGCATTGACCTGTGCCCGTCTTATAAATTGTCTATTATTCCACTTTCAGCATCCTATGGCCTTTGAGGTCCCTCCCGAAACTGCAAACCCTAGGATTCCACAGGATATGGAAAGTAGAATAATAGCACTATAACAGTCTAGTGCGGAAATGGCCCTAGAATTCTTGTTTCTGTATTGTTTTATTTTTCTCTCCCCCCGCTGGTGCACCCTCCCCATGGCTGGATCCCCCCACCCCACAAAGAAGCACGGGGGTGAGGGGACGAGGGAACAGAGGTTTAGTCATTGCCATGGCATGAGCGTCCCTGCCAGGCCTGGCTTGCAGAGGCATCTACATTAATTGCTGGCAGGCAATCGGTAATTAAAACTTCCATTGTGACATTTCCTGACATCTCAATATCAAACACTGCAATTAATCCCAACCGCGTCGAAGGTCACAGTACCAAGCGGCAGTTGGGGGGTGGGAAGAGAAAAGAGCAGAGGGCTGTGTGTGTGTATGAAACCAGACCCCTACAGAACTCCCACTTTTCCATCTAGATCTGGCTTGGGAGTCTGCCTTGTAAAACAGCTACTGTGGGGGTCACTCTAGCACAGCCCCATTACATGGCCGTGGGACGATGGCTGCGGACAGAACAAAGAGACAGAGGACACATGGCCTAGGAGCAAGCCTGGGCCCCAACCCTTCCAAACTCCCTGAGTTTCAAAGGTTAAATGGGCTGAAAAAGATACTAGGCAGCCCTCCACATTTGCAGGTTTGACTTTCATCAACTTATTTGCTAGTTTCTTCAACCTTGCCCTGTCCCACCTCAGGTACTTCTTTTCCAAGGAGCCTTCCCTCTTGGCAGCTCCTATCATGCCGTACAGTCCTTTAAAAACCATCTCTGGTCTTCCTCCTCCTCCTCCACCACCATCAGCCACTACCTGGACAAGTAAGGATGGCTCACAGCCCAATTTCTGACCACCACAAACTGTTTCCCAATGCCCCCCTGACACCCAAGGAATGAGATGGGCAAGAGAGGGGAAGCCTAGGTCCACCGTGTCAACTCATTCCCTTCCTCCTTCTTTCCTTGACCTGGTCAGAATTCTGGGTGCCCATGCTCCCCACCATGTCTCAGCCCCCTTCCCAGATACACACACACACACTTTGATATTTGCAATCTTGCGAGGACCCCGTGCCCCTAACCCTAGCGAATGTGGAGGGCCAACTGTATTTTCAGCTGAAAAACACTTTGGGGTACAGTTTTATGCTAAAAGTCATTTCCCCAACAACTGGAAATCTGCATTTACACACAGCCAAAACGTCACTTCCAGTTTTAGGAAATGGTGGATGCATGTGCCACACAGGCTCTGAAGGATCCGAGAGTGCCACCAATCGTCCATGTGTGCCAACACCTGCACTACCATTTTCTCTGTCCCTCTACAGGCCATCCTGTGACACCAACAAGGGGGTACCCACAGTCAGTCCTGGCTTAACATGCCACCTCACTGAGAGAGCACCACTTACAGATGTGCCAGTTCCAGTTCTGGCAACCTCAATTCAAAAAGGATATCGACAAACTGGAGCATGTCCAGAGGAAGGCGACCAAAATGGTGAAGGGTCTGGAAGCCATGAAGCCCTGTGAGGAGCATCTTAGGGACCTGGGAATGTTTAGACTGCAGAAGAGAAGGCTAAGAGGGGTCATGATAGCCATGTTTAAATATCTGAAGGGACGTCATGTCGAGGAGGGAGTGGGCTTGTTTTCTGAGGCTCCAGAGACTAGGACAAAGAGCAATGGATTCAAACTGCAGAAAAGGAGACTCCACCTGAACCTCAGGAAGAACTTCCTGACAGTCAGAGCTGTCCAGCAGTGGAATATGCTGCCTTGGGAGTGTGGCTGAGTCTCCTTCTTTGGAGGTTTTTAAGCAGGGGCTGCATGGCCATCTGTTGGGAGTGCTTTGATGGGTGTTCCTGCATAACAGGGAGTTGGACTGGATGGCCCTAGGGTCTCTTCTAACTCTATGATTCTATGCCTATGTTCCCCCTCTGGCTTTTCAACAGTTTAAAACATGCAGATGACACCAGACTACTACTAGCGGAAAACAATTACTGAAGAAAGTCAAGGCAGAAAGTGCGAAAACAGGTTTACAATCGAACATTAAGAAAAAAGATATTACCACATATGATTTACATAATCTTAGACTAGATGATGAAGGCATTGAAATAATTCAACATTTTCCACTCCTGGGCTTGGTCATTAATCAGAACAGAGACTGCAGTCAAGAAATCAAAAGAAGACTGGGACTTGGAAGGGCAGCCATGAAAGAACTAGATAAGATCCTAAAGTGTCAAGATATACTTGTTGAATACTAAATTTAGGATTATCCATGCCATTGTATTTCCCATTCCTATGTATGATTGTGAAAGCTGGACATTGGAAGGTGATAGGAAGAAAATCAACTCCTCTGAAAAGTGGTGCTGGAGGAGAGTTCTGCAGATACCTCGGACTACTAAAAAGACCAGTGAAGGGGTCCTAAAGGAAATCAAGTCTGACCTCTCCCTAAAAGCAAAGATGACTAAACTGAGACCGTTGTACTTTGACCAAATCATGAGAAGACAGGACTCACTTGAAAAGACAATGACGCTTGGTTATGTAGAAGATGGTAGGAAAAGAAGACGACATATTACCAATGGAGAGACTCAGTCCAGGAAGATGCTTCCCTGAATCTGTAAGACGTGAGCAGGACAGGGCAGGGTTACTTGGTGGTCTCTCATTCACAGGGTCACCATAAATTGACAGCAGTTGACACCATAAATCTGACAGCAGTTAACAACAATAAGTTGTGTGCAGTTATCAAGGCCTCACTCTCTACATATTTGGGGACTGAAGGAAACTTTCATTCGAAGGGTCAGAATTATCATGAGAAGGCAATGCCTTCATTCTGCACCACAACCACCCCAGCTACACCCCAACTTCTACCCTAACTTTTTAAAAAAAATATATTTAGGCCACTGAGATAGGTGAGAAAGACTGAGTGTGACTTAAAAAAAACAGGAAGAGAATGTATGAATTTCATTACAGCCTAACCCTTCACTCCTCCAACCTCCTCAACAAGATGAGTTCTGCCTTTGTCCTCTGGGTTTAACTCATGTTCCAGCAGGCAGCTGTAGTGGGGAGGAAGAAAAGGTGCAACTGGCAACCATCTTACTACCGGAGGCAAACCAACAAAAAGAAGATAGCATCCATCCCTTCCTGTCCCATGCACAAAAGCCAACCGAACTGGGCTGAATCTTTCTTAACATTGGTGGTAGGACAGTGCCTGCAACTTGTCCCTCAAGGCAGGAGATGAGCATAGGCCACCAGTCTCACACAGCTCCAAGCCTTCTGCCACCTTCTGCCAGCTGCTGCCTGAGGCAACCTGGCCTTAACTTGGGCCAGCACTGATGCCAGAATAGGGAGGAACCTCAGCAGGCTACACACCAAGGAGTGTATGGGTGTATATGGAGGTTCTGCCTATACGTGGTGGTTCACAGGACAGCCATAGAAGGCCTCCTTCCTCAGGCCTACCAAAAGAAAGTAGACACAGCTAGTAGGGTTGTGAAAAGTGAAAACTGGGAAGAGCTCTTGTATGGTTGTGTGGAAGAGGGAATATCACAGCAAGCAGTTGTTGCTTGTTCTACAATCAGGTAACTGTGGCTTCATTGTTGTTGTTGTGTGCCTTCAAGTAATTTCTGACTCACGGTGACTGACACAGGGCTTTCTGGGGTGAGAATGTACGGCATGCCAAGGTCAACCAGTGGGTTTCCATGGCCAAGCAGAGAATCGAACCCTGGTCTCCAGGATCATGGTCCAGCACTCAAACCACTACATCACACTGGCATTATACCATGCTAAGAAATACCCTGTCACTTGCTGTTGTGTGCCTTCAAGTTGTTTCCAACTTACGGCAACCCCAAGATGAATCTATTACAGTGTTTTCTGGGGCTGAGAGTGTGTGACATGCTCAAGGTGGTCTCCAGGGTCATGGTCCAATGCTCAAACCACTACACCAACCATGAAAGGTACAGGAGTCATCTCCAGTTTTCACCCTATATTCGTGATGGCAGCTGGTCCCCAGTTCTGCACCCAGAAGCTGCAACAGTTTTTCCATAGCTGCCAAAAAGGCACTCAACAGACACACATTCCTCCCACTCCTCCCTGCTACACAAAAGCAGGTGTTCTCGCTTCTTCTCTTTCTCTCATACGCAAAAATCTTCTTTTCAGCAGCTTCACGGAAGCGGTGGTGGAGAGAAAAAGCAGGGGGCGGAATTTCTGACATATTTTTTAATCGTTTTGGCTCAGTAATTGACAACTAGGAAAGGAAAAAAAAAATAACACGGTTCCAAAGAACAGGAATCAGAAACTGGGAGATTTGGCGGCAACACCAAAACGGCATCTTCACAGAAGACAAGAGCGCCGTTGCTGTTTTCACTGGGGTCGTTCTCGCCGAGAACACAAAGGGGGTGGCGCTGAGAGGATGACAGGTCCATGTTTTTTTTCCCCAGTGGAAGGAAGGAAGGATTTGGTGCAGAAGGCAGAGCCCCCCTTCACCTCTAAAGCAGCCCAGACTCCCACAGAAACAACAAAGGGGAGAAGGAACATCTCCCTGTCTTTGGCATACCATCCTGGAGAGATCTCCGGGCCACTGCTGGGCTATCCAAAATGATGGCACTTTCTTCCCAGACTCAAAAGTGACGGGGGTAATTTGAGCAAGAAGAGGAAGAGGGTAGTCCCTCCCTTCTGGTGCTTTTCTCAGGTAGGTGGCGAGAAACTCTGGCTCCCCAGCCTCCAGGGGGAACAGGACACGGCGAAACTCCTGCAGAGAGAAACAAGAGATTTTGTTAAGAGTGAGGTCCTACAGTCCAAGAGTGGGCAACTCTCAGGGTCAGTGAGGTGTATGTTCTTCGCCCCCACTCCAAGTACTTTAAATTGTCCCTCCCCCCACCATACCACCTGGAGGCAACTGCACTATATTTTTGGCCCTCTTGACACTATTTCCACAGGAAGAAACCCAGTAGTCTTTTTTCTTAAAAGACTTGGGGTGGGATCTTGAGAACCTTAAAAACAGTTTTGGGGTGTATCGGAAGGGCTGTACAGGATGCCCCCATTTTTTGATGCCCCATTATCTGACGACTCTCTTTCAATGCTTCCAAACTAAGGACAAGTTCCATTTATTCGATAGGGGTTCCCCTCTTTTATCAGTTCTTCTTTCCTACGGAGGCTTCCTTGGAACAGCTCTCATATGCACAAGCTGCCTGCAAAGTGAGCTGAGTGGGGGGGAAAGGCACTAACCCAGCTGAGAGACTTTGCAAGAAGCATATGCATGGAGTTGGTCCCAAGTGGGCCTCTGTAAGTCATTCACACTCCCTACAGCACAGTACATGGACTCGACTATTCAACCAATTCTGTTTTCTGACAATGCTCAGTCCCTAACCTGTCAAACAAGTAGGGGAAGCCTGTATCTTCCCATATTCAAGACTGCTTAAGACTCGGGAAAGACTATTCTCTCCTTCCCCCTTTGCCACAGGCCCAGCTGGTGGAACACAGGAAAGAACTTCCTTCATCGTGGCTTCCAGACTTTGGAGCTCCCTCTCTACAGAGATTAGGGTGGCTTCTTCTGTGTTGTCTTTCCAGCAGTAGGACACAACCCTTCTACCCCAGGAAACCTTTGGAGACTGAGTGCTAACAAGACAAGGGTTTTTTATGGTTTTTAATTTCTATTTTAAAGTAACATGTTAAGTGCTTTAAATTATTTTGTTACTTTAACACATTTTAAGCTCAACTTCTGCATGTTTTTAACTACAGTCAGCCCTTCACATCTGCTAGAGTTAGGGGCTCAGGACCCCGCTAAAAGTGGAATTTATCAAAATGTGAATGCGTGTCTGTGGGAAGGGAGCAGAGGACTGTGGGCAGAACAGACACCCAGGGTCCAAATCACTTCAGGGAAAGGAGAGGGAAAGGGGGTGGGTCAGCGTGGTGGCCCAATACTTTCTCTGTCTCACCTATCTCTTTCCTTGGGTGTGGGGCACATCAGGAGAGGGTTTGTGGTGCTGAGAAATTTGGTAGCAAACTTTGATCAGAAAGGACAGAATTCTTTTGTGTGGGCAATGCTATTCATAGAGTTGCCATAAGTCAGAGTTTACTTGACAGCAATTACCAACAAGACTGCAGATCCCAGGAGACCAAAGGATGCTGCCATGACAGTTCAAATGGAATCACTGTGGTATAATTGGGAAGCGTGAGGCGGGGGCCCCCTTTACTAAAGATTGTCCCCAAGTGATTGTCAGTTCAGGATTGTCCCAAGTCCGGAAATTTCTGGGCCAAGCCCTGAAACCTAGGCCATTTCCACACTAGACTGTTATAGTGCTATTATTCCACTTTCAACATCCTACGGAATCCTGGAGTTTGCAGTTTAGGGAGCAGCCTTAAAGACCCTAAAGACGGTCCCTAGTGATATCACTAAGCATGAAATTCCAACAATAGTTCTTGACTGCTTGTCGTTCGCCCACCGAGAAAGAAAGAAAGAAAGAAAGAAAGAAAGAAAGAAAGAAAGAAAGAAAGAAAGAAAGAAGGAAGGAAGGAAGGAAGGAAGAGAATGTATTTTCCTGTTTGGAAACTAAGACAGAAATCTTAACTAAAAGGGCAGTCCAAAAATCAAGGCAATATAAGGTGGTTATTCTCTCTCACTTACTTGGGGAGATGGGATAAGGATCATTTAATCTATCCTAGTGATTCTGAAGCTGGGGTCCACAGACCCCCCAGGGGTCCACAAGGTCCTCATCGGGGGTCCGCAAAGGCTTAAAGAAATGTTATGAGCTGTTATAGTTAAAATAAAAAGAATGAATGAAAAGAAGAAAGACAGACAGACAGACAAATTTGTATGGAATCATCCAATAAAAATATTACAGCTGGAGTGTACACTTGTATTTCTCCCTTCTTTCCAAATCAGAAAGACCCCTGATGAGCAACTTTAAATACACATTAGATACACATTAGGGGTTCTAAATCTTGAGTTAAGTCTCGGTGGTCTACAGCAACAAAATATGTTTGCAGGGGGTCCATGGTAAAGAAAAGGTGAATAATGGCTGATCTAGCCCATTTACAGCTACCCAAAAGGCGGATGCAAAGCAGAGTGAAGGGTGGACACCGGTGCCACAGCGACTGGGATGGAAGGAGGAATCTAACTAAGTAAATACACAGGCTCCCTGGAGGGCATTTGCACATCGCAGCAACAAATCAATTAATCCTTGTAAACTGTCGTGTAAGTAGCTGATCTACTATCTGAGCTGGCAATCTGCACAGAGCCCTTTCCACTTGCCTGGAAGTTAGGCCTCTCACACCAAAAAAGCAAAAAACAAACAAACAAAAACCTGGAGAATTTGCACCCATGTCTGTTGATTCTGCATTCATGGATTCAGCCAAGCACAGTTTGAAAATACTGCCAAGAAAATCAAAGAATCACAGAATTGGAAGAGACCCCAAGGGCTGTCCAGTCCAAGCCAAGCAGGAATACACCTTCAAAGCATTCCTGACAGTTGGCTATCCAGCCTTTGTTTAAAAACCTCCGAAGAAGGAGATTCCACCACACTCTAGTAAGGCAATATATTCCACTGTCAAACTGCTCTTACTGTCAGGAAGTTCCTCCTCACATTTAGATGGAATCTCTTTTCTTGAAGTTGAAAGTCATTGCTCCATGTCCTAGTCTCTGGAGCAACAGAAAACAGGCTTGCTCCATCTTCCACATGACGTCACATCAAATATTTAAAAAATAGATATGTTGCCTCTTAACCTTCTCTTCCCCAGGCTAAACACCCCCAGCTCCCTAAGCCACTCCTCATAGGAAACCTCATGGTTTCCAGGCCTTCTATAATTTCGGTCACCTTCTTTGGGACATGTTCCAGTTTGTCAATATACTTCCTGAACTGTGGTGCCCAGAACCAAACACAGGATTTCAGGTGGGGTTTGACTAAAGCAGAATAGAGAGGTACCACCACTTCTCTTGACCTAGACACTGTATTCCTATTGATGCAATCCAGAATCACATTGGCTTTTGTAGCTGCCACATCACACTGCTGACTCATGTTCACTTTGTGGTCTACTAAGACTCCTAGATCCTTTTCACATGTACTGTGGTAATAGCAGGTTTCACCATCTTATATCTGTGCATTTCATTTTTTACTGCCCAATGTAGTACCTTACGCTTCTCCCTGTTGAAATTCATTTTGTTGGTTTAGCTTTTATCTATTAAGATCATTTTGAATTCTAATGCTATCTTCTGGGGTGTCAGCTACCACTCCTAATTTAGTGTCATCTGGAAAATAAATAAATAAATAAATAAAATTCCAAAAGACAACCTTTGATTTTGCACTTTTCTATAAGGGACAGCATCTTACTACAACACTGTATAAAATGGGATGTGAGTATCAGTGAATTTTGATATCCAAGGGGGTGGTGTGGGGGCCTGGAACCAAACCGTAGCAGATTCCAAGGGCTCACTGTATCTGTACATGACTATTCAGAAGAGGCCAAGAGCTCCTTAACATCCTTAGAGAGGACTAAGTAATAAGCCTCTTTGCTCCCAGAGAGGAGGCTGGAAATTCTAACTTGCTGTCACAGATTCACACTTTAAATGAAATTCACATGGAGCAGCTATCGCCATTTAGTTCTCATATTCACAGAGACGTACGCAGGCATGCAAACCCCATTAATACCCCAAAACCAAATCCGTGTGTTGCCCTTTACTGACAATGACGGTGAACCCCTCCTTAGGAGGCTTTCATATCGACTTCTGACATTTTCATGGTTCTGCTCTTTGATTCAGATCTGCCTCAACAGATTATGTGATTTGCTCTGTAATTTTCTGCCTTGTCCCTCCCTCCCGACTCGAATGCCCTTTCGCCAGTAGCCTAGCAGTCTGTGGTTGTTGTTTCATTTAGAGCTTCTTCTGCCCTTTTTAAAAAAAATTCACTACTTCCATTTCTGAACAGAGCCTGGAATGTAAGTTTTTTACTTATCAGACTGATCACTCAACATATTAACTTTAGTTGTTAAGGTTACTGCACCCTAGCATGGTAATTCACTGAGTTATACATTATTAATTAGTCACTATTATTATTGTGCCATTGGAAAAATACTTTCTGGTTCCCCCACATGGACAATTCAGATATTGCACCTCAGAAAGTGATTCCCAGCTCTGGTCTTCCAAGTGTTTCGGACTTCAACTCCCAGAAGTTCCAGCTGCCTCTGCCAAGGATCAGTGATTCTGGGAGTTAGAATCATAGAAATGTAGAGTTGGAAGAGACCCCAGGGGCCATCGAGTCCAACCCCCTGCCATGCAGGAACACCCTCAAAGCACTCCCGACAGATAGCCATCCAGCCTCTGCTTAAAAACCTTCAAGGAAGGAGACTCCACTACACTCCGAGGCAGCAGATTCCACTGCTGGACAGCCCTGACCATCAGGAAATTCTTCCTGAGGTTCAGGTGGAATCTCCTTTCCTGCAGCTTGAATCCATTGCTCCTTGTCCTGGTCTCTGGAGCAGCAGAAAACAAGCCCCCTCCCTCCTCTACGTGGCATCCCTTCAAATATTTAAACATGGCTATCATGTCCCCTCTTAACCTTCTCTTCTGCAGAGTAAACATAACTAGCTCTCTAAGTCTATCCTCATAGGGCATGGCTTCCAGGCCTCTCACCATTTTGGTTGCTCCAGCTTGACCATGTCCTTCTTGAATTGGGGTGCCCAGAACTGGACACAGTATTCAAGGTGAAGTCTAACCAAAGCAGAGTAGAGTGGTACCAGTACCTCCCTCGATCTAGACACCAAACACCTATTAGTGCATCCGAGAATTGCATTGGCTTTCTTGGCTGCTGCATCACACTGCTGACTCATGTTCAGCTTGTGGTCTATGAAGACTCCTAGATCCCTTTCACACGTACTGCTATCCAGCCACGTGTCTCCCATCCTATATTTCTGTATTCGATTTTTTTCTACCTAAGTGTAGGACCTTACACTTCTCTCTGTTGAATTTCATTTTGTTCGCCTTGGCCCAGCTCTCCAATCTGTCCAAGTCATTTTGAATTTTAATCCTGTCCTCTGGCATATTAGCAACCCCTCCCAATTTGGTGTCATCTGCAAATTTGATGAGCATGCCCTCTATTCCTTCATCCAAGTCACTGAAGTCCAAAATACCTGGTAGACCAGAGTTTGGGAAAAACTGTTCTAACTGAAAGAGAAATGCATCCATCCCAGCCACAGCATGAGGCAGCCATGCCTGTAACCCCTCCTCTTTCTCCTCCTGCTCCACAATGCCCAGGCTGACACACACCCACAAACACACAAAGAGTAACAAGTTACCAGAGAGGCAATCAGGCTGCAAACTTTCCCTTCCCTTCCCTTCCCTTCCCTTCCAAGTAGTGAATTACAACTATGGCTCTAACGAGAAAAAAAATAATTCTGTTCCAGTTTATCAGTCTAAAAAATAACTAGTGGTCAAAGCGGATCATTAGAAAAGCAAGTTACTTCCCAGCTCTGTTTCTGAACTGTGATGTACAGCTGGCCCTCCATACCCGCAGAGTTTATATACACAGATTCAACCAACCGTGACTTGAAAACATTAAAAAAAATTCCACAAAGCAAACTCTAATTTTGCCATTTTATATAAGGGACGCCATTTTATTACACCACTGTAATAATGGGACTTGAGCATCCACAGATTTTGGTATCCACAGGGGGTCCTGGAACCAACCCCTAGTGGATGCTGAGGTCCCACTGTATACAGAATTATAGAGTCATCCAGCTGGAAGAGACTCTATAGGCCATCGAGTCTAACCCTTGGCTCAGTGAAGGATCTCTAGCTAAAGTATCTTATTGCCAAGAAGTTCCTTCTAAAGTTCAATCAAAACCTGCCCTCCTGTAATGTAAACCCATTAAACTTAGTCCTACCCTCTAGGGCAGCAAAGAACAAACTCGCACCCTCTTTTCTGGGACAGCCCTTTAGATATTTAAAGAGTGCAACCATGCCAATCTTCAGTCTTCTCCTCGCCACGCTGAACGTGCCCAGCTCCTTCAACCTTTCCCAATATGCTTTGTTTTCCATACCTCTTGGAATCCTTATTGCCCATCTCTGAACCTGCTCCAACATGTCTATATGCTTCTTCAGTATACCAGATGAGGTCTGACTAGTGCAGAATATAGTGAGATTATGACTTCCCTTGTCTTGGAAACTATGGCTCTATTTATGCAGGCTAAAGTATTACTTGCCTTCTTTGCTGCAGCATCACATCACTGGCTCATGTTCAACTTACAATCAACAACAATAATCCCAAAGTCCTTTTCAGATATACTACTGCTAAGCCAAGAATCCCCTATCCTATATCTGTACATCTGGTTTCTGTAGCCCAAACACAGTCCAAATGACACCACCAGGGCAATAGGAACAGGCTACAAATCACACAACCTATACATGCCTCACAAAGTTGTTTTTTGTGAGTCATGGAGCCACCCTCTACCACCCCCAACCACCCTCACACCACTGCAAGGAGAAATTCTGGGGAGGAAATCGTCTCTTGAAATTTCTACAGGGCTCAATTCTCTTTGCAAATACATCCCCCTACACTTTACTATAGCAACCCAAAACATTTCTGAGAATTGAAGGGGTTGCTGCTGCCTGCTGGATGCAGTTAGAGCGGCCCATGGTAGTTCTGGGGTATATGTGTGTGTGTGTGTGCGCGCGCGCACGCACGTGTGTGCACATTTTGTGGGAAAATAGCCCCCAAACTCTCTGAAGTTGTCCAAGAAGAAGATGTAAGAGAACCCCAAAGCTTAAAGAGCAAGAGAAAAAATGAACTTTAAGTGGAAGACACTGAAAGATGAGAGTGTAGGGAAGATCCCCAAACAGTCCAGTGAGAACTGAGCCCCCTCTTCTTGCCTGTTACAGGGGACAAGAAGTGGGATGAAGAAAGCCAGAGGGGAGAGACATGGAATGGAATTCTTTGGAAGAGGGCATGGCCGGCCAGCCAGTACTCTGAAGAACAGGAAACCATATCATTGCAGGCCCATCATCAGTGCGCTAAGGACATCAACTTACAAGGCAAATTCCTCATCTCAGAACACAAAATGTTTGCAAGAACATTTTTGTTTTCAACAACAATTAATTATAGTTTGTCTACTTTGTGGGCATGGACAAATTGCTGCTTTGCTTGTGCAGAAAATGGAAATCCTTCCATCCCAGTCGCTGTGGCACCGGTGTCCACCCTTCACTCTGCTTTGCATCCGCCTTCTCGCCACCCATCTGTTCTTCAGGACTTACCTCCCAATCAAGACCTCCTTGTTGTGCCATAATTCCCAAGCAGAGATGGAGGTGAGAATCCTGAAGGGAGACGACAGAGGGATGGAGTCGTGTCTGGTCCCTTTGGCCTGGCTTGCTTGGCAGCCAGGAGCTCAATCCATCAGTCAGTCTCTGAGGAGCGGGGCCTCCAGCTAGAGAAGGGAGCCATGGACAAATCATCTCCCAAGTCCAAAAGTGCCAAGTGCAGAATCCAGCATCCTTCCAAGTGGGGCAGGGAGCAGGGTGGTGGAGTAAACAAACACTCAGCTAAGTGCTCCCCACTTAGTCTTGGGGCCACAGAGGAGCTCTGGCCCTCCCTGCAAAGTCAGAGCCACAGGGAGAGGAAGAGCACCAGCCCCAAGAAGGGACAGCGAGGCCAGGATGAGGCAGAGCTGCGCCCAGGCATCACGGCTGCATCTGTGGAGAGGGGGGGAAAAGGAGAGAAACAGGTATTTTAAAAAGGGGGCAAGATCACATGAAGCTGGGGGAATACAGCAGAGCCAAGAAATGCTACTTACTTGGACTACAACTCACAGAATCCTCTAGTTAGCTGAGAGAATTCTGGGAGCTCTACTCCAAGCACATAACTTTTTCCTTGCCCTGGATGCAGCCTGTAACCTGCTTACTCATCTAAAACTGGGACTAGGCTGAAACTGGATGAACCAGTGCTGCTTACCCCCACAAAAAATGTGGGAGAGGTTTTCCAGAGAAGCCACTGGGAACAATCCAACTCACAAGAATGTACAAAGAGCCCTGCTGGATCAGGTCGAGAGCCCATCTCATCCAGCCTGGCATTCAAGCATCTGTTTAGTAGCTGTAGGCAAGCAGAATTTCCATGCAGGCGAGTGTGCGAGCTGCTGGAAAAGCATTTGCCCATCCAGCCCAGGACTGTCTACTAAAGGGGTGGCTATCAAGCTGCCCCAGATATAATTAGACTGCAGCTCTCACCATCAGCCAATATAGGCAAAAGGACTGCATGACTCTCATCCTGGGAAAACAGTTCTCAACTCTTGGCCCCTAATCCTTTGCATAGTGTGCTGCAGGGGTGGCCAACCAGCAGTGGGCCAGAGGCCAATTCCACCACTACCACCCACAGTAAGCCTAAATACGTTCATTTCTTCTGCAATCCTTCCAAAAATGAAGACAGGAAGGGAGCAGGAAATCCATCTTCCCAGGGGCAAAAATTCATGTTAACAGAGAGGCTGACAAGACTCATCAGGCCCATCAACTGTTACCCCTTCCTTCTTATCCATGTTGGAACAAATGACACAACAAGATGTAGCTTTCAACATATTGCAAGGAACTAACATAGCTCTGGGGAGGAAACTAAAGATCCTTTGGGACGCATATTGTTCTTTCATCACTCTTTCTTTCTTTCTTTCTTTCTTTCTTTCTTTCTTTCTTTCTTTCCTTCCTTCCTTCCTTCCTTCCTTCCTTCCTTCCTTCCTTCCTTCCTGGATGAGAAGAAGAATACTGGAAGTGAACAACTAGATCCACAGATGGTGCCATCAAGAAAGATTTGGCTTCTTAGGACCATGATCTGTGTTTTCATGAAGAAGGATTTCTGGCAATAGACAGGTTGCACCTTATGGCAGCAGGAAAGAATGTATTTACTAGGAGTCTTGCAACATTAACAGGAGGACTTTAAACTAAGTTACACAGTGGAAGGAGACAGGATTACAGAGGGCTGGAGGACACCAAGTACAGTCAGCCCTCCACATTTGCAGGTTTCACTTTTGCAGATTTGATTATTCATGGATTATTTGCTGTCCCCTCTGCTGCCTCCCTATGCCATTTTTCATAGGGACTGCAAGCCCCGAGAGATTGCGAAACTGTGAACAAGGCTTGTAAGTCCTTACTAAAAATGGTGTGGGGCAGCCATGGAGGTGGCAGTAAGCCCCACCAGCCCCCCACTTCTGCCTTGGGAAGGAACCCTGATGCCTCAAAGGAATCCACGGTGGGTGGAATATTGTGATCATACTTTTTGGGTGTTAAATATGGTTTGGGAGAGCTTAGGGTTATTCAAGGTTTTTCCACTTTCACGTGGGTCCTGTGCCCCTAACCCTAGCAAACGTGGAGGGATGACTGTATTAGGGACAATAGCATCTATGATACAGGGGAAATTGGGCCTATAGCTTAAGAATGCAAGAGTGGGCAGAAAAAAACAAAAGGGATCGGATGGAGAGAATGATCTATGGTATTAAGATATCTCTCCACTAATGGACAGAACATGGGAAATAAACTACTTGAAGTCTTTGCACAGGAAAGCAAATAGCCACCATTGAAACCTGGTGGAATGAGTCTCGTGATTCAAACATACTAATGGAAAGGTATAATTCATTCCAAAGAAATAGACCAAACAGGAAAGGAGGAACATCAGCATTACATGTCAGTGACATGTACAACTGGGAGAAAATCTGTGACTTGCAGCATGAAAAACAGGTTGAAAGTCTATAGGTAAAATTAAGAGAAGATAAACAACAGTGTCCTTACTGTAGTCATCTGCTATATGATCCACAGCCATATTGAATATATGGACGATGCCTTCCTAAAAGACATGACCAAATACTCAAAAAGAAGAGATACAGTGACAATGGAAGACTACAACTACTCTGATATTTGTTTGAAGATACACTCTGACCAAAGGGTAAGGTCCAACAAATTCCTCACTAGCCTTGAAGATGATTTTGTGTGCAAAAGACGGAGGAAGCAACAAGAGGATCGGCTATTTTGGATCTGATCCAACCAACACAGATGAACTAGTCCAAGGCATTTTAATAGTGAGATCCGTGAGTGAGAGTGACTGTATTCTTCTTGGAATTTGTTATATAGAGGAAAAAGGAACCCAAACATAGTCAGGCACATACTTTGAACCTCAAGAAAGAGAAATACTTTTAGTAAGAGAAATACTAGGTGAAATCTCATTGTCAGAAATGCTCAAAGGGAGGAGAGTTCAAATTGTATGGGAGTTTCTTAAAAGTGAGCTGTTGAAGGCACAGTTGCAAACAATCCAACAAGGAGGAAAAGTGGGAGGTGTCTAAAGAAACCAGGGTAGATGTACAAAGAATTTTCAGATAAGCTGAGATTTAAAAGAGACCTGTGTAAGAAATGCTAGAAGGGGGCACAACCCAAAGAGGAATACAAACAAACAGCCAATACTTGTAGGGGATAAGCTGGAAAAACTGAAGCTCAGAATGGAATCAGACTCTTGAAAGAGATTAAAAATATGAATGCTTGTAGGAATGGGGTGGGAGTATTTGTGTGTATGTTTACAAATTTGGGGCTTTCTGTGTGGTTTGAGGGCAAAAATTGAATTTAACTTTAAAAAAAAATTAAGAGGGCTGCTTGGTTTGGGGGACAGGGCAAGGGCTTTAAGAACCCCAAAAGTGGGGTCCAAGGGCTGCATGCAGCTTGTGACCACAGCCTGCCCACTGAAGTCCAACTGGATCAAACCATACACAGACAGTGGTCAAAATTTGTCCAGGCACCCTTTATCTTTCCTTCACAATAAAATCTAAAACTGGAAGGTTCTTGAGGTAGAGATGTGACCTAATTTGCTTCTGTGTCTCCCCAAAACAATACACACGCTGAAAGCATTGCTCTGATTTCAATCAGCAACTATGCTGCCCCTACACAGTCTGGTGAGAAACGCCAAAACTTACCCTCTGAGCCACCTCTCCCATGTGGTTGAGATTTTGGCCCCTCTGTCACAGGTTCTGCGGCTGGAAGCAAAACAAAACAGTCATAACAACTTCCAACAGGGCTGCCCTTTCCTCTCCCAGTCTGTGATGGGGCTCTGTCCCCAGCACTATTTACTACATCCCTCCTGGTACCAATGTACAGAAATGCACAGGGCTGAACCCTAACAGAGGCAGCAGTGAGGTGGCACCCTCACGAACAGGGCTCACTACTTAGGACTTAATCTGAACCAAACCCTCTCGGTTGGGGGTTTACCTAGTTGAATTCCTACCTGCTTGACTAAGAGCCCTTTCCATTCCACATGGTGAAAATAATATATTCCACCCACACCGCCATGGTAACATCCTATGGAATCCTGGGATTTTCAGTTTTGGAAAGGGCATTTAGAAATCTCAGCTGCAGAGTTCCAGCACCTCTCCAAACTACAATCTCCAGGATTCCATAGAGTGTTGCCATGGCAACGACAGCAATGATAGCCCTATAACTGTGTAGTATCAAAGGCCCTATAGATGGTTCTCAGAAGAAATGAGGCTTCATCAGGGCAAAGACTTCTCTTTTCTACTTCAAATTATTCTGGTGAGAATCATCTATAGTTGGCCCTCCACATTTGCTAGGTCTAGGGGTACAACCCCCCCCCAAAAGTGGACAAATTACAAATATCAAAATATGTTTGTGTGTCTGGGGGAAGGGGGCCAAGGGATGGTGGAGAGAGCAGGCACCCAGGGTCCAAACCAGGTCAGAGAAAGGAGAGGGAAAAGAGGGTGGATTGGCATGGTAGCCCTGCACTTCCTCTCTCTTGCCCATCTCCTTCCTTGGGTCTGTAGGGGCATCAGGAGAGGCTCTGTGGCACTGGAAAGTCATGCTGCAAGCCATCCGCAACTGGCTAGGCAGCAGCTGATGGAGGAGGACGAGGAGGAGGACCAGAGGCAGGTTTTTAGAGGGAGTGGGGACTGATAAGAGCTGCTGAGAGGGAAGATTTCCCCAGATAAGTCGCTCTTGAGGTGGGGCAGCAGAATTTGAAGAAACCTGCAAATAATCAAATCTGTGAAAGTTAAGCCTGCAAACATGGAGGGCAGATTGTATAAGCTCTTTCACATTACACAATTATAGTGCTATGATACCACTTGAACTAGCATGCCAACATTCTGTGGAATCCTGGGATCTGTCATTTGACAAGGCAGCAGACCTATTTGGCACAGAATTCTAAGTACCCCTCCCTAAATAAAAATCCCAGGATTCCACAGCATGGAACTATGGCAGTTAAAGTGGTATCAAAGTGCTATAACTGTATAGTGTGAAAGCAACTAGGGTTGGAAAATGAGGCATTTCTTTAATGGAGCTCTATCCACTAAGCTATGGGTCCTCTATCAGGCCACTGGCCACATTAGCTGAGGATTCTGGGGTTGCCATCTCCATAAAATGAAGTTTTCCAACCTCTGTTTGGTCATAAGGCATGGCTGTCTAAAGAAAAGGCAACCTTGCTCCAGGCTCTCCAATTTGTCTCAAACCATCTGAGTTTCCTTGGAAAATAAAGTTCCTGGTAAGAATGCAGAGATCCCAATTTGCCCATCCCACTCACCACGGGCCTGTTCATACTACCCTATTATTGTACAGTGATCCCACCTGAACTGTCATGGTTGCTTCCTATGGAATCCTACGGTTTGTGGTTTGGGGAGGAACCAGAGCTCTCTGGCTGAGAATTCCCAATCTCTCCTGAAACTGCAAATCCCAGAATTCTACAGAATGCTGCCACAGCAGTTCAAGCAGCATGTGGCATTAAAATTATGCCTATAAAAACTTTGTTAACAGCTTCTCCAGCCTCCCATGGGAAACTGTGTGTCGGGGCGGGGAGGAGGAACCCAAGCTAAAGAAACCTTTTCCCTTCCTCCCAACTTTATGAATGCGATCGAAAGACAGAAGGACTTACTAGTCGCCTTGCAACAGACAGATAACTGCAGTTTTAGGCAGCGGCCAGAACTCTCTGGATTGGGAATGGCTGTTGGGAGAAGAAAATGGGAGAGGTAGAAAAGGCAGATTGTAAGAAGGAGGACTCCCTGTCTGTCTGTCTGTCTTCCCCCACACACACATACCATATAAACACAAAAAAAAGATCACCTAATATCCAGACATCCCTGGTGAAGCAAAATATCCACAGCAACATAGAAACCCAGAGAAAAGTTCTCCAATTAGAGTCAGAATCTTTCTTCCCCTCTCTGTATGACAGAACGGAAAAGCACCAGGCAAAAGCTCAACAGGTGCAGCTGGCTATTTCCCTGCATTGATTTGATTGTTCCAGCCATGACATGCAGAGGAGCTATGCCAAAGAAAAAGATTTGGCTGCCCCCAACCTGCCGTCCTTCCATCACACTGTCTCTGCCACCACCTCTGGCTTTTGCAACAGGTTCCCTTAAACTACTGTGTTCTTCCAGACCCAGAACTGCCTCTTTGACAGCTGTTGCATGCCTTTAATAGCTACCCAAAAGACAGCAATCCAACAGGTAGGACTTCCCCCATCAATTTGTGCAGAGGAAATGTGCATCCACTAGACTTCTGCCTATTGTGAGGCTGAAAAAAAATACCTGATAGATGCAGTAGTCCCTTGGTTCAATAGGTCAGAAGGGATTATGGTTAGGGTAGTTACACTTGGAAAGTAATTCATTCTCTAACTTGTTACATCTACCTACCCCCTACCATGCAGGTAATTTGTTGCCATCACTGGAAGGATGCTTGAGAAAAGTTTGTTGTATTGGTTGTGGCTGTATTCATTACCTTTTAATTTTAATTCTTTAAGGAAAATAAGAGAAGATATTGGTGAATGACACAAAACATGAAAAAAATCCACCCCAAATGTCTGTAAACATATACCGGTAACTAAATGGTAACTAGAAAATACTAAGTGTTAGTCACACACTCCATCATTCCTACCTGTCGCATTACTTTTGAAATATAACTTCATTAGGCCTTTCTTACAGAAAAAGAGAGAGTGACCTGTTACAGGTTACTAACAGTATAGGGTAAATTCTAAAGTGCGGTTCCTCATCTTGAAAGAGCCTTTAAGCAGCATGCCAAAAGAGAGATCAAAAGAAGAGGCAGTATTAAAATAAATAATAAAAATTGTAACAGCTTCCATCCTTCCATCTCTGCCAGGCCTTTTGTAAAGCTAATGAATCTCACCCACTCAAGACCAAGTCACCCGCAAATACTTCAGATTACAATGGGTACAGATTGTAACAATACACCCTTGCTGGGAAAATTCCCTTTCTAGTTGCTGTGGGAACTGCAGCTGAACTTGGAGGGGAACGGCGGAATCTATAGGTGGTGGCAAATGACGTAGTTGTCATTCGTGTGCCTTTAAGTTGTTTCCAACTTATGGTGGCCTAAAGCAAACCTACCATGGGGTTTTCTGGGGCTGAAAACCTCCAGGTTGCCCAGTGGATTTCTGTGACTGAGCGGGGAATCAAACCCTGATCTCCAGCACTCAAACTGCTATACCACACTGGCTCTCTAATGATGTCATAGACCCTGAGAATCAAAAAAATCCTGGGGGTCTGACCCTGTGAACCTGGTTCCACTACACCACTGCAAGGAACTGCATTATCAGTAACTCAGTAAATCCACATTCTCAACAGGAGTCAATTAGAAGCAGGTTAGATGAAGGCACAGTTTCTCACTCGCTGTTCCATGCTCTCCAATACCTCACAGATGAAAACTGGGACACATGCAGTCGAGCAAGACCAAAGTATGCTCAAAGATATCAAAAGCTATTAATGACCAAGAAGAGACACATTAAGAGAGGTTGTGGCAGCTTGCTTTTGTCTGAGCTGACTGGGAAGAGCAAGATTCTGGCCCTTCCCTCCCCACTGCTGGGTTAATTCAGTACAAACTATTTTTGCAATTTAAGGTCAGTTTGCAAATGAAATAAGTTAACAAGAAAGGAGAAAAGCTGGCTAAGGAACAAGGAACTGAGACATTTTAAAAGCAGCTGAAAAGGTGGGATGACAGAGGATTAACTGGGACTATGCCTGTTAAATTGGGACAGTTGTAAGGTATGCTGTTCATAATTTGTTCCCAAGTAGGTCTATGCCGTTTTTATAGTACATCTACATCATTGATACAACTACTGATGATATGACTACATTGGTACATTGGTACAACTACATCACTGGTTCTTGACCTGGGGTCTGTGGACCTCCAGGGGTCCATGATGCCCTCACAGGGAGTCCATGAAAGGCTCAAAGGCTGATCAGCCTGTCTCCTCCCCCAAAAGGAATGGTAATGTGAGAGGACCCAAGGCAAAAAGAGGCAGGCAGGCAGGTGGGGCTTGTACATAGCCTGCTCAGCTACTGTTTCGCTACAGGGAGGAAGCGGGCTCAGCAGCTGAGTGACAGTGGAGCTGACAGCCAGCCAGCCAGCCAGCATTGGTCCTTCTTCTTCTCTCTCTCTCCCTCCCTTCCTCATTTCCAACAGTCCAGTCTACTACCAGAAACACTGAGACGCCTCTCCTTGTTTTGCCTTCTTCACCAGGACAAGAGGAGTCTGAGAAAGGCAAAGAAGGAAGGGAGGGAAAAAAGGCAAGAAACAAAGCAAAACAAAACAAAAACCTGAGGCTTGAAGAAAAAAGGGTGTGTGTGAAGCAAATCCCTTTACAAAAGACCCTGAGCTTGCCTCCTCATTTCCATTCACAAGTGCCTTCAATCTCTGCCTTTTATTATTTTTTTCCTTCCTCTCTCCCTCTCTCCTTTGTCTGTCTCAGTCTCCTCTTTTCCTGGTGAAGAATGGGAAAAAAAAAAAAGGGGGGGGTGCTTGAGCATTTCTGATAGACTGGATGGATGGAACAGAGGTGGGAACAGAGAGAAGCACAAATGCTGGCTGGCTGGCTGTGCCTGAGTGTTGCTGTTCAGTCCACTCCAGCCTTAAACTGGTGTGAAGAGGCAGGAGAAAAGTCTTCCCTCCCTTTCCAGTGCCTCTCAGGGAAGTATCCATTTACTTATTTCCCCCTTCTCCCCCAATTTGAAGACCCTTGATGGGCAATTTTAAATAAATATCTGATGCACCTTCAGGGTTTTAAATCTTGAGTTAAGTCTTGGGGGTCAGTGGCAACAAAAGGTATTTAACAGGGGTCCCTTGTAAAGAAAAGGTTGAGAACCACTGAACTACATGTTGATTAATGTTCAGTTGATTTAAAGGGGAACTGGTCTATTTATAAGCAGTAAGCAGGACTTATCACTCTGTTATTTAAAGTTGTTTTGGATCCAGACAGTTGCAACACTTAGGAATTTTAAAAAAAACAGCAAGAGATGGACAGATCTTAGGGAAGTTATTTGGGGATCCTAACTGTAGCTCCCTCTCAAAGTAATTCTTTTCCAAACTCACCTACTTACCAGGTGTGTCTTTTCAGCATCATTTAAAAAAAGAGTTTATTGGGGAGCAAGCCACAGTTAGTTCAATGGGCACAATCCTGGGTCGGCAAAGCATAGGGCTGCTGCTTTGATTCATGAAAATTTAAAGACCTCACTCGCTCCTCCTAAGCCTTTGGAAAGAAGTATCTCAGAGGAGGGTTCAGCTAACAGGCGTATTTATTTCCATAAAATTGGTCAAAAGGCAGATGATTAAGGCCAAATGACATGAGTCGTGGGGGACCTGTGATTGGATCTCCAGGCGTTCCTATTTTTAGAGAACAGCGACTGGGAAAGGGGGGAAGAGAGTCTGATCAGAGACGAAGGGCTGGGGGGTATTGCTGTTTCCTTAGTCTAAATCCACACCCAAAAGCAGGAGGAGGAAAAATGCACAGACACGCCAAAGCACTGGTTCTCAACCATCCCCCCCCACTTGCATACCCCTTGGCAATCCATTTCCATAAATTCTACCCTTCATATTAGCAAAATGTTTGTAATTAATATAGTTGCGGTTATGTCAAACTATAAATAAATAGCCCAATAATGAGATTAAAAAAGCAATGAAATAAAAAGGTGAACCAAGCCTCGGGGGGACACACTATCAAGCTTTTGTGCTGCAGTAGTGGGTTCATAACACATTGTTTAAGGAGGGACACCCCACCATTCACCAAAAGAACAGGTTGCTTACCTGTAACTGTAGTTCTTCGAGTGGTCATCTGTGCCATCATACACTAGGAGCTTTTGCGCATGCATGGGAGCGTTCGGAAGATTCTAGTAGCTTTAGCTGCTTGGCGGGACCCCTCCCCCATGCCTGTACTGCGCATGCTCCTCCCGCCGAGCAGCGGCCACTCCCCAGTTCTTAGTCCGCCATAGTGACACAGGGACCTGAAAAGAGGGGAAGGTAGGGTGGGTGTGTATGATGGCACAGATGACCACTCGAAGAACTACAGTTACAGGTAAGCAACCTGTTCTTCTTCTTCGTGGTCTCTGTGCCTTCATACACTAGGAGACTGTGTAGCTTACCGGTTGGATGGCGGGTCAGGTCCTACAGAACAGAAGCCAGAACCTCATGTCCAAACCAAGCATCTCTGCGTGACCGGCAGTCCAGCCTGTAGTGGCGCACGAAGGTCAACAGTTGAGACCAGGTCGCCACATGGCAGAGTTCAGGCAGATCAACGCCTCTCAAGAGGGCTGCAGACGTGGCCACGGCCCTGGTTGAGTGGGCCTGGAAGAGAGCTGGCGGAGGCTTCCTGGCAAGCTCATACGCCAGTTCAGTGGTCTGTGCCACCCACTTGGAGAAACGTTGGGTGGAAACCTTATGGCCCTTTTGTCGGTTGCCATAGCAGACGAACAGGTGCGGTGATTGTCTGTAAGGGGCAGTCCTGTCCCTGTAGAACGCTAGAGCCCGATGCACGTCTAGGGAGTGAAGGGACCGTTCCAACGGTGTCGTCGGGTCCGGGAAGAAAGACAGCAGGATGATGTCCTGGTTGAGATGGAAGCTGGAGACCACTTTTGGCAGAAAGGAGATGTCCGGTCGGAGGACGACCTTGTCTCTGTGGAAGATGAGATAGGGCTCGTCGATCCTCAAGGCTGTGAGCTCTCCAGCACGCCTGGCCGAGGTGACAGCCACCAAGAAGGCAGTCTTCCAGGTAAGAAGCCTGTCGTCAGCAGTCGCCATGGGCTCGAAGGGCGGTCTCGTGAGCTGCGAGAGCACCAAGGAGACGGACCACGGCGGTAGCGGCGGTAATACCGGCGGGTATGTGTGTTGGAGACCCTTCAGGAACTGCTTGACAGTACCGTCTTGGAAGAGCGATGCCGACGGGGATCAGGGACGGGAAGGCTAGGCCCTGCTGGCGCAGGTGGAGAAGGAAGTGGAGCACGGTAGGCGTGTTGACTGGTGATACCGGTTCCCTCCTTTCGTTAGCGAAGGCTATGAAGCGGCGCCACTTGTAGTGGTGGTTGCGGCGCGTCGATTCTTTTCTAGCCGCCGTCAGGACGTTCCCGATGATAGGGTCGGCTACGGTGATATCCTCCAGGCATGGAGGGCCAAGAGCGGTAGGTCTGGGTGGAGTATGCGGCCGCCGGAGTGGGACAGCAGGTCTGGCGTCGACGGGAGCCTCAGGCGGTGGTCGCGGGCGGCCTCGAGGAGGGGCGCGAACCAGTGTTGCCTCGGCCAGTACGGGGCCACGCGACCGAGGAGGGGAAACGGGGGAACGCGTAGAGGAGCCCCTCGTTCCACCGAAATTGGAAGGCGTCTCCGATGGAGTTCTGGTCAAGGCCGGCTCTCGAACAGAAGTGGCGGCATTTTGCATTCGCGCCGGTCGCGAAGAGGTCAAGGGTGGGTTCGCCCCAGCGGTCCCGTATCATCTGGAACACTCTGTAGGAGAGGGACCACTCGTGGTGGGAGGAGGTGTCCCTGCTGAGCGCGTCCTCTGTGGTGTTCTCCTGCCCGGCCAGGTGAACCGCCACTGGGTGGATTCGTAGCGGGACGCACCAGTTCCAGAGGTCCAGAGCGATGTTGAGCAGGGTGGTCGAGTGAGTGCCGCCCTGCCTGTTGACGTAGCAGACCGCCATAGTGTTGTCTGTGAGGACGAGTACCATCCGGTTCTCGATGCGGTGGCAAAAAGCTCTCAGGGCTTTGAATATGGCGAGGAGCTTGAGAGCGTTGATATGAAGGGCGGACTCGTTGTCCTTCCAGCGTCCCTGGACTCTGAGTTCGCCGGAGTGGGCACCCCAGCCGTAGAGGGAGGCGTCCGTGGTCACTGTGACGTTTCGGGTCTGTTGTCGGAAAGGCATCCCGGAAAGGAGGTGGTCATAAGACTGCCACCAGAGGAGGGACGGTCGGATGTCCGACAGTACCGTGAAGTGCCTGCTTTGGTCGTCGCAGAGCGGGTTGAAGGCTCGGACGAACCAATGCTGGAGCGGTCTCGCGTAGAGCCTGGAGAGGTATGTCACGGAGGTAGTGGAGGCCATGTAGCCAAGGAGCTGCTGGATCCTCCTGGCCGACATCGTCGGTGCCCGGTAGGCCGCTAACGCAGCCTGGTGTAGAGTCCATGTGCGATCGGCCGGTAGGAAGGCCCTGGCTGATATCGAGTCCAAGGTGGTGCCGATGAAGTCAAGCACCCTTGTCGGCTTGAGGTGGGACTTCTTGGGGTTGACCCAGAGCCCCAGTAGGGTCAGGAGTGTCAGAGTCCGGTGAATGTCGGCGTAGAGTTTCTGTCTGCAGGGCGCCACCAGGAGCCAGTCGTCCAGGTACGGGTAGACGGAGACGCCTTTCGTTCGCAGGTAGGATGCCACTGGGGCCATGCATTTGGTGAAGACCCTGGGCGCAGTGGAAAGGCCGAACGGTAGCACCTTGTACTGGTAGCAGGTGTCGTCGACCGCGAACTGTAGGTATCGTCTGTGTTGCGGACGAATGGCGATATGGAAGTAAGCGTCCTTGAGATCGATGGAGGCGAACCAGTCTCCTCGGGAGAGGAAAGGAAGGATCGAGGAGAGCGTTACCATCTTGAACTTTCTGGGGCGGATGAAGTTGTTTATGCCCCTGAGGTCCAGGATGGGCCGCAAAGTCCCGTCGGGCTTTGGTACCGTGAAGTACTGGGGAAAAAAGTCGGTGTTGGAGGCAGAGGACGGGAGTGTCTCAATCGCTCCCTTTTGCAGAAGGAACTGGATCTCTTCCAGCAGGGGTGGAAAGGTAGATACCTCGCAGGGGAATATCGTGAAATTCTATGGCGTAGCCAAGACGGACGATAGAAAGCACCCAAGAGTCCGTGGTGACGTGGCGCCACTCGGCGAGGTGTCAGGCCAGGGCTGGCTGATCTCGAAGGAGCGCTAGCAGGCTGAAAGATGGTAGCGGTGGCGACCTGCGGAAACCCTCAAAACCGGGACTTTGCCTCGGAAGATGGTTTCTTCGAGGCCGGAGCCGGTCGCTGTCGGAAGGGTCTCCAGGCTGAGGAGGCAGTCGACGGTCGAGATTGGGCGGAGTGGGTGGACCTTTGTTGGTACGAAGCCACCGAGGACCGTCGCCAGGATTGGCGTGATGCAGAGGACCTGCGGGACTGAGACGGTTGGTGGATCCCCATCTTCTTGGCCGTTAGTCGGGCCTGGACGATGGAGTCCATTGTCTCGTCCGTGGCGGAACTGAAGAGTCCCTGGCCATCAAAGGGGAGATCCTCGATCCGCTTCCGGGTGTCCTCCTGCAGGCCGGACGAGCGAAGCCACGTGTGTCGGTGGAGCAAGACCAAGCCAACCATCACCCTCGAAGCGACCTCCACGGCGTGCTTCGAGGATAGGATTTTCTGGCTGGAGATCGCTACGGCCTCGTTGTAGAGTTGGGAGGCAGTGGCGCGGTTCTCCTTCGGGAGGCTGGTCAGGAGAGGGGCGAGCTGGTCTAGAATTTTACGCTGGTAGGCCGCGAGGCATGCCTGCGTATCACTCTGATGTTAACGGAGAAGGCGGTGTAGAACCTCCTCCCGAAAGTGTCTAGCTTGCGTCCCTCTCGGTCCGGCGGTGTGGTGTGGGCCCTGTTGCCTCCCTTGACCTACGCGGACTCCACCACCATGGAGTTCGGTACCGGATGGCTGAAGAGGAAGTCCACCTTCTCCTTCTGCGTCTGGTACAGGTGCTCCAGTCGAGGAGGGATCGGCTGAGCGGATGCCGGTTTGTCCCATGGCTGCTTGACAGCCTTAAGCAGCTTGGGTAAGAGAGGGAGTGGGGCAGCGGCCTGTTGTCGGGTCTCTACCAGCTCGAAAACCGGGTCCTCCTCCTCAGGTTCCAGCTCCTCAGGTTCCACCTTCAGGCCGAGGGTCATTGCCATCCGCAGAAGCATGGCCGAGAGGTGCTGGACATCCTCAGGCGCTGTCTCTGGCGTTGGTTCACCAAAGACCTGCAGGGGCGACTCATGTGAAGCTGGAGTCAGATCCTCTGACTCAGTTCCCAAGTTCGACTGGGGAGACGACGACCCGGAGCCCTCTGGAGACTTTGCCGGGGAGGCCTGCGGTGTGGGGCGCCGGGGAGAGCGGTGAAGCGGTATCGCTGGTGTTGCGGTCGGTACCGTAGCCGCAGTGGTCTGGGTGGCCAAAGCGATGGGAACCACCGCTGAGCGCACCTTAACAGCCACCGATGTCGTCGCCATTGTAGCTACCGTCCGAGTGGCTATAGACTCGACGGGGCGCGTGGCAGTAGATGTGACCCTTGGGGGCGGCGAGTTCGCTCGGTATCGCGTCGGCAGTTCTCTCTCCCTACGATCTAGAGGGGAGGGAGATCTGGTGCGCGAGCGCTCGCGCCTCCGTTCATGTCGGGAGGGTGACCGGGACCGCCTGTAGGGCACCCAAAGCCGGACATCATAATGGTACCGATCTCTATTTGATGGCGAATAGGATCGGTACTCCTCTGGGTAATGTCTCCATTCTGGTTCCCGCAGGGACCTGCCGACATAGGAGGCCAAGGTGTAGCGGGAATCCTGTGAGCGGCGCGGGTGTGGGTTGTCTGACACCTCTCGGCGCCGAGGTGACAGTGGCCTGACTCTACGCTCTGGGGAGCGAGAGTAACTCCTGTCCGAGGCAGATCAATGCCTGGACGAAGGCCGGTGGCATTCGGTCACCTCCTCTGCCCGACCCTCCGAGCTATGGCGGGTAGGCTGGGGCTCCACCTCCGTGGGAACCAGTGGTTTGGGTGAGGGCAAGGTCTCCATGACCTGCTCCTCATCGGACAGCTCCAGGATCTCCTCCGGAAGATCTTCCAGGAGCTGGGTAGGAGGTGCGGTTGGCGGGCGAGTCTCCTTAGAAGGAGAGCGCCGCTTCTCCTTCCTCTTCTTCTTCTCTCGCTCTTTCTCTTTTTCTTTCTCTTTCCCGCTGTCCGGGGTGGGACGCTTCCTCTGCGCCTTAGTCGGTGTCCTCGGCACTTCTGAGGGCTGGTCTGTCGCAGGAGTTTCCTTCGCTGTCTTGGCCGCCGAAGACAGTTTTGGAATCCGCGGAAGCGCAGCGATCGGTGTGCGCTGTGTCGGTACCGAGCCCAATACCGACGAAGTAGACGCGACGGCAGCCGCCAATACCGTTGAGGTCGAAGACGGTCTCGATGCCTCAGCCATCTTCGCACGTGGCGGGTCCTCCTGCGCCCGGAGCGACTGTTCCCAACAAAAAGACTTGAGTCGGGACAGCCAGTTCCTCAGAGTTTGGGCAGTGAATTCCCGACAAATTGGGCAAGACCGAGTGTTGTGGGTCTCACCCAAACAAAACACACACAGGGAGTGTTTGTCGGCGAGAGCGACTTTCCGCCCGCAGGACGTGCACTTCTTGAAAAGAGCCGCCGACATAGAATGAAAAAGACCAGACGAAGAAGAGGGAGAGGAGGAAAATACAGAAGAGTCACCAAATCCTGTTCGAAATCCAAGCCGAGGTCAAGAAACGAGCCGAAAAATCCAAAAAAGCCAAGCAATGCAGTCCGAATAGCGTGGAACAAGCTAAGAACCTTCCGTTCGCAACGGCAGACGAGAAAGAACTGGGGAGTGGCCGCTGCTCGGCGGGAGGAGCATGCGCAGTACCGGCATGGGGGAGGGGTCCCGCCAAGCAACTAAAGCTACTAGAATCTTCCGAATGCTCCCGCGCATGTGCGAAAGCTCCTAGTGTATGATGGCACAGAGACCACGAAGAAGAACAACCCCATCATTCACCAAAACAACAAAGTAAGGAAACAGGGTTTTCTCAGGGTTAAAGAAGGAAATTCACTTCACCACACATCATAATGTTCATTTAATTCCACAACTTTTGACTTGTATCTTGTCTTACACTGTTGACGTATCTGTCTTTTCTCACCATTATTCAATATTTTTCACAAAGCCCTAAACACCCTGGCTTGTACCTCTGAAGGTATGTGTATCCCAGGCTGGAAATCATTGCTCTAAAGCACATGTGTCAAACACAAAGCCTGTGGGATGAATCCAGCCCACCCACCTGGCAAGCCCAATCTCTACATTGCGGGCTCCCAGCTGATGGTATTCTGAAGAGAAGCCCAGCAGCCAGCACTCACCATCTACTTCTACCTGCTCCTCTGTCCAAGTCTCACCGTCACAGTGTTGCCATAGGTTACCATGGCAATGTTCCACATGCCTCACAAGAGAGGGACAGAGGAGCAGTCAGAAGTAGAACTGGATCACGAGTGGCGGCTGCTGGGTCTCTTTTCAGAATATGGGCAGCCGGGAGGCCGCAATGTGGGGATCAGGCTCACCAGTTACAGAGAGGGTCTGGGGGGGGCAGAAAGAGCCGTGAGGGGGAGCAGAAAGAGGCACAGATGATATTTCTCTGATGACTAAAAAAAATAACTTCCTGTTTTCAAAACTCATTTTTCAATAAATTGTACAATAGTTAGAATCATAGAATCATAGAAATGTAGAGTTGGAAGAAACCCTAGGGGCCATCGAGTCCAGCCCCCTGCCATGCAGGAATACCCTCAAAGCTCTCCCGACAGATAGCCATCCAACCTCTGCTTAAAAACCTCCAAGGAAGGAGACTCCACTACACTCCATGGAGGCAGCAGATTCCACTGCTGGACAGCCTTACCATCAGGAAGTTCTTCCTGAGGTTCAGGTGGAATCTCCTTTCCTGCAGCTTGAATCCATTGCTCCTTGTCCTGGTCTCTGGAGCAGCAGAAAACAAGCCCCCTCCCTCCTCTACGTGGCATCCCTTCAAATATTTAAACATGGCTATCATGTCCCCTCTTAACCTTTTCTTCTGCAGACTAAACATAACTAGCTCTCTAAGTCTATCCTCATAGGGCATGGCTTCCAGACCTCTCACCATTTTGGTTGCCCTCCTCTGGACTTGCTCCAGCTTGACCATGTCCTTCTTGAATTGGGGTGCCCAGAACTGGACATAGGATTCAAGATGAGGTCTAACCAAAGCAGAGCAGAGTGGTACCAGTACCTCCCTCGATCTAGACACCATACTCCTGTACACTTGAATATCTGCTTGCCATTATTTGTCCTAGCCTTCTAGTTTCAGAGTTAGCTATTACTAAAGCCAGTAATAATTGAATGCAGAGGCAATTATTTAATATGATAAAGGAGGAGATACATTTATATAGGTCTTACAGATACAACTGGCCCTTTGAGGTCAACTATAATGCTGATGTGGCCCAAGATGAAATTGAGTTTGACACCCCTGCTCTAAAGCATCAGAAGTACAGATGATGACTCTGAAAAGGGGCATTGGGAGTTGTCAAAACGCTCATTATCCTTCCTCAAAATGGCAACACTCCACACCCCAGCAGCTTCTCAAGGATCTGTTCAAAGCTGCTGCTCCATACCTTCATGTGATCTTCCAGCTTATGGCAACCGTAAAGCAAGCCTGTCACAGGGCAATTTTGGCAAGATTTGTTCAGAAGAGTTCTGCCGCTGACTGTCTTGTGAGGTTGACACAGGCCCTTTCCATACGCGGGTGGGGAAACGGGGAAAGCCACGCTAAAACGTGGGCTTACCTCGTTCCGTCGCCGCGCGGAGCAGAGCATTTCGCTGCTCTACACGGAGCAGCGTCCTGCGGCGTCCTCCGCACCCGGCAGCGCTCAAAATGGCAGATTTTGACTGGCGGAGCCTCTCCACCAATCAGAGAAACTTGCCAGCCGGAAATCCCGCCCCCTGCCCAATCTGCAGGGACGCCCTTTCACGCGTCCGTAAATCCATACGGACGCTGTAACGGGGCTGCATGGGGCTGGACGCCCCGTGCCTTTGAAAAACCGCATAAAATGTGGTTTTTCAAAAGCACGCAGCGCCGCCACTTGCGGGTGCCCGACTGCAGATTGGTGTGTGGAATTACTCGAGAGTAATCCACCTCAATTCGCGTAACGGTGTAGACGACCTCCGTGGAGGCCGATCTACACTGTTTTTTTAACCCCATGTGGAAAGGGCCACAGTCTGACTAACCAAGGTTACCCAGTAGGTTTCCATGGCCGAGTGTGGAATCTGAACCCTGGTTTCCCAAAGTCTTTGTCCAACACTCAAACCACTATATACCACACCAGATCTCCAATCTGAGTTACTGTTGTGTGTCCTCGAGTCATTTCTGACTTATAGTGACCCTAAGGTGACCCTATAGGGGTTTTCTGGGGCTGTACCCAAGGTTTCCACGGCTGACCAGGGAATCGAACCCTGGTCTCCAGGGCCATAGCTGAACCCCACCAGGGTCTATTAGACCAAGAAAGATTGGTTACCTACACAGCGGATTTTAGGAACTGCTCAAGAATAAAGTTCATGATTTTTTTTAAAAAAAATATTAATTGTATTGACAATGATTTCAGATTGGTTGGGCAGTGATTTGGACAACATATACAATAATGTAAATATATTGTGGGGGTCGTAGTCCAATGCTCAAACCACTACCCCACCCTGGCTCTCTAAGTCCAAATTTCCATAACTCTTGTTGCCAATCTATAAGTGGAAGAGAACAGAAACTCCAGGAAGGGCGAACTTTAAATGGCCACGGAGGACACAGCCCCCTCCCTGCTTGTTGCTGCTGTTTCCAGGCTGTTTCCTCACAGTAGCGCGCACATAGTGGCAGCTGTCTGGAAAAAACAACAACACCTGGAGTCCTTTCATGCTAGACAATCAATAGCACCATGATTCCACTTAAATCACCAAGGCTGCATTCTATGGAATCCTGAGAGTTGTAGTATGGTGATGCACCGGAGCCATCCTTGATAATTCTAAAGGCCCCTTCCTAAATTGCAAATGAGACTCAGCACAGTATAGTGGCTTGTGTTTCGGACTATAACCCTGGAGACCAGGATTCAGTTCCCCGATCAGCCACGGAAACCCACTGGGTGTCCTGGGGTGTGTCACACTCTCTCAGCCCCAGAAAACCCCATGATAGGTTTGCCATGCCCTGCCCTGGAGACCCTGACAGAGGGGAGGAGAGTTCCGATTCAGCGGGAGCCCCAAGGAACAGAACAACCAGCAGTCAGGGCCAGAGCAAGGGGAACAGAATGACCAGTAACAGAGGAAAAGGACAGAGGAAGAATCAGCACAGGTGGAATCAGCACAACCTTGGTGGAACCACAGCAAGAGAAAGAAGGTATCAGGCATTCAGCTCGTTTATATAACAAATGAGCCCTAATGAAAGAATACCTGCATCTACATCGTTAGGCTACAAATAAGAATATCTGGCTTTGCTCATCAGGGTCGACAACTGCCCTTCTTGGTGGTTGAAACCCTGGCCATTTCTGCACTAGCCTGTTATAGTGCAATTATTCCACTTTCAACATCCTATGGAATCCTTTGAGGCCCCTCTCTAAGCTGCAAACTCCAGGATTCCATAGGATGTTGGAAGTGGAATAACAGCACTATAGCAGGCTAGTGCGTAAATAGCCCCTGTGCCTGTCCTTTGCTTCCTGGCAAAGAATTCTGCCTCCCGTTGGACCTTTGCCTGCTGTGTGACTGCAATTCTGGTTTGCCCCCTTTGGATTTGGATATTCTTGGAATTCTGGGTTTGCTTTGGGATAGCTCTCTCTTGCTTCTTGTCGTGAGTAAAAGCCTTGCTTCTACATCCTGCTAATTGTTACCAGCTCTGTCCAGCCTGTCTGAGACATGTCAAAGTTTACCTTAGTGTCATCATAAGTCCAAAACAAGTTGAAGGCACACAACAACAATAACAAAAATGGCAATTGCACAGTGTAAAAGACCACTCCAGTGGCCATCTTGCCTTAAGGTATGGTGGCCCATGGTTCTAACAATCAGAAATCTGAAATAACCCAATCTCAGATAACCATGTTACAGAGGGAAAAAAAACCCTTACTTTTCTTAGGAATGAGAATATGATGAAGTTACATTCCAAAAGTAATTTAATTAATGAACAGGAATGCAGCTTTATTCGAGTCACAAGCAATGTTTTAAAGTTATGCTTGAAAGTTCCTTTATTTTAAAGGGCCATTTTTAGAGCCATTTTGACAGAAATTTTCAAGCATCCTGTCTTTTCCGTTACAAGTGGATTTTGAAGGTATGTAACAACAACAAAAAGTAATGACTAATGGGGTTGGTAACGCAGACACGGTGTAAACTTTTTGTCTATAGAATCAGCCAGTTTTTGCCCCTTCAGAACCACTGTGGGCCACATAAGCTCCAGAAAATTAGGAGGAAAAAAAAGAAATACAGAACTAAAAATGACCAAATTTTAATTCCTTATAGGTTTTTGGGAGAGGAGCAGAACAAAGTGAAGAACAGCCCTCATCTTGTTTTCAGGCAAAAAACCATTCCTGGAGATTTTCAAGAGCAAAAATACCAGTTCCGTGGGCCTTCCTTACTAGCGACCTCTGCATGTGCAATTTTCAACTCATGCAAAGTGTCACACTCCTGTACCTAAAATGGCAGCAACTTGCTCATGGATGCACTCAAGCATCCACACACGTTATTGAATTTAATGGTATTCTATTATTTGCGGGGGTTCCTAGAACACAGCACCCACATAATTCAGAGATCCCACTATAATTTTTTTGTCAAAAAAAATATTTTTCCCTCAAAATATAGTGAGCAGAGGCACAAAAAGGGAGTATTAGTCCTCTTTCTCCCCCCTCTTTTACACACACACACACACACACACACACACATATATATATACCATGCCTCCTTACATAAAAGCTACAAATTTGTTTTTAAGAACCATGTGGAATAATGAAAATGAGTTATTGTTAAAAAGCAACTTCACAAACTTGACTCCAGACTCATGCCCCCCACCCTCAAAAATTCTGCCTCTCTACAAAATGCAGAAGAGAAGAGGCTGTTTTGCCCATTCGTTCATCCTGAACCTTCTCAAAATTGAGGCCAAACTGGAGATTATACCTTCCTCTCAGCTCTGGATTCAGAATCGCAGATCTTCCATGTCTTTGTACAATCCACCCCATGGTAAACACAAAAACATTATTGATTTGTTTGTTCAATTTCTATCCTGCCCTTCTGACAAAAAAAAAATGGCTCTCGAGATAACAAGAGATAACAAAACTCAAAGCAAAACAAATACAACTGAAATGTAAGAATGATTAAAAGCATGCCAAAAATGAGAAAAATCAGTACCCAACTAGTTCAGATGTCTTCAGTGATAGCCCAGCTTAAATGTCAAAGGCCCGTCTGAATAAAAAGAGGAATTTTTTTTCTGCTCCAGGCAGAGGGACAAGAGAGAGGAACACGGACCAACCACCAAGAAGGCCCTTTCTCATCTTCCCACCAAATCAAAGCCACAGGACTTTGGGGGAATGGTGCCATTGCCGCACTGGATTCTTATAGTGCTATTATTTCACTTTCAGCATCCTATGGAATCCTGAGGTTTGCAGTTGAGGGAGGGACCTTTGAGGTCTCTAAGCTGCAAACTCCAGGATTCCATAGGATGTTGAAAGTGGAATAATAGCACTATAACAGTCTAGTGCAGAAACATCCTGAGCTGCCTGAAAAGATCTTCAAACCCCAGCAGGCCTGAACAGGGAACTCCAGACTTTCAGATAACGTGGAACTAAGCTATACAGGGCTTTGTAGTTCATAGCCAGCATTTTGAACTGCAAACAGAAACAAACCAAGGATAGCAAAGGCAGACTGGCACTCCTCCCTACTTTCTTTCCATAGACAAGCAAAGACATTTTTTTTTTAAATTTCAGCAGGCATTGAATAGGTGATTATGGCCTGGCTGATGAAAGGTGCTGGTTATTGTTATTTATGCAGAATTTATGAATGTTTGTGTTCTAATTATCGATTTTAACTTTGTTTAAATTCTTACTTGACTAATTTGGGTTTTAACTTTTGTATTCCATGATTTTTAATTTTTTTTTTTTTTGGAAAATATGGTAAGTCACTTTAAGTCAGAGCTTTCCAAACTTTTCATGTTGGTGACACACTTTTTTAGACATGCATCATTTCGTGACACAGTAATTCAGTTTTACTAGCAAACCAGCGGTTAAATGAACCTCTTATAAGAGATACAGACACTTACATACATTGTAATAACAAAATGTATGGGGACACAACATATGTCATGAAAACTGGTCATATATTTTTAAAAATATATGATTTATAAATAAAAACATTTCCAAGATTGTAGGTGGCACACCTACACACTTCAGGCGACACACTAATGTGTCATGGTACACCATTTGGAAAGCTCTGCTTTAAGTTCTTACCAGGAAAAAAGTGGGATATCAATAAAGATAACAAAAACAATGACATCTGATAACAAGATAGTCCCATGCTCCCCACACCCTGGCCACAGATTTTTGGACATGCTACATCTCTGCATATCTGCAGCATGCTAGAATTGTCAAAAGATGAGCAGACTTTTCTGTTTGTTAAGAATCTCACTCACAAATATAGTAGTAATCGTGCCCCGGCTGAAATTCAAAGCCCAGTGAGTAGGGAGTGAATTTCTGGATTTTCTCTGAGAAGCGGACGGGTCCGTATGGGGCGTAGGGACGGTTGCACTCCCAGCGCCTGAAAGCTCCTTCCGTTTCATAACAGCCCCGGTAGCCCTCACTGTCAACCATGAGCAGAACAAACGTCTCGGGTTCCCCCATGGTTAGTGGCTGGTCATAGTGCGGACAGTAGATATCCACGTTATCATTGAGGGAGACTTGAACTGCATAGTCTTCATCGAGGAATCTGCAAACAGAGAAACAGAGTGGTCAGCATCATGAGAGATTACTGCTAGACTGAGGAACCCAGCTGATATTGCATTGGTTAGGCCTCGTCTGGAATCCTGTGTCCAGTTCTGGGCACCTCAATTCAAGAAGGATATCGACAAGCTGGAGTGTGTGCAGAGGAGGGCGACCAAAATGGTGAAGGGTCGGGAAGCCATGAAGCCCTATGAGGAGCAGCTTAGGGAGCTGTGTATGTTTAGTCTGTCGAAGAGAAGGGTAAGAGAGGACAAGATAGCCATGTTTAAATATTTGAAGAGATGTCATGTTGAAGAGGGAGCGGGTTTGTTTTCTGCTGTTCCAGAGACTAGGACAAGGAGCAATGGATTCAAGCTGCAGGAAAGGAGATTCCACTTGAACCTCAGGAAGAACTTCTTGATCGCCAGAGCTGTCTGGCAGTGGAATATGCTGCCTCGGAGTGTGGTGGAGTGTCCTTCCTTGGAGGCTTTTAAGCAGAGGCTGGATGGCCATCTGTTGGGAGTGCTTTGATGGGTGTTCCTGCATAGCAGGGGGTTAGACTGGATGGCCCCTGGGGTCTCTCCAAACTCTAGGATTCTATGATTCTACTGTACAAAGGAAAATAATGATCTAGTTCCTGAACCCCATTCCACATGACCTGAAAGCAAGCAATGTAGTGATCTGTGTTGTGTAGCAGGCTGAGTAGGGGTCCAGGAGAGATGGGTCTGACTCCCTGTTCAGCCACGGAAACCCCATTAGGTGACCTTGGGCAAGTTCCACTCTCTCAGCTTTAGAGGAATCACAGAATCATTGAGTTGGAAAAAATCACAAGGGCCATCGAGTCCAACCCCAAACATTCCCAACAGGTGGCTTCTGTTTGAAAACTTCCAAAGAAAGAGACTCCACCACACTCCCAGGTGGCGGCAGCAGCAGATTCTACTGTCGAACTGCTCTTACTGTCAAGAAATTCTTCCTAATGATTAGATGGAACCTCTTTCCCTGAAGTTTGAAGCCATTGCGCCATGTCCTAGTCTCTGAAGTAGCAGCAAACAGACTTGCTCCATCTTCAATATGTCATGTCTTCAAATATTTTAACACAGCTATCGTGTTTCCTCTTAAGTTTCTCTTCTCCAGGCTAAACAGGAGGGCAACGGCAAACCCCCTCCAAGCAATTTTACCAAGAAAACACAGTGCCAAGCTCACCTTAGGGTCACCATAAGTTAGAAGTTAGTGGGGGAGGGATAACAAGAAAGGGAGTGCATGAAAGTTACATTTTAAAATGAACATGAGTTGCCTTAAATCTAGCTCCATTGCATTAATAGGTTTTACCTATGATTTGACTCACCATTCAACAGCTGATTTAGTGGGCTTACTCTAACTGGGACTAATCAATAAATTCAGGCCAGCAGAGAACTGAACCATGCTTTGAAGGCAGGAAAGTTGTTGCAAGGAACTCAGCAATGCTTTGCAAACAGTGAAACCAGTTCATGGAACTGAGCAGAACTTTGCAAGCAGGAAAATTGCTATAGGAAACTTTTGCAGTGCTTTGAAGGTAGGAAATCTCTGGCCTAGACTTTAGGCACACTTTTCATTCCAAGATGCTGTTGTAGTGGAGCCATTCCTGGGCAGGCATACAAAAGTCAAACTTTGCTTTGCATGTCCACATGGCAAAATGTCCCAACTGATAAGGATGACTATTGGCTTCCGCCTGTGCTTTTATTCCTATTTATTTGTGGAATGGGCCTTCCAACATCCTTCCTAAATTGGAATGCAGTTCCCTACCACACCAAAACCTTCTGTCCCCAGCCTCAAAGTGCAGTGGAATCTCCTTCTTTGAAGGTTTTTTGAAGACAGGCTGGATGGCTATCTGTCAGGAATGCTTTGATAGTGTATTCCTCCATGACAGAAAAGGGGTGGACTGGATGGTCTTGTGGTCTCTTCCAACACTATGATCCTTTGATTCATCTAGTCCAGTTGGTTCAGTGCAATGCTGCTAGGAAACACCGCTATAAGCATCACAGAGAGACAGGAGCCAACCATCTAAGATGAACGGACATCTGGTGGAACTCCCCCTGTCCCTTCAGCACAGCCTAACCGGAAAAGAGACAATGGCACACTTGAACAAGTCAACCAGAGCAAAGACAGAACAGCCTGACCCAACAGAGGCTGACCGGAAGCAGCCACAGGGCACACCAGTGATTCATGCAGGGTGGCAGGTGTGCACCCTCTCACCATGGACAGGGACTGAGCTTCTTCCAGGAACCTTTAATTAAATTTAATTAACTTCTTCCCTCCAGGATGCTACCATGCCTCGCCCACAGTTTATCCTATCAAACACTCTTCGTGCCATGCCGGCTTGTTTCATCCACCTGTCTGTTTAGAATGTGACTAAGCTGTCCCGAAGTCTGCCTAATTTTTTTTTCTACATTATCTTCTGCCTGTGAAAAAGCAACTCAGAAAATAATAACAGCAGTCTTGTATACATTGCTGCCACTCCACAGCAGAACTTCAAGGACTTCTGTTTATGGCAGCACAGTCAGCCCTCCACATTCACTAGGGCTAGGAGTGCAGAACCCCTGCAAAAGTAAAATAATTGCGATGAACAAAATGTTGGGGTGGGAAGGGGGCTGAGGCATGATGGGGAAAATGGGTACCCTCTGTCCAAATCACATCAGAGAAAGGAAAGGAAAAGGATGTGGGTTGGCATGGGGACCCTATACTTTCTCTCTCTCCCCATCTCCTTCTTTGGGTGTGTGGCGGCATCAGAAGAGGGTTTATGATACTGCGAAATTTGGCTGCAGGCTGACCAGACAGCAGCTGCTGGTGGTGGAGGGAGGACTAGAGGCAGGTTATTAAAGGGCTGTACGGCCTGATCAGAGCCACGGAGAGAGGAGGTTCCCCTGGAAAAGAAGTGTTTGAGGAGGAGGGGAAATGTTGGAGAACTTCACAAACAATGGAATCCATGAAAATCAAATCTGCAAAGTTGGAGGGCCAACTGCATTCAGTCCAGAGGCTGGGATAGACAGAGAAGTTTCACTAAGAAACCCCTCTCCCCCACACACCTGAGCAAAACAACGAGGGGGGGCACAAGCATCGTTGTTCTCCCCACCACCACCTTCCCACCCACAGCTTCAACCCAGCTGCTCCCACTCTCCCTAAACAAGCAGCCATCAGCTCTAATTTATTCAAGTGGCTGGAAGCAAAAAAGGCCCAGCAGGATGGCTACCAGGGTTACGGGCCGACAGCCCAGCCCCGAGACAAAAGCCCCCCATGCCTGACGGTACCGCTCAGCCCCCCAAGTGCCATGATGCATCGTCGGGGAATGTGGACACTGATGGACAAGCATCTCAAACGCAAATCCATGCAGCCCAAGAGCAGCCGGCAAAGGGATGGGGGAACCCACAAGCCAAGTTGGTTCAGCAGTGGGCAGCTGATCCCTCGGACTTTTTTACAAACAGGGCTGGGACTGGTGATTCCTCTCACGCTCTGCCCCAGAATCTTGTGGGAACCCATTGTTCGGACTTGGACTGGAGGCTAGGATTCGGACCTGGGACCCAAAACAGATGTTGACTGGTGGTCAGACCACTGCGGGTGGCTTCTGCTTCTCTGGCAGAACCCGAGGCAGATACCTGTCCTGGAAACTGCTGAGACTGGAAGCAGACAATGCATGGATTAAAAGTTGTACTTGGGCCCCTGGCTGTTTTCATAGCCCTCGCAGATCCTCATCTTTACTGCCACTGCATTATGGTGGTTTTTGGTTTTTCAAAGCCCAATTTTTGCTTCACATTTGTTCTCTTCTTGGCGCAAGTAGGATGGCAGCGCGACCAGGAGAAAAAAAACTATGCTAATAAGCCGTTAAGTCATCTCTTACTTACAGCCAGCCTATCCTACAGTTTTCTTGGGAAGATTTATTCTGAGGGGTGTTGCCCTTGCCTTCCTCTGAGGCTAAGAGAGTGTGATTTGCCCACGGTCATCCAGGGGGCTTGGGTGGGTAAGCAAGGATTTGAATGCTGGCCTCCCACAGTCCTAATCTTCCAACCACTACATCATGCAGGCTGCATTTTTACTTTAAAAACAAGTATGGTTGGCCCTCTACATTTTCAGGTTTCACTTTCACAGCTTTGCTTATTTGCGAATTTCTCCAACACCTGCACTCCAACCTCAGGCACTTCTTTTCTGGGGAACCTTCCCTCTCATCAGCTTCTGATTAGGCTTCCTCCTCTGCCACCAGCCACTGCCTGGCCAGCTCACAGCCCATTTTGTCTGCATCACAAACCCCCTCTCACTGCCCCCACACACCCCCAAGGAAAGAGATGGGGATGAGAGAGGCAGTATGGGCCACCATGCTGACCCACTCCTTTTCCTTCTCCTTTCCCTGACTTGGTTTGGACCTTGGGTGCCCATTCTCCCCAACATGCTTCAGCTCCCTTCTCACAAAGACACAGATGCATTTTGATATTTGCGGTTTTTCCACTTTTGCCGGGGTTCTGCACCCCTAACCCTAGCGAATGTGGAAGGTTGACCATACAAATTAATAAATACATCTCTGTATGAACGTGGAGGGCCAACTGTATTTCCATCTTACAACAAGCCTCCTCTAAATACAAAAGGACCTCACAACAAGGCGCATGCTCATCTTGCACCTTGTTCGCTTGCTTTTTGTTACTGTGAGACTGGAGGCAGAAAGTCCTCATTGCACTGGATGTTGCTCACATCATCTCAGGTGAAATCTCTATTTCACACAATGACGGAGCGGACCCAGTAGGGCCATATCCCAGAATGCTTCGCAGTGCCTGGGAGGTTCTTCCACCACAGATGCTCCCATTATTGCTCTAGGAAAGCGTGCCATGGAATGAGGCTCCAATTAAGAGTGCCAAAACGTTCAGAAAGCAACCTGTGCTGTTACATCACCCTGAAGACTTCGTCTGTAAGGGGAACCACACAGCCCTCTAGATGCTGCTCTTCTGTTGTCTTTGTTCAGCACCTTCAGGTCATTTCTGCCTTAAGTGACCAACTTACAGAGACCCTCAGGTGAACCTATCATGGAGTTTTCTAAGGGCTGAGAGTGCGCGCCCAAAGTCACATAGTGGATCTCCACAGCCAACCGGGGAATCGAACCCTGGTCTTCCAGAGTTGAAGTCCAACACTTAAACCGCTATACCATTCTGACTCTCACTGCTCTTCTACTGCCCCCATTCTCAATCCTCATTAGTTATATTAGCTAAGAATGATGGGAACTGCAGTCCAACAATGTCCATAGGCCACATATTCCTACACGTTGCAGGCTCACTCTTAATTCTGACCATGTTTACTTGGATGCAAGTCCCAGCAGGCCTCTCTAATATGAGGGAAACCTGAAAAGTTTTGCAGTCCGAGTCGCAGAATGTGTAATACTCTATAGGCCCAGACTGTTAAGTCTCAACAGCATGGTATAGTGGTTGGAGCAGAAATGGGTAGATTTCCACTTTGCTGAATCTACTTTGTGATCCTCCCACCCCACTCAAATCCAAGAGCCACTGCCAACCCAGGATTTCTCAAACTTTGGCCCTCTAGATGTTTTTGATTTCCCTCCCAGAAGCCCCAGCGAGCTTGTCTAATGGTGAGAGGGGTTCCAGGAGCTGAAGTCCAACAGAGCCCACAACGGTTAAGGCAAAATGTCCACCTGGGCCAGATTCCATCTCCTATAAGTGGTCAACCAGAGGCTTTGGGGAGGCCCACAAGCAACCCTGACTCACACTGCTCACAGAAAGGCATTTGAAGGTAGATTGTTTCTGGATGTGGAAGCTCCATTTGGTTATTATGGGTGACACCAACTGATAGAGAATTACAGACTCACAGAGTTGGAAGAGACCACAAGGGCCACAAATCCAACCTCCTGTCATGCAGGAAGACACCAACAAAGCAATTCAATCCAGCCTTCTCTTCTCCAGGCTAAACATAGCCAGCTCCTTAAGCTCCTCCTCACAGGGTGCTCCTGACAGGCACGGTTTCCAAATCTTTCCCAATTTTGGTCACCCTCCTTTGAACACGTGCCACCTTGTCAATATCCTTCCTGAACTGTGGTGTCCAGAACTGAACACAGAATTCCAGGTGGGGTCTGACCAAAGCAAAATACTATTATCTCCCTTTCCCTAGACACTTTAGAACCATAGATCATAGGGTTGGAAGAGACCCCAGGGGCCATCCAGCCCAACCCCCTTCAGCCACGCAGGAACACACATCAAAGCATTCCCAACAGATGGCCATCCAGACTCTGCTTAAAAACCTCCAAAGAGGGAGACTCCACCACACTCTCAGGCAGGATATTCCACTGCCAGACAGCTCTGACCATCAGGAAGTTCTTCCTGAGGCTCAGGTGGAATCTCCTTTCCTGCAGCTTGAATCCATTGCTCCTTGTCCTAGTCTCTGGAGCAGCAAACAAGCCCACTCCCTCCTCAACATGACATCCCTTCAAATATTTAAGCATGTCTTTACTCCAATTGATCCAGCTAGAATTGCACTGACAGACTCCACCTCCTCCTCACATCTGTCTAATCAAAAGGGCCGCCGCCCCCCCATATGTTCACACTCCCAACTTTCCACCACTGCTTTCACTCTCCCAGATATTGCTGGAAATGAGTTGCACAAAGAGCATACAACTGGCCTGTCATTAGAGCAGTCGGGATTTGAGATGGGAAATTTCACCAGGTTTTCAGTGGCAGCACAGCAGGAGGATGCTGCTCACAAAGGTCGCTCATTGTTGCTCTAATCAATTTTGAAAGCATTCTATGCCAATAATGCCCACTTCATCCTTGGTGGGGAGTTCCACAAATTGATGCTGAATGACAGGAAGAAGCCCAAAGTGGTGGTGGGGTATTCTTGGTCAGACGGATTGTTGTTCCTGTGTGCCACCTTCAGGTCCTGGGTTTTCTGGGGCCAAAAGTATGTGATGTGCCCAAGGTCATCCAGTGGGTTTCCGTGGCTAAGCAGAGAATCAAACCCTGGTCTCTGACTTCAAAGTCCAGTGTTCAAAACTCTACACTGTGCTGTCTCTATAGATGGCTCCATGGTGCTATGGTTCCCCCCTTGTTCCTTTCTCACTGGGCCTGAACTCCAGTGGCACTAAGAGAACCAGCAGGGAAGAGGGCAAGCTGGTGCCCCAAGAGTGTATGGGGGAAAAAGGCACAGCGAAGGCACTCTAGCAATGAACTCCAAGATCAGCTGTTGAAAGGTGCCAGTTATGTCACCTAGGTTCTAGGTCTGATAGTTTCACAAATTAAAAAAAAGGGGAGGGGGAAGTAATCAGTTTCCCCATCAGAGACAGCATTTCATTGTCTTTGTTTCTATGCTGCCAAAAAAAGGCTGTTGCCCTGTTCAGAAATACCCTAGAGCAGTGGTTCTTAACCTCTTTTTTACCATGGCCCCTACTTTAAACTACCTTTTGTTGCCAAGGATTTAACTCAAGATTTAAAACCCTAAAGTGCATCAAATAGTTATTTAAAGTTGCTCATCAAGGTTCTTCAAATTTGGAGAAAAGGGAATAGTAAGGAAATTTTCCTAAATTTTGAATAGTTTGAGATACTGCAATCAAAGTTTGTAAAAATGATGTCTTATCATTGGCAAAAGATTTCTGCTCTTTGAGATCAATGTATGACCATCCATCCATTCTTCTGTCTGCCCATCTGTTTTCCTTCCTTCCTTCCTTCCTTCCTTCCTTCCTTCCTTCCTTCCTTCCTTCCTTCCTTCCTTCCTCTTTTTCTTTTTTAAATGTAAAAACTCATATAACATTGGTTGTTGTGGGTTTTCTGGGCTTTGAGGCCATGTTCTATTAGTACTTTCTCCTGATGTTTTGCCTGCATGTGTGGCTGGCATCTTCAGAGGATATGATATCCTTTGAGATGCCAGCCACAGATGCAGGCAAAGCATCAGGAGAAAATACTAATAGAACACGGTCTCGAAGCCTGGAAAACCCACAACGACCTATGGATTCCAGCCGTGAAAGCCTTCGACTTTACATCATATAACATTTCTTCAAACCTTCACAGACCCCCTGAGAGGACATTTTGCCTCCTCTTCTGGACCACAGCTTACGAACTGCCACCCTAGAGATTAGAAACATTTCCTACAGCTCCTAGAATTTCCCAGGCAGGCTTCTTGTTATTTGTGCTACAGCTCCTAGAATCCTCTACTAGAAGGGATTCATCTAGGAAAGATTTGATTCTTCTTCTTTTTTATTAACTACAGCTCCCAGCATTCATGAGTTGGCTTCTTTTTTTTTTGGACTACGGCACCCAGCTTCCCCCAAGTTGGCTTCACTTTTTTTGGACTACAGTTCCTAGAATCCGCTAGCTTGGCTTCTTCTCCTGGCCTGCAGCTCCCAAGATCCTCTAGATGTTGCACAAAAAAAGAAACCAGCTTGGGGGATTCAGGGCACTGTAGTCCAAAAAGAAATAAACTTGTTCAAGGGCTGTAAGAAATTAAAAAAAAACAACCCAAACTGCTCTGAGCAAATGTCAACAAACTGGCAGTTCAGGAAGCAACAAATGTTGCTCTTGTTCAACGCAGATCCCACCACATGTGTTTCTAAACATCCCCAGTTATTGTTTGGATTGACCTGTTTTGTCAAGCCATTATTACATTTGACTGTGTTTGCTTTTTGCCGTCTTTTATGATATTATCACTTCCCCAACCTTCAGCTTCTCTTTTTTAATATCCTGCCATCAACATGCTTTCTGTCATTCTGGCCTCTGGCTGAAAAATGAACCAACAAATCCAAACTAATACAGGAATCTGAAGCAAATGAACCAGAAAAATACAGTACAAGGAACCCAACGTGCCTAAAAGCTACGGTAATTGTTTTCAAAAGGGGCTTGTCAATCATCCTGGGGCCACTGCATTCATTGGCCAGAAAATCCTAGAAGCTGGAAACAGCTTGACTTCTTCCTGGATGGGAGAAGACATCCAAGTTCGCCTCCATGAATAAAAGCAGGCTCGCAAGGCCTCTAACCTACTCACCCCTGGTAAGCAATCAGCCATTTTAGGCGAGCAACAAACAGAACCTTCAATCAATTCGACAGAAATAGATCAGATAATCAAATCTGTGAAAGCGAAAACCACAAATGTGAAGGGCTGACTGCTCATCTGTAGACAGTATACCCAGCAAAGGGTAGGGATGTGTGTATGTGAAAGAGAGAGAGAGAGAAACACTTGAAAGATTAATGCATAGACTTAGGAAACTTAGATGAAAACATGAAACAAGAAAGCCCAGGAAATTGGCCAGTCTGACACCCAACAACCCCTTGTAACTACAGACTTCCCCATGTAGCAAATGATAATCCCAGAAGTGGATCACAGAGCTATAGAGGTGGAGGTGATCTTAAATGCCATTTAGTCAACTCAAATTTGGCCCTCCTAGGTTTCCACACATAGCCACGTCCCCTTCCTCATGACAACCTTGTATGACCCACCCACCCTCACCATTCTAAATGACTGTACTTTCTCTGCTAAAGCTTATTTACTGACATTAAAACTATGAGCTAAAATATACTGAAGACTCTTTGGCTCCACCCCACTGGTGGAGGAGAGGGAGCACCAGAGGCCAGTTTTTAAAGGGCTGCATGGCCTGATCAGAGCTGCCATGAGGGAAGGTAGGAGATGTGGTTGGAGAAACTTGTGAGTACCAGTAGTCAAATCCGTAAAAGTTAAACCCACAAATGTTGAGGGCAGACTGTAATCAGAAGACTAGGACCTGGAATCACAGCTGACTACATAAAATACTCAAGTGTAAAGATATATCACTGAGTTCTAAAGTTAGGTTTGTCCGTGTCACCGTATTTCCAATTTCTGTGTATGGTTATGAAAGCTGGACAGTGAAGAAAGTCAACAGGAAGAAATCGACTCATATGAAATGTCGTCTTCAGAGAGTTCTACGGATACCATGGACTGCCAGAAAGAAAGAAAGGTTCTGAAGGCAACTCAAGCCTCAACTCTCCCTAGCAGCCAACACGAATGAACGGGCTATTGTACTTTATCCCTAGCATGAAACAGTGTGACTCACTGGAAAAGACTATATTGTTTGGTATGGTGGGAGGCAGAAGGAAAAGACGAAGGCCACACTAACCGCGGAGGGACTCAGTCAAGGAAACTGCGGCTGCTCTGAGCATGGCTGTCGCTGGCTGTGGTTTCTCATTCATAATGTTGCTGTGAAGTCCAAGCCATCTGGACAGCTATTAACATCAACAACTATTTCTTGTAAGGAATACACAGAGGAATCTGGAAATGCTAGGATTGTCCTTCCCCTTCCTGGAGCAAAACCGGGCACTCAAAGGGTGGAACATCTGACAGGGAGAAAAAGAAGTTTGAGGGGAGGCATTCAGAATAACGTGCAGGCAAGGCACACATGTTGTTGTTCAAATCACAACCCCACAACTGAGCATAAATGGGCCGTTCACAGGGCGGAGAGGTTCCGGGCCTTTAAAAAGACAAGAACCACACCTCGTTAATTAGGGAGATCAATGACCTGTTGCGTTGATGCAATGATCAATGAGATGAGATTATCACTTCCTGTCCTAAGGAGGAATGAAAGGCCCAAGTTGAAGACACGTGGACTTGTCTCCTGACAGTTCCTGTTTTGACTTTAAAGCAGCCATGAGAAGATTTTGAATTCGATCAGAGTAGACGTAGTACAACAGATAGCATGGGGTAAGTTGTCTGAACATTGGACCACAACTCTGGAGACCAGGGTTCGACTCCACATTTGGCCGTGGAAACCCACTGGCTGGCCTTGGGCATGTCACACACTCTCAGCCCCCAGAAAATCCCATGACTGGTTCACCTTAGGGTTGTCATATGTCAGAAGCAACCTAAGGGTGCACACAACAACAAGATGCTGTGGTACACTTATCACCTCCCCACAAACCATCTGCCCACTTTAAAAAAACCTTCCCCCAGCTGCTTTTTCTCCTCATGAAAAAAGATACACAAGGGCAAATCTCCTCCTTGAAAAACAACTTGAAGCAGCTGCTTCTAGCACTGCCTCCATACTCCAATAAAAATTGAGAGTGGACACACCACTGGTTGTGGACAGGGCTTGAAAGGAATATTCACAGGATGTGGGAGGAGCCTGAACAGAATCACTGTGGGGTTCCATTCATTGTGGATGGAACCAACCAAAAAAATCTTAGTGGGCAGAAGGCAGAGCCTGACAGGGTTGCCAGGCAAAATAAGGAGGCTTTCCTTCCTCAACCTTCCATGGCTGTGGAGAAAGGAAATTTCTGCAGGTGTTGTTTGCATGACAACCAAAACCCACTGAGAGTCTCAATCCAATTTTGACCTATAGCAACCCTATAGATGAGAGTACTCCAGGTCACCCGGTCCTCAACTGCCCTGCTCAGGTCTTGCAAATTCAGAGATGTGTCTCCCTTGATTGAGTCTACTCATCTGTCAATACAATCTTTCTCTTTTCCTACTGCCTCCACCCTTACCAAGCATTATTGTCTTTTCTAATGAGTCCTGTCTCTTCATAATATGGCCAAAGTATGACAGCTTCAGTTTAGTCATCTTGGCTTCTAGGGAGAGTTATCCTTGATTTGCTCTAGGACTCATTCATTTGTCTTTTTAGCACTCCAGAGTATCCATGGGACTCTCCTCCAGCACCACCTTTCAAAAGAGTTGATTTTCTTCCTACCTGCTTTCTTCACTGTCCAGCTTTTACAACCATACACAGAAATGATTACAAAACTATTAAATGTGCAGGAGCCCATTTTCTTATTTCACCTGGCAACTCTTAAGCCTGATCAGAGTTTTTGTTGGTTATGGCAGAAATCAACAAAACAATCTCTGCCTGAAACCACATTAGAATAAAAAAAAAAATCATGGCGGGGGTCTGCAGCCATTTTAGGAGCCAAACTGTTAAGTAAGCAGGGATCAATAGTGGGGACAAATTTCACATGGTCAAATATTTATACATGGCCATTTTAAAGTCAACACAACCTTCATTTGTAGTGTTTATCCAGTTAAAGTAAGAACGCCCTCTGCATTTCAAAACAAGCTATCAGTGGCTATAGTTTCAACCGTACTAAACACCATGAGACAATCCACATCCATGCTATGTGGGGTGGAGTTTTTTGATGTTAGGTTAAAGGCACTTTATAGCTATTGAAATGCACTTTGCACATGGTCAAGGGAGCACTATCTAGCATCACTCAAATAGCTTTTTTTCCCCTTTGGTTCTACACCTGGGATTTAGTAAAGCTGAACGTGCATGCATGGCATGCACACACATTCAAAAATGGCTGGTTAATAGTAATACACTATTTTTTTTAATACCACAATGACTAAACAGACAAGCACCCAGAGCACAGATTAAGCACAGAGCCAAAGCTACAGATTTTGCAACAGTGGTACGAAGTCCAAAACCAGACAAATAATAAGCCCTATTTAAATGGATGTGAGAACAGGGTTTGCAAAACAACCTCTCTGCTGGTTTACCTCTTGCCTAGAATCTGAAACTTAGCTGCCCAGTGGGAACTGTATTCACTCACTACATACCCAAAAGAAATAAAGACAATGGAACTAAACATAAAAACCAAAAATGCTTATGTGTGTATGAGAGAGTGAGAGATGTGTGCACACAATATAAAGATATATACGGTTTCAAGACTGACTTTTCCCCTTCTTCTACTTCCCTGTTTATTGCTGAAAACTCAATAATTTACATGCTATTTTCTGACTTTTGACTGGACCTAATAAAAATATTATCCTAATACAGAGTTTTAGAATATGTCCAAACACAACAACCATTCACTTTTGAGCTAGGGAAGTTATTTTTTGGAACTGCAGTTGCCGGAATCATTGAGGCAGTGACCATGTTGACTATGGGATTTTAGGAGCTATCATCTCAAACAGCAAATTTTCCAAACTACATGTACCTGTGTGTATACCGTATGAGTTCTAAAGAACCAGCTTACCTCATTGTTTGCAATGTCTGTGCGCACATGCATTTGTGTGTGTGTGTTTCTGGAAGAGTCTCAGCTTGCCAACTTTCTTTGGACCTCTAGAGCTGCAAGAGTCAGGCAGGGCAGTTTTTGGAAACTTCCAGGTATAAAAATGGAAACAACTAAAGCAACCATCTTTTGAGACAGGTCTCCACTTTTTGCTGGGGAATTTCCTGACACATTCTGGGCTTTCTGCACTCCTAAGGCCTTCTTCGGGGGCTATTCAGAATCCAACCTCAAAAATTCTCTTGACCAGGAACTCTCAAACATTACTTGACAAGTGAGAAAAAAACTTTTCAGAGAATTTTTGAATTTAGAATTTAAACATCTGTGTATGTGTTTTTAACTTGTCTGTTGACTTTTGACTCTTCTGGCTGAGAATTCTAAATGAGTAAGTGCCTTCATGTCACCTGTTGATTTATGGTGATCCTATGAATTTCCCAGGGTTTTCTCAGGTAAGGAATATTCAGAAATGGTTTCGTCAGTTCCTTCCTCTGAAATACAGCCTACAGCACCTGGTACTCATTGGTCATCTCCCAAAAACTAACCAGAGTTGACCTTGCTTAGCTTCCATGATCAGAGGGATTTGGTTGCTTCACCTCAACTGAATGGCTCATGGGAATGGCCCAGAAAGGAAAGCCTCTTGCATGGGTGAGAATCACATGGACTGTGGATGGATGGACAAACACACACACACACACACAGAGCCTGTATACTTCCTCCATCATCCCAAGAACCTCAATCCCTTCACTCCATTTTTTTTTAATTCCAAAAACCACATTAAAATTCTTTAAAAATCATTTGGAGAAGATGGAAAGATCCAGCTATTCCATCTCAAGACGACTGGATGATCAAATCATTTGATTTGGCAGAAATGGACAAACTGACTATTTTGATCAAGAAAAGGATAACTAAATAAATGCAAGAAAAATTGGGATATGGTAATATTATATCTGAGAGATTACCAGGAGAGAACTTCCATCTGGTGATTTGAATACCTGTGTGGTGTAGTGGTTTGAGCATTAAGCTACAACCCTTGAGACCAGGGTTCAATTCCCAGCTTAGACATGGAAACCTACTGAGTAATATTGGGCGCTACACACACTCTCAGCCCCAGAAAACCCTGTGATAAGTTTGCCTTAGTGTTACCATAAGCCAGAAATGACTTGAAGGCACACAACAGCCTATATTAATATAGCAGAAGGATATATAACCTTTATAATATCAAAGAAGTACATTTACTATATTGCTTTATAATCATCTAACGGGCGGGGGCTACAAGTCACTTGGGACTTTTAAATGTTTGTTTAGTCTTTCATCTTTTCAGATGAGTTAGTTTTTTGTTAGTGTAGTTTGTTTCATGTAGGATTTTTGTTTTGCATTTCCTTATATGTATTTTAATGTATTTAAATTACATGTTTAATAAAGATATCACGGAGAGAAGATCCGTGAAATGGTGTTTCAGGAAAGTCCCCTATCCCAAAACAACCCAAAAACCCCACACAGAATGGGCTGAGTGTAACAGGCTTTGACATCCCATAAGTTTTGTAGCCCAAAATGGCAGCTGGAGCCACATACTGTGACCCTCCAGAGCTAAAAATGGGGAGATGGGGTTCACTAAGCTCCAGAGGAAGCCAATGGCTGCACAAAACCAGAGCAATGGATACTTGATTGAAGGTGACAGTATACTAATAATGAATGTACAGATATACCTCAGTTAATGAAGTCGGTACCTTCCTGGGTGTGATTTCTTTAATAGAAAGTGTGGTACCATTCCTTCCACACATAAAGGAATAGGGGTAGTTTCCTATACTAGCAAAAAAGAAAAGAGTTCAGTACAGGCCAACAAACTTTCCCTTCAAAACTAAAAATATGCATGTGTAAGATGAAACAGAGTCAGCGTGGAATAGTGGTTTGAGTGTTAGACTTGAGACTCTGGAGACCAGGGTTCAGTTCCCTGCTCAGCCGTGGAAACCCACCAGGTGACATTGGACACACTGTGCACATGATACAGGTCCCCCTTAGGGTTGCCACAAGTCCAAAATGACTTGAAGGCACATAACAACAACAAAGATGAAAAAACAGATCAGGTGAACCTTGCAGAAGTAAATTAAAATATTTGGAACTTTCTAGAGATCAGTCCAAGGCTTCTTCCAAAATGCATCCAGGGATGACTTATTCTATTAGCATCTTCCACTTTTCTTACAAGTTCCATTTTGGTGGCCAAACTTACAGATCTATGCTTTTAAACCTGTTGGGTGGCAGCTGATGAGGCAAACCTATCTGATTTCCTCTTTTGTGCCTCTCTCACTGTTCACAAAAGCTCAATAAGAGAGTCTGGAGGCAGCTGCTGTTTCCCTTGCCCATTGCAGACAAGCACACACAGCTACAGGAAGACTGACTAGAGCAGAATCCCATTCTGTTCAACTCAAACTTTGTTTGTTGCATTGTTTACTGCAGACATGCTGGTGCAACCCAAAGCCCGTGTTTTTTCAGCCATCCTTCACCATCTGCACAGTGTTGATGCTGCCGAAAACGCCAGCTAGACAGGGGTTGAGGAGAAAGGGGACCCTAGTAGATTCTAAAAGAACTTGTAAAAAAGAGACTTTCATAAAAAGGATTTTCACCATCAGCACTTTGTTAACTGAGGTATCCCGTATATATTTGGTCAGAGTAACAGAGACACAGCCAGAATGAAACTGAATTTGAAAGGGAGTGGGTGGAATTCTCTACTCATGTTTGCTCTCTTTCCAAATCGTCTCCCCCACCCTGCTATCCTCTCATACCTTTTTAATTCCAAGGAAGGAGCATGTCTTTATATGCATAATTGTTTACATCCAGATTGGTATTACGGTTGGCCCTCCACATTCGCTAGGGTTGTACAGGACCCCCACAAACTAGAAAAACCGCAAATATCAAAATGCATGTGTCTCTGGGAAGGGGGATGAGGCATGGTAGAGACAGCAGGCACCCAGGGCCCAAACTAGGTGAAGGAAAAGGGATGGAAAGGGGGTTTGCTGGCATGGTTGCCTTATACTTTCTCTCTCTTGCCCATCTCCTTCCTTGGATGTGTGGAGGGCGTTGTGAAACAGTTTGTGGTGCTGAGACACCGGAGTGCAAGCCATCCTTAAGCTGGCCAGGTAGCAGCCATGGAGAAGGAAGAGGATAGTGGGGTTAAAGGGCTGCCCAACCTGATCAGATCCGCTAAGAAAGAAGGTTCCCCTGGAAAAGAAGCACTTCAAGTGCAGGGAGAGGGGTTAGAAATACTCACAAATAATCAAATCTGTGAAAGTGAAACCCACAAATATGGAGGGCCGACTGTATATATTTTCTGCTTCCAAAATAAAAACATAAATCAATGCAAGTTTTCTGCAGCATTTCCCATACATGGTGTTCCAGCTCTTAAGCCTCCCAATCTCAGCTGGGATCACTGCTTGCAGATTTCTATCCTCCTAGATCAGGTGCTCTGCTCATGTTTTAAATTCCTCAAGATAAATCCACAAAGAACACAAGCCCCCCCGCCCCTCCCCACAGCAATCTCACCACTTATTCCAAAGTAGCTGAAAAGAAGTTAAGCAGGATTGATTTAGACTGGGATGGGAATTAAGCAGCCCAATGCCCCTCCCTCCTGGCCCACCTAGATCTTTTCCTTTTGTGGAAAAAATAATTTGGGGGCCAAAATCAGAACTGCTGTTTGTGGAAACCTCCAGAAGTAGAGTCTGCCCGTTAAACAATCCACAGAGCCCTGTTCCTTTTTGCCTTGGGTCCCAGGCCAGGATAAAAGTGGAATACAGTAGGCCCTCAACATTTGCAGCTCTGACTTTCACAGACTTGATTATTTGCAAGTTTTCTCCAACCTTTGCCCCCCCCCAACTGAGACACTTCTTTTCCAGGGGAAACTTCACTCTCAGTGGCTCCTATCAGGTCACACAGCCCTTTAAAAAGCAACCTCTGGTCCTCCTCTTCCTTCACCAGCCACTGTCTGGCCAGCTACAGAGGGCTTCCATCCCAGCTTCTCAGAACCACAAACCCTCTCCCAAGACCCTGCAACAAACAAGGAAGGATACAGGTGAGAGAGAGAGAAAGCATAGGACTACCATGCTGATCCACTCCCTTTCCCCTTCCTTACCCTAACCTGGTTTGATCCTAGGTGCCCACTCACCCCACCCTGCTTTGCCCCCCTTCTCACAAACAGGCAGACACATTTTGATATTTGTGATTTTTCCACTTTTGTAGGGTCTTGTGTCCCTAACCCTAGAAAATGTGGAGGGCTGAATGTATAAATTAATGTACAAATTTCTGCATAAATGTTTGTTTTAAAAAAACACAAAAAATATAAAAGAAACCCACATTTTCCAAAGGTTTACAAATGCTGAAGCCCCGAACGGTAGATCCTTGAGGCAGAAAATTTGCCCCCTGCCGCAAGCCACCTACCTCCATTCTGGATTGAAACTTACCTGGCTCTGTTTCATTACTCATAGCAGCAGGATTTAAGGCTGCAGGCCTCTATGTCTACCTAAAAGTAAGTCCTGCTGAGATCAGTGGGGCTTCCTCCTGTGTAGGCATGCACAGAATTGCCTTCCTAGCAAGTATAGGTGTTACAGTTTACTTGCGGCATCTGTCAGATTCAGATTCATACCAATACATGCCTGCTGAATTGCATTAAAGATTCATCTAGCCCCGAGGTTGGAAAAGTTTTCACACTACAATGCCGTGGATTCCCCCAACAGGTGTTATGGTCCAAAAAAATCCCCCTAACTTTCCAAAGCTCAAAGGCAGCGAAGCCCAGCATTATGTTTCCAACAGTGGACAGCTAGAGGCATCTAGAAAGCTCAGACACCAGAGGTGAAAACAGCAAAGACATACCATCCAGATCTCATCAGACTACAGCTTCTATCATTTTCCATCACTGCCCCCCCTTGACTGGAAGTGATGTGAATGGCAACCCAACAACAACACCTAGAAGGATATCTCTGGTCTCTATCTCTGACAGGAGGCAGCAGTAATCTCCACTGGTTTGTCCCCTAACAAGTAGCTGATATTCAGTGGTAGACTGCTTCTGAACAGAGAGGCTCCATTTAATTGTGGTGGCAAAGAGCTGCTTGCCCAAATTTGGCCTGTGTATCAATGTTCATGAGGAGAGCTCTAGACCACTGGTGCCCACTGTCTGGTCATCAAGATGCTTTGGGCTACACTTCTCAGAATCTGTGAACACTGGCCATGCTTGCTGGAGCACCTGATAACTGAAGTCCAAAACATCTGAAGCGCCAAAGACTGAGAACAACTGGACTGTTAAATGTGTTAACTGATCAGACCAATTCTCACAGGATTATATTCTCATACACCTAACTTTTAAATAAAGAAGGATGAGAAAAAAGAATATTTGACCATAAAGACAGTGAGGAGTAAGATATCAATGGGCACATGTCAAGGGAAAGTTCAATTAGAACCCTTCCACCTGACACACTAGATATCTAGCTGCAGAAAACAGCTACATTTGTGGAAAAGACAGTTGCTTGTGGACTGAGAAACATTTTATTTACCATCCACAGGGGCACTGAATTAAACTCCCCTCCTGATCTTCTGTAAGCTTCAGGTGGGCAACCTGTAGCCTTCCAGGTGTTGATGCACTGCAACACCCCTCACTATGCTATGCTATCTGGGCAACCTAACCAGAACAATTCAAATGGCTGTATTTTCCAGACCCTTTGCCTTAAAGTACAGGCAATTGCTTTGGGTCTAGGAGCCAATTTTCCTTCCCAGGGGCCCTTCCAAGGGCCACACAGATAGCCAAGTAAGAACAACAGAAAAGAGCTGTCTGAAAGTCAACTTCTGGGTGTGAAAAACAGAAGCCTATTTAAAAAGGTGAATCACTGCTTCAGAGACTTTCAGGAGGCAAATTCACCAGCCTTTTTGGCCAGAAAAAAAAAGGGCTGTCCAGGGAACTAAAGGCTGCAGAAGGAGTTCGGTGGGGAGGGCACACAGAATTACAGAGTTGGAAGAGACCAAGAATCCAACCCCCTTCTGCCATGCATGAATACACCATCAAAGCACTCCCGACAGATGGCCATCCAGGACCTGTTTAAAAACCTCCAAAGAAGGAGACTCCACCACACTCCCAGGCAGCACATTCCAACGCCAAAGTGTTCTTCCACTCAGAAAGTTCTTCTTAATGTATAGATGGAATCTCTTCTCCTTAAGTCTGAAGCCATTGCTCCATGTCCTAGTCTCTGGAGCAGCAGAAAACCTGCCTGCTCCATCTTCCATTTGACATCCCTTCAGATATTTAAACATAGCAATCATGCCACCTCCAAACCTTCTCTTCTCTATGCTAGACATACGCAGCTCCCTAAGCCTCTTGCTGTAGGGATTCATGGCTTCCAGGTCTTCTACCATTTTGGCTGCCCTCCTCTGGAAACGTTCCAGCTTGTCAAGATCTTTCCTGAACTGTGGTGCCCAGAACTGGACACAGGATTCCAGGTGAGGTCTGACCAAAACAGACTAAAATGGTACTATCACTTTCCTTGACACTGTATTCCTATTGATGCATCCCAGAGTTGCATTGGCTTTTTTAGCTGCCGCATCACACTGCTGACTCATGTTTGCACGCAGCCCTGGGGTCCAAACGTTGCCCACCCCTGGCCCCAGAGGGAATGGAGAGGTTAAAACCGAAGCATGGATTTCACAAGTTGAACCAACCAACAGGCTGGCACAGAGGGAAAAGAGAGGGCGACCATAGCTTATCCCACCAAGGCCAGTACATCCAGAAGATTTTGTCATCCTCTCTTGGGACTGATTGTTCCCCAGTGGGCCCTGGGCCAGCTCTCTCCATGCCACTCTCAAGGTTGCTCCCTGGCTACACCCTGAGAGAGAGAGAGAGAGAGACTCAAGCGCCAGCTAACCCAACGCTCCCACGCTGAGCAAAGCAATCAGGCTGGAATGTCCCCCCCATGTTTCCCTGTAGACTGCCTCCCCCCGCCGCTGCCTGCTCGGGTGGGCCTCACTTAGGAAGGAAAAGTGGGCAGCCTTGTAACAACACGACACAATCCAGATTACATTCAAGTACCAGTTTCCCATCCCCACCCCCTACTCCTGCCAGCTGGACCACTCGCTGGGCACAGTGCCACCCACCACCCAGGCAGGGGCATGCCAAAACCAGGCCTTTCGTATGGCGTGCCAGGGATTTGTCAAAGCCAAGCTCAGCTCCAGGACGCAGAGATTAGTGGTGGGGAGTGTTCTGAGCCTTGGACTATGACCCTGGAGACCTGGGTTCAATTCCCGTTGGGCCCTGGAAACCCACTAGGTAACTTGGGCACATCACACACTCTCAGGCCCAGAAAACCCTGCGATAAGCCTTTGGATTGCCATAAGTCAGATATAATTTGAAGGCACACAACAAAAACAAAGACTGAAGCTATCCAGTGTGGTACGGTGGTTTGAGTGTTGGACCAAGACACTGGGAGACCAGGGTTCAAATCCCTGCTCAGCCATGGAAATCCACTGGGTGGCCTTGGACTAGTCACACTCTCTCAGTCTCAGAGGCAAACTGCCTCTGAACAAATTTTGCCAAAAAACCCCCCTGTGATAGGACAACAGTAAGTAAAAAAATGACTTGAAGTCACACAACAACAACAACAACAGAATTGAAGCCTGAAACATACTGCTGAACTGCACCTCCCAGCAGCCACAGATAACAAATGTGGAAGGAGCAAGACAGAGTCCTTTTAAGTATGATCATATTTCTGGCCCATCTTTTCTAAAAGCAGTTCAGTTCAGCATATATTAGGGGTGGTAGGAATTGTGTGGCACTCCCAATGTGGCTGGACCGCAGCACCCAGCAGCTGCAGAGAGGACAGGCAGTGGTCAGGAATTCTGGGCACTAGAGTCCTCTAAAACAGCATTTGGTGAGCTACATTTTGCCCACTGAAGGATGAGACCAAAATGGTTCCTGAGCAGGCACAAAGTGATTTACAAACCACCCCAAAACACACACACACACACACACACACACCAGAAATTATAGAAAAGGCTTTCCAGAACAAACAGAAGCCTGGCCACAACACAGCAAAAACTCAGCGCAGCACTCACAGCAGCAAAACGTAGGCTGATAGTTGAGCCAGATAAACTTCTGACTTAGAAAGACTCTCTTCTTGATGTTGTCCCTAGAATTTGGAAAAGTTACTTTGGTGGGGGGATAAAACCCCCAGAATCCTTTCTGTCAAAATTAGTCAGGGATTACGCTAGCTGAGGAAATCTGGTAACAGAAATTCCACAAATGTTTTGAGTTTTCCACGTTCTGTCAAAAAAAAAACAAAAAAACCCAAGCACAGAATGGGGGCCACCTCAAAATTCTGATTGATTTTGGCCCTCTTTTGCTGATACTCACCGACATCCAGGTCCACTCCCTAAGACAACTGATGCCAAGGGCTTTAAGTATTCCCATGCCAGGAAAGATACCCCTGAACCAGCAGACCAAGACTGGCACAGCAAAGGCACCTGACCCAGAGGGGTTTCTGAAGTCTTCCCATGAAGAAATCCAACACATTTTCCTCCAAAGTTCTCCATGGTGCGGAGAGGACCGCAACCCACATATCGGACATTTCAAAGAAAATACATGGAGACAGGGAAGCCAGTGGTGCCATCAACACGCATGGCCAAGCAGAACCAGCTGGCACCGTGGGCACAAGACTTGGCCAGTCGCTCCAAGGTGAGGGAAGCAAAGTTTGTGTGGACAGAAAAGCCCAGGCAACCAGGCCTCTTAGTGCAACGTAGGGTGAAACGCCTCACCAACCGAACCCGACCAAAGGCGCCAACCCAAGCTTGGAGAAAAATGACTTTTCAAGGATAGCAAAGCCCAAAATCCCCCATGGGCAGGCTGCAGGGGATTCTGGCCCTTGTCGTCCCCCAAGAAAGTCACTTTCCAGAGCTTGCTGCTGGCGATTCTGGGCCTTCTTGTCCCTTCAAAATCGTTTTCCAGAGTTCTGATACCAACCCACGAGAAGGTGCCCAGACAGGAAAAGGAGGGTCCAATCTGCCTCCACACACCCTCGGGGGACCAGAGTGAACAGTTTTCTGGCACTTGCCCATTGTACAGGTTTAGGAAGGTGGGGTGGGGTGGCCTTAATGGGCAACAACCCAGCTCCTCCAAAAGGGGGGCCGGAGTCCCGAACCGCGGGCTGGCAGGGGGAGGTGAGGGCAGCGGGCACCTGGAAGCCTCCAGACAAAGGAGATGCTGAGCGCGCAACATGGAGCGAGAGGGGAGGAAGAGGAGGGGGACAGGCCAGGGAGGGAGGGAGGGAGGCAGCCCCCCGGCCCCCGCTTCGCCCCCTCCCCTCTCCCCCCGCCGTTTAACCCCTTCCTGCCCGAGAAACTTTGAAAGCAGCGGGCCTGGGACGGCGGGCGGGTGGAGGGGAGAGCGATCCCCATCTGGGGCGCCTCTCCCACTCTTTGGCCGCGGGGCCCCGACTCCTCGCCCCCTCCCCTCCGCCCCGCCCCGCCCCAAGGCTTTTGGAAGGGACCGAAGAAAATGCCAGCCTCCCACGCCAGGACAGAGGCGGGAGGGGGGCGCTTTGGGAAAGTCGGGGAGACAAGGGGGGAGCACATTTTAGGGAATGCGGGGCCTCGGAGGGAAACGGGGGGCGTTCTGCTTTTTGAGGATCCCAGAGGCCTAAGACAGGGCGATTTTAGGGGGGTCTCCTTCTCAGGAAAGGAGGAAGGGGAGCCCCCCAAAATCCAACCACCCCCCTTTCCCCCCCTTTCCCTACCTGGGGTTGCTGGAGTTCCAGAACACCTTGTGGCGGAGGCCGGGCACCTGCCGGCAGAGGAGGCCGCTCCAGAGCACCAGCAGCCCCCAAGCCGCCGCCGCCCCGGCCGGGCGCAGCATCGTCCCCCGCGAGCCGCCCGGCGGAGCCACGGACGGGACGGCCGGGAAGGGAGCGGAGGAGGCGGACGCGCGAGGGAAGGAGGCGCCCCCGAGGGCGCGAGCGGGGAGAAAGTGCCGCCGGAGCCGCGCCCCCTCCCGCCGCCAGCTCCAACTTCCCACCAATCCCAGCGCGGCGTTCTTAAAAAAGAGAGAGAGAGAGAGAGAGAGAGAGAGTTAAGAAGGGGCAGCTGAAGGGGAGGAGGGAGGGAGAAGAAAGAATGGGGGGGAGAGTTCGGGGTTAACCCCTGCGGCGCCGCACATTCATTCATTCATTCTCCTCGACTTTAAAAAAACACACAAAAAACAGCCGCGCTCGGGGCGAACTCCGAAGTTTGCAGCCCCTTCTGCCAAACTATGGCCACCCGTTTGAGTTTTGCAAACGCCATTCCTGTGCTTTTTGCGAACCCCGTTCCTTTGCGTTTTGCAATTCCTTTGCGGAGCTCGGCGTTCTCCAACGCCGCCATTCCCACCCCCCCAGAAAGGAGAAACGGACGCCACCGTTCTGGGTTGCTACTAAACACGGCCCAGTCTTTTTGCAATGCTGCCCATTCCTTTGCGATGCTTTGTGACCGAAGCCCAAACAGCGCCCCTGAACCCGAGAACCAGACACATCAACTCGGGGTTCCTTGGACACCCCCCCCCAAAAAAATTCTCTCCAAGTATTGCCCGGTTCTCGACAGACCTGAGCCAAAGCGTTGTCGTTGCTCTACGAGGCGTTGCAATTCAAAGGCCGTGTTTTGCAATGCCTCCAAAACTAGGAAACAGAACCCTCAACTCGGGATTGTGTGTGGCCATTTCTGCATTGGACTGTTATAGCGCGATGATTCCACTTTCAACATCCTATGGAATCCTGGGGTTTGCAGTTTCGGGAAGGGCCCCTCTTATAAACTCTTCTAACCCCTCCTTTGTCCAAAAGGGTGAGGGTTTTCAAGGTTTATTTAGAGCCACTTAATAATTTTAGGGTAGCCTGCTTTCTGTGCTGCTCATACAACTCAAACCATGTCAAGGTTTACGAAGATAAATTGTAGCACATATTAAGGTAACTATAAGAATAAAGTATAGTTTTTGACTTCAAATGCAGGTCAAGTTTGATGTATTTCCTCAGTGCACTTTTTTGACAATATAAGGGGTAGCTCCCTGCCCAGAAACAGTTCAATTGTATCTTTAGACTTTCATATAAGGGCCAAGTATCCTATAACAGCCCTTTGGCTAAACTCCCACCAAGACCGAACCCCCCAATCTAGGTCACACTCTCTCACTAGCTCCTACTAGGGCTTAAGTACTCTTCTGCCTCTCGCTGGGCTTCCACTGAAAACTAAACCTCCCAAAACAGTCACACGCTCTCTGACTTAAGCCATTTCTGCACTACACTGTTATAGCACTTTGATTCCACTTGAAACATCCTATGGAATCCTGGGGTTTGCAGTTTGCCAGGCGGCCCCTCCCGAAACTGCAAACCCCAGGATTCCATAGGATGTTTCAAGTGGAATCATAGCGCTATAAAAGTCTAGTGCAGAAATGGCCTAGAAACTATACTCCCTAAGTTCTTGCTCGGCTCTTGCCAAAAGAGTGAATACTCACAGGCACTTGGCTTTATATCACTTTTTCTCTCAGCCACGAGCCCCTCCCATACCTTACTGGGCTGGGTTTCTTCCCTGAGATGCTATTCCGATTGCCTGGCAACCTGCTCTCAGGCTGCACTGGCCCTTCAGATGGCCACAGCCCCCAGAACTTCCTCACGCTCTCTAAACCCCTGCCAAAGTTGCAGAGTAGTTTTCTAGAATCTCCTTGTTTCTTTTTGTCCCGTTAAGGCCTATATTGTGAGCCTACTGGATAGACTTGCAATATCGTTTTTGTCGGACAAACTCTGAATTTAGGGCAAGCCAAAATGCCTGTGTACTGGACCTCTCCTGATCTGATATGGCACGATTCACTCAAATCCTAAGCTCAAATATTGCTGTCATTAGCAGAAATCCTGCCTGTAGTTCTGACTAGAGTAGACCCCTTGGATCTTGAATGGCTGTGCTCTCATTGAGACTTACTACCAGGATGCCAGAGGCAGTGCAGTGTGGTGGTCTGAGCCTAGGACTATGACCCTGGAGACCAGGGGTCGATTCCCTGCTCAGCCATGGAAGCCCACTGGGTCACTGGCATATCACACTCTCTCAGCCTCAGAAAATGCTGTTATAAGTTTGCTTTATGGTAACCGTAAGTCATAGAATGATAGAATAGCAGGGTTGGAAGAGACAGGGGGCATTGAGCCCAACCTCCTGCTATGCAGAAATATACTATCAAAGTATTCTCAATAAATGGCCATCCAGCCTCTATTTAAACATTTCCAAACTAGCAGAATCCTCCACATACCTACTTCTATTAATGTAAAGGTAACTGCTCTTCCCATCAGGAAGTTATTCCTCATGTTTAGATAGAATCTTGAAGCCACTGCTCCATGTCCTAGTCTCTGGAGAAGCAGAAAACAGGCTTGCCCCATCCTCCATGTGAGTCATAAACAATGTGAAGACACACAACAACAAACAACAGGATGCCAGCCACCCTGTTGGCATTTTGCAAGGCAAGCTCTGCCTTTGGCCACCTTTTCTGCACAGTATGGAAGGAAGGAAGACAGTGTTGTGTAATGGTTAAGGTGTTGGACTAGTGCTCCAGAAAATCAGAGTTTGAATTCCCATTCAGCCCTGGAAGCTCCCCATATGACCTTAGGAAAGTCACATTCTCTCAGCCTCAGAGTAACCAAATTTTCCCTGATGAAATTTTACCAAGAAAACCTGGAGATAAGGTTGCTTTGGGGCCTCCATATCTCAGGAAGGCACACAAAAACAGCAGGACAAATGGGCAGGAGGAGACTGCGTTGCACATGAATGGATTGTGCATAAACTCTTAATCTCTGTAATATTTGATATTCATTTTCTGCAGTCATAGCAATGTGTATGTGTTGTGTGCCTTTAAGTTGTTTCTACCTTGGAGACCAGCATTCAATTCCACACTTGGCCATGGAAACTCACTGGGTGAGCTTGGACGCATCACACCCTCTCAGCTCCAGAAAACCCCATAATAAGTTCACCTTATGGTCACTGTAAGTCAGAAACAACCTAAAGGCACACAACAACAACAACAACAACAACAACAACAACATAGAGAGCCAGCATGGTGTAGCAGTTTGAGTGTTAGACTATGACCCAGGAGTCAATTTTGTAACATTTCATTTTTGCTCTGGCTTTCGTGGCAGGCAGATGGTTACATGTTTCAGATGGTGGTTGTTTTTGTTATCCAAATGCAACTTACTCTGTGTTTTTGTCGTTTTGCTAAGAGGTAACATTAATAACAAACAATCTGCCAAAGTTCAGTATTCCCACATTAGAAACGGATCCCTGGTCTGTGAAAGGTGCAAAGAGATAGCAAGCCCATCCTCACTACACAGTTGTAGGGCTATTGCTCCCCTTTAAACTGCCATGATACCGCCCTATGGAATCTTGGGGTCTGATGAGGTGCTAGAATTCTCTGGCTGAGAATTCTAAGTATCTGTGCATAAACTTTAAATCCCTTTATTCCAATAGGACACAACCATGGCAGTGGAATGGTAGCACTATAATTCTGGAGTGTGAACGGGCCCAGCCATGTTACTCTGTTTTTCCATAAAAAGAAACTGGGGGAGGGGGAGGAATCTAGCAGTACCTTTAAGGCTGATTTATTTTATCATGACTTTCTTTGGCTTTCCACCTACTTCTATTAATGTAAAGGCAAAGTTATTTAAACTTTGTGGGGTGGTGGAATTAGAGTGCAATGGGGTTAGAGTTGTAGCTATGCAGGGGGAGCAAAAGGCAAGCATTCTCCTCTCCAAACAAAAATCCACCCTGCTCAATTACCTTTTCTTTCAGTCCCAAAATTCCTAGCATTGCAGGTAAACAAACTTCAGCTGAGCATTTTGAGATACAGTTTAGGTATCCGAAGAAAATAAAGATATCAACAAGCTGGAACGTGTCCAGAAGAGGGCAACCAAAATGATGAAGGGCCTGGAGGCCATGCCCTATGAGGAACAGCTTAGGGAGCTGGGGATGTTTAGCCTGCAGAAGAGAAGGTTAAGAGGGGACATGATAGCCATGTTTCAATATTTGACTTGTTATTCACTGCTCTAGAGACCAAGACAAGGAGCAATGGATTCAAGCTGCAGGAAAGGAGATTCCACTTGAACCTGAGGAAGAACTTCCTGACAGTCAGAGCCGTTCGGCAGTGGAATATGCTGCCCAGGAGTGCGGTGGAGTCTCCTTCTTTGGAAGTTTTTAAGCAGAGGCTGGATAGCCATCTGTTGGGAGTGTTTAGATGTGAGTTCCTGCATAGCAGGAGGCTGGACTGGATGGCCCCTGGGGTCTCTTCCAACTCTATGATTCTATGACTATGATTCTATAAAAAGGGGCAGTTGTGATATAGTGGTCTGAGCATTGGACTACCACCCTGGAAGCCAGAAAGTATAGGATCACCCCCTTCTTTCTGTGACCTGGTTTGGACCCTGGATGCCCATTCTCTCCACCATGCCTCGCTCCCCATTTTGCTATTTGTTGTTTTTCCACTTTTGTGGGGGTCCTGAGCTTCCAATCATGGTGAATGTGGAGGGGCAACTGTAGTTTGCATATGGTTAAGAAGTGGGGGAAAGAGCAGTAGGAGCAGATTTTGCCCTTCCCAGGAGGCTCAGGCAAAAGCAAACTGCTACAGCCTCTCCCAGCTTCTCTCTCCGTCCTCATTAATAACGTTGGTCATCTTGACCACACTCTGATGTCGCTTGGCCACAGGTGTCCTGGTTTTGGATTTTGTCATATGGAGGTTCTGGCACTTATTGAGCTGTGATAATACACACATGATACAGTCTGCCAGTAAGTAACCTAGCTGCTGTATTCTGCAACAGCTTTTGCTTTCCCTGTCTTGGGCCATTTCCGCACTACAGTGTTAAACTGTTGCTATTCCACTTTCAATGCCCTGTGGAATCCTGGGGTTTGTAGTTTACTGAGACCAAAGAGCTCTTTGGCTGAGAATTTGAAGTGCCCTTCCCTAAACTACAAACCCCAGAATTCAATAGGAGGTTGATAGTGGAATAGCAGCACTTTAACACTGCAGTGCGGAAGTGGCCTTGGACAGGTAGCTAAAAAAGCCAATGCAATTCTGGGCTACGTCAATAGGAGTACAGTGTTTAGGTTTAGGGAAATGATGGTACCACTCTCTTCTGCTTTGGTCAGACCCCACCTGGAATCCTGTGTTCAGTTCTGGGCACCACAGTTCAGGAAGAATATTGACAAGGTGGAACGTGTTCAGAGGAGGATGACCAAAATGGTAGAAGGCCTGGAAACCAGGATGCCCTATGAGGAGCAGCTTAGGGAGCTGGCTATATTTAACCTGCAGAGGAGAAGACTAGGCGACAACATGACAGCTAGATTTAAATATTTGAAAGGATATCATATGGAGGATGGAGCAAGCCTGTTTTCTGCTGCTCCAGAGACTAGGACACAACAGAGCAATGGCTTCAAACGTTAGGAAAAGAGATTCCATCTAAACATTGGGAAGAACTTCCTGATGGTAACAGCAGTTCGACTGTGGAACATGCTGCCTGGGAGTGTGGTGGAGTCGCTGGAGGTTTTTAAACAGAGGCAAGATGGCCATTTGTCAGGAGTGGTTTGATGGTATATTCCTGCATGACAGAAGGGGGTTCGACTGGATGGCCTTTGGGGACTTTTCCAGCTCTACAACTCTGGCCATTTCTGCCCTACACTGTTATAGTGTTATTATTCCACTTTCAACCTCCTGTGGAATTCTGGGCTTTGTAGTTTCCTGAGGCCCAAGAGCTCTCTGGCTGAGAATTCGAAATGCTTCTCCCTAAACTGCAAACCCCAGGATTTCATAGGAGGTTGAAAGTGAAATAAGTAGTGTGGAAATGGCCTCTATGATTCTAAGTACATATAGGCCTAAGGTATTTCCTGGCACTCATCATCACATCGCATGTAGGGAAAGGGCAATAGTAGAGGTCAACAACTGGCTCCGCACATGGTGCCGCCAACAACGGTTTGGGTTTTTGGAACATGGCCTGAATTTCCATGAACATGGGCTTCTGGCGAGGGATGGGCTGCACCTCACAAAACTGGGCAGGAATGTTTTTGCAAACAGTCTTGCAAGGAAGATTAAGAGGTCTTTAAACTAAGATCCACTGGGGAGGGAGACAATATTATTCAGGGCAAGGACTCAGAGAACACAGGGGGAAAAGGCCCAAATGATACTGGACAAGTAGTACAAGCGGCCAATGGCGGGAGGAGTAGAAACAATAGTACAGGACTTGCAGGAAGGGCCTGGGGACTTAAGTGTCTCTACACTAATGCAAGGAGTATGGGAAACAAGCAGGATGAGCTTGTACTCCTAGTACAAGAAAATAAATACGATTTGATAGGCATCACTGAGACCTGGTGGGATGAGTCTCATGATTGGAATATAGGAATAGAGGGGTATAGCCTATTTTGTAAAAATAGACCAAACAAGAAAGGAGGAGGAGTAGCCTTGTATGTCAAGGATGTTTTCACCTGTGAAGAGATCCTGGGCTTAAACCCAGAAAGCCAGGTCGAGAGCATTTGGGTAAGAATTAAGGCAGCGAGAAACAATAGGGATATTCTGGTGGGGGTTTACTACAGACCTCCAACCCAGGCTGAGGACTTGGATGACGCCTTCCTCAACCAAATGACTGAACATTCAAAGAGGAGAGATACAGTAATAATAGGAGATTTCAATTACCCGGATATATGCTGGCAGTCAAATTCTGCCAAGACAGCAAGGTCCAGCAAGTTTCTTGCTTGTCTTGCAGACAACTTCATGGTCCAGAAGGTGGAAGAGGCCACAAGGGGATCAAATATTCTGGATCTGGTCTTGACCAACAGGGATGACCTTGTGAATGAGGTAGAAGTGGTTGGATCTTTAGGGGGGAGTGACCATGCCCTGTTGGAATTTAGCATTCAGTGGGAAGGAGAAGATAAGGGTAGCCAGACACTCGTCTTAGATTTTAAAAAAGCGGACTTCTGTAAACTTAGGGAGCTGCTGGCTGGAATTCCGTGGTCAGGAATAGTGAAAGGGAAAGGAGTTCAGGAGGCATGGGAGTTCCTTAAAAAGGAGATACTGACGGCACAGTCTAAAACTGTGCCAATAAGGAGGAAAAATGGAAGGCATCTGAAGAAACCAGAATGGTTGACTAAAGAACTCTCAGCTGAGCTAAGAGTTAAGAGAAACACGTATAGGAAATGGAAGAAGGGGGAAACCACCAAAGAAGAATTTAAGCAAGTAGCCAGGAGATGTAGGGAGGAGGTCAGAAAGGCTAAAGCACAGAACGAACTTAGGCTGGCCAGAGACATTAAAAACAATAAAAAGGGTTTTTTTAAATATGTCCGCAGCAAAAGGAAAAAGAAGGAGACAGTAGGGTCGCTACGCAGAGAAGATGGCGAATTACTCACAGGGGGGAGAGAAAAGGCAGAGCTACTTAACACCTTCTTTGCCTCCGTATTTTCCCAGAAGGATACAAGCACTCAACCTGGCGGTAGGGGAGCAGGGGAGGAAGCAGAGGAAATGAGGCACTTAATAAGTAGAGAGGTGGTACAGGAATACCTGGCCGCATTGGATGAATTCAAGTCTCCAGGGCCAGATGAATTGCATCCTAGGATATTAAAAGAGCTGGCAGAGGTCATTTCGGAACCGCTTGCTATAATTTTTGAGAAATCTTGGAGGACAGGAGAAGTTCCAGCAGATTGGAAGAGAGCAAATGTTATCCCCATCTTCAAGAAGGGAAAAAAAGAGGACCCAAATAATTATCGCCCAGTCAGCCTGACATCGGTACCCGGAAAGATCCTGGAGCAGATCATTAAGCGTTCAGTTTCTAATCATTTAGAAAACAACGCAATAATCACAAGAAGTCAACATGGATTTCTCAAAAATAAGTCATGCCAGACTAATCTGATCTCTTTTTATGATAGAGTTACTAGCTTGATAGATGAAGGGAATGCTGTGGATGTAGCATATCTCGATTTCAGTAAGGCCTTTGACAAAGTTCCCCATGACATTCTTGCATCGAAGCTAGTAAAATGTGGGCTAGACAGGGCTACTGTTAATTGGATATGTAATTGGTTGACCGACCGAACCCAAAGGGTGATCACGGATGGTTGCTTTTCATCCTGGAGAGAAGTGACTAGTGGGGTGCCACAAGGTTCTGTCCTGGGCCCAGTGCTGTTCAATATTTTTATCAATGACTTAGATGAAGGAATAGAGGGCATGCTCATCAAATTTGCAGATGACACCAAATTGGGAGGGGTTGCTAATATGCCAGAGGACAGGATCAAAATTCAAAATGACCTGGATAGATTGGAGAGCTGGGCCAGGGCGAACAAAATGAAATTCAACAGAGAGAAATGTAAGGTCCTACACTTAGGCAGAAATAATGGAATACAGAAATATAGGATGGGGGACACGTGGCTGGATAGCAGTACGTGTGAAAGGGATCTAGGAGTCTTCATAGACCACAAGCTGAACATGAGTCAGCAGTGTGATGCGGCAGCCAAGAAAGCCAATGCAATTCTCGGCTGCATCAACAGGAGTATGGTGTCTAGATCGAGGGAGGTACTGGTACCACTCTACTCTGCTTTGGTTAGACCCCATCTTGAATACTGTGTCCAGTTCTGGGCACCCCAATTCAAGAAGGATATTGACAAGCTGGAGCAAGTCCAGAGGAGGGTGACCAAAATGGTGAGAGGCCTGGAAAACATGCCCTATGAGGATAGACTGAGAGAGCTGGGTATGTTTAGTCTGCAGAAAAGGAGGTTAAGAGGGGACATGATAGCCATGTTTAAATATTTGAAGGGATGCCATGTAGAGGAAGGAGGGGGCTTGTTTTCTGCTGCTCCAGAAACCAGGACAAGGAGCAATGGATTCAAGCTGCAGGAAAGGAGATTCCACCTGAACCTCAGGAAGAACTTCCTGACAGTCAGGGCTGTCCGGCAGTGGAATCTGCTGCCTCGGAGAGTAGTGGAGTCTCCTACCTTGGAGGTTTTTAAGCAGAGGCTTGATGGCCATCTGTCGGGAGTGCTTTGAGGGTGTTCCTGCATGAGAGGGAGTTGGACTGGATGGCCCGTGTGGTCTCTTCCAACTCTACATTTCTATGATTCTATGATTCTATCACAGAAATTAGTTAGGTCCTCGGTAACATATCACTTCTCAGTAGACATTCACAAGATGGGTTTTGAAAAATTCTTCTGCTTTTTACTTTTGTTCTCTAAGAACAGCAGATATGCAGAGAGGTGATTCATGGCTCTCCAGTGACATACTAGTTCTAAGTATGTAGGGATGAGAATGGTTTTTGTACTATGCAGCCACTTTTCATTGTTTCCTAAGGGGAAAAAAGTAAAAATTATGAGCCCGTTTTCAATTACTTCTCTGCCATGCAGTGACAAATGCTCCAATGTTTCACAGATGCAGACAGAGACTCATGTAGCCAAGCAACCTCAGAGTGTGGTCAAGATGGCCAAAGTTATTAATGAGGAGGAGGCTGCAGTGGTTTGCTTTTGCTGGAGGTGAGATGCTGCCCCCTCCTCTCCTCTTTTCCCTACAGAGAAAAGTAAACTAAATGGAAACTACTCAACAGGTTTCAGTTTGCAGCAACTGAAGAAAGCTGAGGACAAAGGGGGAAAGTGGGAGGCAGAGAGAGAAACTGGGATCTTTGAAAAACAATTGAAAAATTGGGATGGGAATGCATAATTCGGGCTATCCCTGACAAATTGGGACAGTTGGAGGGTATGCAGTGAAGTAGCAAGAGTACTTCTTAACAAAAGTCCTAGCAACAACAACGACAGCACAGTCATCCTCCATATTTGCTTGGGTTAGGGGCTCAGGACCCCCAGAAAACACTTTTTGTTTTGTTTTGAAAACCGTTCATGCAGAGATTTAAATGTTAATTTATACAGACTGTCCTCCATATTTGCTAGGGTTAGGGATGCAGGAGCTCTACAAAAGTGGAAAAACTGCAAATATCAAAATGAGTGTGTATGTCTCTGGAAAGGGGCCAAGGCATGGTGGGGAGAGGGGGCGCCCAGGGTCCAAACCAGGTCAGGGAAAGGAGAGGGGAAGGGGTGGGATGGGTTAACATAGTGGCCTTATACTTTCTCTCGTCTCCTTCCTTGGTTGTGTGTGTGGGGGACATTGGGAGAGCAATTGTGATGCTGAGAAATCAGGCTGTGATCCATCCTTAGCTGGCCAGGGAGTGGCTGGTGGAGGAGGAGGAGGAGGCCCAGAGGCAGCTTTTTGAAGGGCTGTGCAGCCACATCAGAACTGCCAAGAAGGCAGCTTCACCTGGAAAAGAAGCACTTGAGATGAGAGGGCAGAGGTTGGAGAAACTTACAAATAATCAAAATACAGAATTATAGAACATTATTCCACTTTATCTGCCTTGGTTCCATCCTATGGAATTCTGGGATTTGCAACTTAGGGAGGGGTATTTAGCATGGTATAGTGGTTTTGGCATTGGACTACGGATTCTGGAGACCAGAGTTTGATTCCCCACTTCGGCCATGGAAAACTATTGGGTGACCTTTGGCACATCACACACTCTCAACCCCAGAACCCCCCAATGATATGTTCATCCTAGGATTGCCATAAGTCAGAAACAACTTGAAGGCACACAGGAAACATTTAGAAATCTCAGCCTGAGAGCTCTAGTGCTTCCCCAAACTACAAACCCCAGGATGGAACCACAGCAGCTAAAGTGGAATCGTAGAGCTAATACTTTTATAGTGTGAAAGTGTCCCAGGGTTCCCCTTTTATTCTTTCTTTCCACTCTTCTTCCGTTCTTCCCCAATTCTCACCCTTCCATTTCTTCTCAGATCTTCTTTCATGGGTTTCCAGAACCGTATCTTTCTCCCTACTCCAAGATATCTATAATAACACACAGCGAAGAGATTAGCCTACATTTCCTCCAGTCCTAATCCTCCTCCACAGGCTGTCCTCGCTCACTGTTTGACTGAATCTACCAGAGGAAGACCCTTTCTTCTCATGCGCCGCAAATAACGAAGTCGTGTAAGCATAAACGCCACCTCAGTAAGAAGCAGAAAGTGTAGTAAATTGAGCCCAGTTTGGAGAAGATCTAAAAGAGCGAACAAGTCAGTTTGTCAAGTAGCTATTTGCAAGGCCTGCAGAGGAAATGTGATACTAATCCCCAAAGGGAATTGGTGGAACTATAGAAAAAGACAGTATCTATCATAACCGTTAATGCTACACTTCTCCTATCTTTTCTGCAGTCTACGAAACCAACACCGCAACCAGGCACATTTCCTCTTTCTGAGACAAGGTCTCTCCTTGTGGATAAAAGTGAAGCTGGAGCACAAAGTGATGGGCGAATTGCTGGAAGAAATCAAACAATTTGGAGGTGGTTGAGCAGCAAACTTGCTGAGAGGAAAATTAACATTCTTGGGAACTAGCTGTCGCTTTAATGTGCATGGGAATGGCTACAGTGTCCCCAGAGCTTTGCAGATTGCTAAAGAACCAGCAGGTTGAGACTGGAAAACTATGAATGTTCCTCATCTTTATCCACTGAGGATTCCAGTAGCAGAGAGAAGGACTGAAGAAAACAAGCAGTGAGAACACATTTTCAGAAAAATAGAAATTAGTGTGTATGACAGTCTAGACAATGCTACGCAAAGTGATGATCTATGGACCAATGCAGATCCCTTAGTCTTTTGCAGCCTCTTCCTGGAGCGCTTCCAAGAAGGAAAGAAACAATTACAGTTGGCCCTCCACACTTGTCGGTTTTCGCAGATCTGATAGTTTGCAAGTTTCTCCAAACCCTGTTCACGCAACTCAGGCACTTCTATTCTGGAAGAACCTTCCCTTTTGGTGGCTCCAATCAGGCTTTAAAAACCCACCTCTCAGGTTGGCTGAGCTCTTCCCGCTATGTTTTAGGAAGCTTTCAATGTTTGTGTGCTCTGCTATGTAGGTGGGGATGATGGGATTCTTTGATGGCTGGGCGGTCTGGGAACATGGAAATGTTATTAGAACGATTTGTGATAAGGGAGTAAACAGGCACGGCTGCAAGATCAGACATTGGCAAGCTGAGTGGGAAAGTGGCAGGGAGACAGAAAGCCTAGGAAATATATTGTGTGGGTAAACTATCAAATGGGATGTTAAAGTTTGCTAATTTTGAAATGTCATGGTTTATATAACACTGCAAATCCAATATTCCTTTAGTCTTGGCAATGCTAAGATGTGTTGGTGTTTCTTCGATGTTCCTGAATAAAGTTTTTGAAACTTCTAAGTTTAATTTCATGAACTCGGACCTATCCTGTACACTGCACCACCTCTGGTCCTCCTCCTCCTCCAGCTGCTGTCTGGCCAGATAAGGATTAAGCTAAGCTAAGAGCAGCAGCAGAAACAACAGCAAACAAAAGGAACAATGACAACAACAACAACAACAACAACCACATGATTCCAAGCCACCCAAATACTGCATTTATATGCTCTCCAACATTTTACAGATGGAAACCTAGATACAGGTGGCCAAGCAATATTAGACAAAGGAGGGAAGTGAGTGGAGGAGAAAAGTGGAGTATTTTTAAAGTAGCTGAAAAAGGGGTAAGAGAGAGGATTAATTGGTACTGTCCCTACCAAATAGGGATCACAGAATCCAAGAATCCTAGAATCACAGAATTGAAAAAGACCATAAGGGCCAACCCCTGCAATGCAACCTCTGATTAAAAGCCTCCAAATGAGACTCCGCCACACTCTGAGGCAGAGTATACCACTGTCAAACTGCTCTTACCATCAGAACATTCTTCCTATGTTTAGGTTGAATCTCTTTTCCTGAAATTCAAAGCCATTCTTCTGTGTCCTGATTTCTGGAGCAGCAGCAAACAGGCTTGCTCCATCCTCTATATGACATCCCTTCAAATATTTAAACATGGCTATCAGGTCACCTCTTATCCTTCTCTTCTCCAGGCTAAACATCCCCACCTCCCTAAGCCAGTCCTTGTAGGGCTTCATGGTTTCCAGGCCTTCTACCATTTTGGTCATCTTCCTCTGAACATCCTCCATCTTATCAATATCCTTCTTGAATTGTGATAGCCAGAACTGGACACAGTATTCCAGGTGGGGTCTGACCAAAGCAAAATAGAGTGCTACCATCACTTCCCTTGACCTAGACGCTATACTACTATTGATGCAGCCCTGAATTGCATTAGCATTTTTAGTCACCGCATCACACTGCTGACTCAAGTTCAGCTTGTGGTCTACCAAGACTACTAAGATCCTTTTCACATATAAGAGTGTTGGAGGGTATAATGAAGAAACAATGTAAAATTTAAAACAACACAAGCTAAACCATTAAAACCCATTTAACTCCAAGACAGTAAAATCAACAGTCCAACAGATAGAAAACACTGACCTATGACCCCACTGAACGCTTTAGGTGAACAGACAAGTTTTAACTTGCTGCTAAAAATAAAGGCAAATCCTCCTGCTGCTCACATTTCCTTGGGGGTAAGTATCATTTTATTGCTGAAAAAAAATAGTAATTAAAGATCAAGCAAGCATCTGCAGCCACATACGTGCCTGATCTGGAAAAAAAATAGTACAAGTATCCCCCCACTTTTCAACGATTCGTTTTTTGATGTTTCATCCTTTTGAGGTTTTAAATTATATGTACCGTTCTTTAGAGGCGGGGGCCGCTCAGGGCCACCTTATCCGTTAGGCATTTTAGGCACAGGGCCTTGGGCCTTTAAAAAATGTAAGTCCTTTCAAAATGGGATTAACAAAAAATTATACAGGGATTGGGAAGGAAAACAAAATTTCACAATTAAGATATTTCACATTTTCATCTTTAGTGGTACATCAAGAAGAGACAGGGAGTCGAATACAAGAGTGCCTACGGTCTACAAAAACCTTATTTTGGCCCTGGGTTCACTCTTCTGTCAGTTCTTCTCCTCTTGCCTTCTTCCTGCAGGGAAGGCTCGCCAAGCAAGCCTCTGTAATTCCCCCATGTTCCCTACAGGAAGAAGGCAAGAGGAGAAGAACTAATGAAAGACTGGGGCCATTTCCGCACTAGCCTGTTATAGCGCGATGATTCTACTTTCAACATCCTCTGGAATCCTGGGGTTTGCAGTTTCAGGAGGGGCTGGCTGGCGCCTCCCAAAACTGCAAACCCCAAGATTCCAGAGGATGTTGAAAGTGGAATCATTGCACTATAACAGGCTAGTGCGAAAATGGCCTAGGTTCTGCTTTTCAACCAATTCGACTTTATGACAATGCTTTGCTCCCTAACCCATGGGATAAGCAGCACATGCCTGTAGGAGAGATTAAGCAAGCAGCCAAGAAAGCCAACATGATTGTTGGTTGCATCAATAGGAGTATGGTGTCTAGCTCGATGAAGGTAACGATACCACTCTATTTTGCTTTGGTTAGACCTCATTTGGAATACTGTGTCCAGTTCTGGGCATCTCATTTCAAGAAGGCTATTGACAAGCTGGAGCGTGTCCAGAGGAGGGCAACCAAAATGGTGAAGAGTCTGGAAGCCATGCTGTATGAGGAGTGGCTTAGGGAGCTAGGTCTGTTTAGTCTGCAGAAGAGAAGGTTAAGAGGGGACATGATAGCCATGTTTAAATATTTGAAGGGATGTCATGTCAAGGAGGGAGCAGGCTTGTTTTCTGCTGCTCCAGAGACCAGGACAAGGAGCAATGGATTCAAGCTACAGGAAAGGAGATTCCACCCGAACCTCAGGAAGAACTTTCTGGCCTTTCTGGCTGTCAGAGCTGTCTAGCAGTGGAATCTGCTGCCTCAATGGCGTGTGGTGGAGTCTCCTTCTTTGGAGGTTTTTAAACAGGCTGGATGGCCATTTGTTGGGAATGCTTTGATATGGGTTCCTGCATGGCAGGGAGTTGAACTGGATGGCCCCTGGGGTCTCTTCCAACTCTATGATTCTATTATTTTTTTAAATGCTTTTATGTGTTTTTAGTGTATTTTAACCTACAATGTGTTTTTAATTGCATTTTAATTTATGTTGTACCTCACCTTGAGTCTCATGGAGAAGTGGGTAAGAAATAAAATTTTATTAGTAGTAGTAGCAGTAGTAGTAATAGTATTAGTATTGCTTATCTAAAAGTCTCTGCCTCCCCACATAAGCCTGCCAGAGTTTTTGGATCTTCAAGGGAGAGCTCTAGGGCCTCCTTTGTGGCTGCCCCACAGCATGGAATTCTGTCCCACAGGAGGTTGGGGTCTCATACTCACCAAACCAGGACAGTACTTGGATATCACTTTCACTGCCAGGACCACAGCCCCATGGAATCCTAGGGCTTTGATTTGGTGGGGCACTAGAGCCCCTCTGGCAGAGAATTCTGAAGATCTCTTTAAACTACTGATCCCAGGATACCAAGGGATCCACCCATGGCAGGAAAAATGGAATCCAAGTGCTATAAGGTTGTTGTAGAGAAGCAATCCCAAATGGCCTCCTCTCTGCCCTCCTTTTGCTGGCAGGTGGAAGACCTTTCCATATAAATAGGCGTTTAGCAAGTAATTGCTTGTACAGAACAGTTTTTTCTAATGGGGTGTGTGCGCTGCATTTTGATCTTTACGGTTCACTTTTAAAAACAATTTTATACTATTTCAGATTATAGGTGATTGAACATGAAAGCTTGTTTGATTTTAAAAAAATATATGTTGTGAGACAGTGTGACTCATTGGAAAAGAAGGAGACCACACTGCAGGTGGATTGATTCAACCAAGGAAGCCACAGCCCTGATTCTGCAAGAACCAAGCAGGGCAGGTGATGACCAGGGTCTTAGAGGCCCCTCTTTCTTAGGGTTGTGGTAAGTCAATGTCCACTTTTTGGCAGATAACAACAACAGTTAAGTTCGCTGTGTGACATTTTAGCCTTCTAGTAAGACATAGTTTTGCCAGAATGAAAACTGGAGAGAGTAGAAGAGAGAATTTCAATAGGTGTTGTTTGTTATCTACTTGCATGACAAATTCCTGACGAAATTCCCTTTTCTACATAGTAAAGGTACAGGACCCCCCTCCAGCTTTCAGCCTGGAAATCCTAATTCAAGGTACAGGAGCCCCTTCCAGCTTTCAATCTGGCAATGCTAATTCAAGGTACAGAAGCCCCTCTAACCTTCAGTCTGGCAACGTATTTTGGTTCTGTGCTGGGAGAAAGGTGCAATCTAGATAAGATAGGACACACAAGGGAAAAGCTGATTAACCCCAGCTGAAACTGCTCTTCTTCTCTCCCGCCAAGGCAGTGGCACTTGGGACAGACAGAGAGCCTTTTGTCTGCTTCTGGGCCTAGGCATGACAGAGCCGTGCCTTCCTCTTCTGGCAGTTTCAGATGCAAGCAACAGAAGACACAACTGCTGGCAGCATTTCTACTGGCCGTCCCGTCCCTAAACTGCAAACCCCAGGATTCCATAGGATGTTGAAAGTGGAATAGCAGCGCTATAACAGTCTAGTGCGGAAATGGTCTGAGAGAAGTCCATTTCAGTCAGAAGATCTCAGGGCCTGGGCAGGCAGATTCATATGGGAAGACAGGGTCTTTCACATAGCCTCATCCCTCTCTGATTAGTTGACAGTCCCACAATCCATGACTCTTTCCTCACCAGAGGAGCCAAGAAGAAAAGGAAAATGACTGTGCTGGGACCTCTTGCCACCAGAATTAAAATCTCTACCCTCTTTTCCTTTGACTGACATTTTCCGCTTGCCATCTCTCCTGCACACATGGTTTCTCTGCTGCAAGTAGGAAAAAAAATGGGTACATGTTGGAGAGTTCTCCCAAGCACGACATATTGAAGCGTTTAGCGTGATTAATGTTTTGTTTCTCTTCTCCAGGCCAAAACTCTTAGCAATAATAACTCCCCCCTCCACTTTCTTTTTCTTTTTTTTTCTTAAGCTATGAATATTTCCCTTGTTATTTTCCCTTTTCCTTGGCTCCACGATGGTACTACTCAGCAGTAGATCTTTCTACTTTCAAAGGGGGAGATGGGGGTCCATTTCCTTCCTGAAACCACAGCCTCCTCCCTCCCCCACCATCCCGTCTGCCATGTGTTCCTCCCACATTTTAGATTTATGGAGCAAGAAGCAAAATTCAAGATCTGTTACTGAGAGGATGTCATTGGACTGCAACCCCATCATCCCCAGCAAGTAGGGGGGTGGCAGCAATGCAAGTTGTAGTCTGACTTCATGAAGGAGGATTGACTTGATGAGAGCTGAACTGTGATGTACATCACTGTGCTTCCCAAAAGTGGTGCCCACTAGCACTACATTGCTCTACATATCTCATCATCCCTTGACCATCAGCTATATTGAGAATCTGAAAGGATCCCAAAAGTGTGGCGGTATGTGTGTGTGTTAAATCTTAGTTGGTGCATGCTTGCTTCATTTAGAAGCAGCACAGATGGTCATAACTGGTGGACATGCACGTAAACCCCATGTTCAGGAGCACTCTGCCTGGATAGGAAAGTGAACCAGTTTCAGGAGAAGTCTCCTCTTAAATACCAGTTGCTGTGAGAGCAATGGGCAGGGGATGGTTTTAACAAGGATGTCCAGGAGCCTATTTGAACCCAAACACCAAAATCAGTTTTAGAGACATGGGGATTCTAGTGGCAGGTGGGACAAAAGGAAAAAATAGCAGGACGGAATATCTGGCTGTATTGTAGCTGAAGAAAAGACTGGCCCATGGTCACTTGTTGAGTTTCATGGGGTCAGTAGAGACCCACACCTAGAACTTCCACGATCCAAAGCAACACCTAACCACACCACACTTTTTAGATGAGGTAGAGCAGTGGTTGTTAACCTTCTCTTTACCTGGAACCCCCTGTAAATATAATTTCTTGCTGGGGACCCCCCAAGACTTAACTCAAGATTTCAATATTTATTTATTTATATTGATTGATTGATTGATTGATTGATTGAGACTAGGATTCAAATCCCCACTCAAACACTGGGTGACCTTGGGCAAGTCACATGCTCTCAGCCTCAGAACAAAGCAAAACAAATCTTACCAAAAACAAGTCTTTAGGTCTTAAGTCACTGAAATTTCTGGGCCTATTAATAGCCCCCAATTGGCTGCATTATGTATTTTCAAGGATAACTGAATGTCAATGAGGCTTAATATCATTGAGAAACCACTAGGCCTTGTCATCTTTTTTGAAAGATAAAATTCAAACCAAAATACAAAATTAAAAAGGCAATGTGATTCTAGGCTGCATCAATAATAGTATAGTGCCTAGGTCAAGGGAAGTGATGGTACTACTCTATTCTGGTTTGGTCAGACCTCACCAGGAATGTGTCCAGTTTTGGGCACCACGGTTCAGGAAAGATATTGATAAGCTGGAATGTCTCCAAAGGAAGGCGACCAAACTGGTAGAAGGCCTGGAAACCATGAAGCCCTGTGAAGAGCATCTTAAGGAGCTGGGTATGTTGGAGAAGAGAAGATTAAGAGGCAACATTATAGAATGTTGAAAGTGGAAGAAGATTGTAGCTACATATACCATATGGAGGATGGAACAAGCCTGCTTTCTGTTGCTCCAGAGACTAGGACAGGGAGGAATGACTTCAGACTTCCATCTAAACATTAGGAAGAATTTCCTGATGGTTCAACAGTGGAATATACTACCTAGGAGTGTGGTGGAGTCTCCTTTGGAGGTTTTTAGGCAGAGTCTAGGTGGCCATCTGTTGAGAATGATTTGATGGTGTATTCCTGCATGGCAAAGGGTTTGACTCTTATGGCCCTTGTGGTCTCCTCCAACTCTATGATCTATAAAAACTGGGACATGCAGAGTGGCACCCATGAAAAAGGCCTCTGACCAAGTGCAAAGTATCCTCCAGTACTCACAGGGAGCTTAGGGCAGGGTTGCACGCTCAGGCTATATGTTTGTGTTACATTTTGTTAAAGAAAGTCTTGCTGTTGGCCCCCTGGTCTGTGGATCGCCCTCCCTGAAGAGAAAGCTGACTTGGCTGCCCACATCATAGCTTTTGAGGCCCCTCCCTGAACTGCAAATGCCAGGATTCCATAGGATGTTGGAATAATAGCACTTGAGCAGTCTAGCGCAGAAATGGCCATACACACACTTTCAAGGGAACGCTCTCCTCCTGGGATTCGTCGAGGGTCAGAGAAAAGATGCCAGGCCTTGAGACTCAGGGAACCCTAAACTAACCCGTCTTTGGAGCCTAGAACACAAAGAAGTGAGTCACGAGTGTTCCCATGCTCGGGCTTCCACTAAAGCCAAGCTCTGTCTCCCAACATCCCCTCAGAACAGAGGCCTGGAAAGATCCACAGCCTCTTTGAGGGCTGGCTCCCGGGCCCTGGCTAGCCACCCCATGACGACTTCTCTGGCCTGGCATCTGAGGCTGCCATGAGTCACGTAGCTGGTGAAATTACAGGGTACAAAGACCCATAAACCAGGGCCCTGCGTGGCTGGGCGGGACACGAAGGCTTTGTTCTCACGGGGAGGGGGAGACAGGTGTTGGAGATGCAAGCAGCTCACACAAAGAAGATGCAGGACTAGTTGCATTAGGGGGAGGGAGAATGGGCACCAAGTTCAGACTGAGATATCACATTGGGGTTACGTCATGTCCTTGAACTGTCCAGATTTGGCAGCGACAGTCCCAATTAATCCTCTGCCATCTTACTTTTTCATCTCCATTTAAAATGTCCCAGTTTCTGTCTTCTCCTTCCACTTTCGCCCTTTGTCCTCAGCTTCCTTCAACTGCTTCAAACCAAGTTCAAGGTGCAAAAGTAATTTGTGTTCAATTAACTCAGCCTGAGTAGAGGAGAGAAGAGGGGCTCAGGCCTTCTCAGTAGGCTCAGGCAAAGGCCAATGGCTGCAGGCTCCCTAGCTTGTGTGTTCTTGCTCATTAGTAACTTTGGCAATCTTGACCACACATTGACTTTGCTTGGCCACATCTATGCTCGTTGTCACCTCTGAAGTTTTGGAGGGTATGCTACGTCGGGGTTGCATCATGGAAATCTCTGTGTGGCTGTCAATAGTGCTATTCAACTTTGGTTGGCAATGTTGTGCCACTCAGTGTGAAGTTAAATTTGCAACCCAACACACTTAAGTGTGTGCATCTAGGGCCAACAGGGGAGGGAGAAACTGGTACAAAATAGCAGAGCTTAGTGGTCCAGATTTCGATTCCTTGCTCAGGCATGGAAACCCACCAGCTGACTTTGGGTGGGTCACACACTCAGCCCCAGAAAACCCTGTGATAAATTTGCATTAGGGTCATCATAAGTTGGAAATGACTTGAAAGCACACAACAACAACAAGTGGTCCAGAACAGGGTCCAACTATGTTGCTGTATTTCTTTGTAATGTCTTATTTGTCAATGATTTTTGACATCCATTGTAAAATCAGTGACTTTCAACAAAACATTAACACGATCTATGAAATTTGGTATTGCCCAGTACCAAGGTGTTTAGCCAATCTGCCCTTGTTGCAAAAGAAAGAAGAAGTTCTTCTGCATTATGCCCTTAAAGCACTTTGATTCTCCTTTAACCACCGTGGCTACATTCTGTGGAATCCCGGGGCTTGTTATTTGGGGAGCCACTAGAGCTCTTTGGCTGAGAATTCTGAACACCCTTCCCTAAACTTCAAATCCCAAGTTCCATAGGATGTTGTCATGGCAGTTCAAGTGGAATCTTGGCATTACAGTTGTTCAGGGTGGAAGGGTTTCAGGAATAGGGCTGAGTGAGGGGAGAGAAGCTGTGGATGAGCAAAGGGACTCAACAGCACCAGATTGGGGAAGAAAGGGGATGAGGGGGAAGGCGGGTGGTGGTGAAAAAAGCCACAGTTAATGAGGGTGGTTGTGGCAGCTAGGCACAGAAATTTGGGGGCTTTCTGCACTATGCTGATAGAATGCTATTATTCCACTTTCAACATCCTGTGGAATTCTGGGGTTTGTAGTTGACTGAGGCCAAAGAGCTCTCTGGCTGAGAATTCTAAATGCTTCTCCCTAAACTCCAAACCACAGGATTCCATAGGAGCTTGAAAGTGGAGGGGAAAACTTTATGGTGCCATATGGCCCTACCCTACCCCAGAGAATTCTGTCTCCCCACACTACAAATCCCAGAAATCCATAAGATGAATGCATTCACGGACCCTCCCTCAGGACTAGACTGGTGGGGGCAAATCCCCTCTGCAATGATCTGACAAAATTGGACTGCCAAGACTCCTGTGTAGCTGAGCCTTCTGAGGAATCGTTCATCATCAGAAGTACACTAAATGTTGAAACACCAAGAAATGTTAAGACAGCTGTTGTTGTTGAACCATTCCAGGAATAATAAAAGCTGCCTGGAGTCTACCCTGTGCATGCCTACTTGGGAGTAAGCTACACTGAACCCATGGAGAGGAGTTCTCAGTGCTGTCAGCCCTCCATGTTTGCAGGTTTGACTTTCATGGATTTAAATATTCTCCAAGCCCTTTTCCCCTGCACCTTAGGTACTGCTTTTCCAGGAGAACCTTCCCTCTCAGTGGCTCTGTTTGGGCCCTGCAGCCCTTTGAAAACCCACCTCTGGTGTCCCTCCTCTTCCTCCTCCTGATGCTGCCTGGCCAGCTCAGAACAGCCCACAGCCCAATTTCTCAGGACCACAAGCTCTCTCCCAATGCCACCCCATACCCATGGGAGCCTTATCCTCTCCAAATAAAAATTCACTCCACCCAATTACATTTTCCTTCAGTTCTCAAATTCCTAGCATTGCACGAAATCAAACCTCAGCTGAGCATTTTGAGATACAGTGTAGATATCCAAAGAAAAGGGGCAGGTGTGAGACAGTGGTCTGAGTGCTGGACTACCACCCTGGAGCCCAGAAAGTATAGGGCCACTGTGCCGACCCACCCCCTTTCCTTCTTCTATTCCTGACCTGATTTGGACCCTGAGTGCCCATTCTCCCTACCATGCCTCAGCCCCCTTCCCCTAGACACACATACATGCATTTTGATCTTTATGGTTTGTTCTCACTTTTGCAAGGGTCCTGAGCCCTAACCCTGGCGAATGTGGAAGGCCGACTGTGTCTGTAAGAGTCTTCACATTTAAAGCTCTTTCACTGAGGATAAACGGGGAAAGGAATTTGCCTCCCCTTGCAAGTAAGCAAAAGGAGTAACAGCCTGCCTGCCCATGTTGAGCCCCCCCACATCTTGAAAACAGTTCCAGGAGCCCTGGAGCTGCAGCAGCTAAAGTGGTATTGAAGTGCTCTAATCTGTGCAGCATGGATATGCAGAGACAGACGTGGTCGGCAGGGAGGGTCAGCATCACCGGGCTCCTGCCGACGGTCACATTTGACTCTGGTTCCTCTGGGAACTCGGTGTCCTTCCCTGTTAATTTGCTTTCTGTGAGCAACAACAGATTATAAATGTAAGAGGAAGGAGATTCACAGGGAAACAGAGCAAGGGCCGACACCATCTTGTCCTAGACCCTCCGTCCCCACTTACAACTCATCCAAATCCAAACTCTCTTTGTGTGGTTTGTTCTATGCAAAGGACAAACTGCCTTCAAGTCTGCTCTGACTTACAGATTCTAGGGTTTTCTGGGCAGGCTTTCTTCAGGGAGGGGAATTGCTGTTACCTTCCTCTGAGGCTGAGAGAGTGTGACTGGCCCAAGGTCACCTAGTTGGTTTCCATAGCTTAGTATAGATTTGAACCTTGGTCTCCCAGTTTCCTAGTGTAACTCTCAAGCCATGACAACCCCCTTACTCCCTTCTGTGCATTACCATTCTGTGCATTACTTATCATCTGGGCATATCCTGCCTTTCCTCCAAAACCGTATGTATAGCCTTTCACTCTGCTTTGTCCTCACAACAACCTTGCAAGGTAGGTCAGGTAGAGGAAGAGAGGGACTCTTCATGGTCACTCAGGGAGCTTCATGGCTCAGTGGTGATCTTAACCCAGATCTCTTAAGTCTAAGGGCCTTTCTGCACTACCCTGTTATACTGCTATTATTCCACTTTCAACCTCCTGTGGAATTCTGGGGTTTGTAGTTTCCTAAGGCCAAAGAGCTCTCTGACTGAGGATCCTAAATGCCCCTCCCTAAACTGCAAGCCCCAGGATTCTACAGGATGTTGAAAGTGGAATAACAGCACTACAACAGTGTAGTGCAGAAAGGCCCTTAGTCTCAACTTTCCTACTGGTATACCACCTGGTGCCCTTGATATCTCTGGGATGAGTTTGCTCAAATACGAAGTTCCAAAAATTTATTCTGAAGTTTTTGTTTGCAGTTCCAGTCCACTCTGCACTGGTCTATAAGCCTGTTCTTTTGTATGCATTGGAATTTAAAATGAAAAAAAAAAAACATTTTGGGGCATGCATATACTCTGAAAGGAGAGACCTAAGAAAATTTTCAGCAGAGAGAGCCTGTCTCCCTTTCCATTGGACAAAGAATTTTCTGCAAAATGAAAGTGTGCATACTTTTACACCTTAGTAAAAACTGAGCAGATAAAGGAAGGTCTGTTTTTTGGTTCTGATTTTTGTCCTCTACCAGTCTTTTACACCAACAGAGGTAATATTGTAATATTTAAAGTAAACCAATCAAAGGATGAGAGCTTGTGCTGGGGTGCCCTCTAGTGGGAGGACAATGAAACAAACAGTAACTTTTTAAAAAGAAGTGACAACACTGGAGGCATGCATGGAGGCATTTTGTGGCGTCTGTAAGACTGAGAGTGAGTTTTCATGGATTGCACTCCATTTCCTCAGGTGAACCTGCTGGTCTCTGGAAGTGCTCAGAAACTTCAATTGGGTGAAAGCTTTGGTTAGACCTCGCTTGTAATTTTGTGTCCAGTTCTGGGCACCGCAGGTCAAGAAGAATAATGGCAAGCTGGAGGATGTCCAGAGGAGGGCGACCAAAATGGCGGAGGGTCTGGAAGCCATGCCCTGTGAGGACCGGCTAGGGAGCTGGGTATATTTAGCCTGACAAAAAGAAAGTTAAGAGGAGACATGATAGCCGTGTTTAAATATTTGAAGGGATGTCATGTTGAAGGTGGAACAAACGTGTTTTCTGCTGCTCCAGAAACTAGGACATGGAGCAATGGATTCAAACTACAGGAAAAGAGGTTTCATCTAAACATCAGGAAGAACTTCCTAACAGTCAGAGCCATTCAACAGTGGAATATGCTGCCAGGGAGTGTGATGGAGTCCCCTTCTTTGGAGGTTTTTAGGCAGAGGTTGGATGACCATTTGCTGGGGGTGCTTTGAACGTGTGTTCCTGCATGGCAGGGGGGTAGACTCAGTGCCACTGTGGTCTCTTCCCACTCTATGTTTCTATGATTCTAAGCCAGATTGCTAAAGGATGCTGGTTATACGCAGCATTCAATTCCCTTATTTGTAACAGCTCCACTGGCTGCTGATCTGTTTCTGGGAGCAGCCCAGAGGGCTCGTGATGTCTTACAGGGAAGGCTCTATACACCTGGGTCCAGGTTATTTGAAGGACTGTGTTTTCCCACATGAGATCCAGCATGGTGTAGTGGATTGAGCATTGGGCCACGAAGTTGGAGATGAGGGTTTAATTCCCTGCTCAGCCATGGAAACCCACTGGCTGATCCTGGGTCCATCACACACTCTCAGCCCCAGAAACCCCTGTGATAGGTTCTTCTTAGGTTCGCCATAAGTTGGAAATGACATGAAGGCACACAACAACAGCATCTCCCCATACAAACCAGAGAGGCCCTTTGTTCTGTCTCACTATCTTTTCAGGGAGAGAGTCTATTCGGTGGCTGCTCCCAGGCATTGACGGTCCCTTCCTAGGTAGGCTAGGATAACTTCCTCCTTGCTCTCTTTCTACTAGCAAGTGAAAACATTCCTATTTCAGATGACCACTAGGATGAGCTTTTAATGGTACACTGTTGTTTTGATGATTATTAAATATGGTCTCTTACTTTATTTTAGAGAGCCAGCATTGTATAGTCGTTTGAGCATCAAACATATGATGTCTCTGGGGACCAGCATTTGATTCCGCATTCAGCCATGAGAACCCAGAAAGCACTGAAAACTCCCCAAATTGTAAATAGTCTTTGAAAACTGCATAGTTTTTAATTACATTGTTGCAGTGAAGAAAAAGTGCTTGCGAGAACGAAAATGGTGAAAATTTACATCTCTAGGTAAACACACTCTAAGGTTCATGTGCATTGATTTTGCTCACAGGCAAGACACCCTGGAAGAATTCCCCCAGGACATCAACAAATTCCATCGCACCATCAGCCTGACCCTGGACCAACCCATGTGGCAGGTTCCCCTTCTAGACACTGCTGCACACATACATGATCTGCAGATGGACACCCTCTCATTGCACAAAAGCAGCTATGTATTTTCTCCATCTGTGGTGGGGAATCTCCAGGTGTTGAACTGCAACTACCATTATATTTGAACACTGGCTGGGCTGGTTTGGTGACCAGGGTCCAGGAAGATCTAGAGGAGCTGCAGTTTCACCAGGCCTGAACTTTACAAACTTCCAGCTGCCTCCAGGAGCACATTAACTCTCTTACACCCAGCAAAGTGCACACCAGCCCATGAATTCACTCATTTCTAACTCTGCGGTTCCAATTTGCAGAAACCTCTGTGTTTTCCTGGAAAAAGAACCTGCCATATGCTGAGTCAGATGGCTGGCAAATCTTGTTTGATACCACCAGAGCCTGGAAAGTTAATTTCTGAAAAGTAATTAGTTACAGTTCTGGTCCCAAGCCATTGCTATCCTCCCTGAGGTTGTTAGTAACTGGTTACCATTTTTTATACATACAGTGAAAACATATAAATAACACCTTTTCCAATTCTACTGTAGGCTTTTTTTTTTTTTTTCAGACGTAGCAACCAGAACTGTACACAGCAATCCATACATAGTTCCAGCAGGGTTTTGCATAAGGGCATTCTTCATTTCTGGCACTTGGGTGTCATTCCAGACACCTTGAAGACTTTGTTTGGTGGCAAACACTGCACATATTCCTGCTACAAGCTTTATTGACGCAGCAGATGGTCCAGAGGAGAGAAGCATTCCAGCCCTTTTGCTGAGGAGGTCCAGCATCCCCTCACTGCCAATGGGAGACTGGGCCCATGGACAACTATAGTTGGCCCTCCACATTTGCAGGGCTGACTTTCATGGATTTCTTAGTTGCTCCAACCCCTGCCCCTCTACACCAAGCAATTCTTTTCTGCGAGAACCTTCCCTCTCGGCAGCTGCAATCAGGCTGCACAGTCCTTTAAAAACCCACCTCTGGTCCTCCTCCTCCACCAGTCCCTGCCTGGCCAGCTAAGGACCACTCACAGCCTGATTTCTCAGCACCACAAACTCTCTCCTGATGCTCCTCCCCCCCCACACACACACACAAGGAAGGGCAGGAGGGAGAAGAAATACAGTCAGCCCTCCTCCTTTGCAGGTTTGACTTCCATGGATTTGATTATTTGCAAGTTTCTGATACTCCTGCCCCCCCCCGACCTCAAGCTCTTCTTTTTGGAGGGAACTTTCACTCTGGCTCCAATCAGGCCACACAGCCCTTTAAAAACCCACCTCTGGTCCTCCTCCTCCAACAGCTCCAGCCCAGTCAGCTCCAGATAGTTCACAGCCTGTTTTCTCAGCACCACAAGCCCTTTCCTGATGCCTCCACACACCCAAGGAAGGAGACGGGTGTGAGAAAGAAAAAGTATAGGGCCACCATGCTAACCCTCCCCTTTTTCCTCTCCTTTCTCTGACCTGGTTTGGACCCTGGGTGCCCATTCTTCCCACCATGCCTTGGCCCCCTTCCCACAGAGACACATTCACACACTTGATATTTGTGATTCTTACACTTTTGCAGGGGCCCTGTGTCCCTAACCGTAGCAACTATGGAGAGCTGACTTTATCAGGCCACCATGCCAACTCACCCTGTTTCCCTCTCCTTTCCCCACCATGCCTTTGTCTCCTCACCCCCAAATTTTGATATTTGCAATTTTTCCACTTTTGTGGGGGTCCTGTGCCTTTAACCCTAGCAAATGTGAAGGGCTCTCCGCAGTGGCAGAGCTTGGAGTGTGTGGAGGGGGGTAGGTGGGCAGGGCTACAGTGCAAGGGGCATGGCCACTGAGCACAGAGGCATGACTGCGGTACATGGGGCTGTGGCCAGGGCATGCAGGGGCGTGGCTACAGGCTGGGACACCCTAGAAACATTGCTGCCTGGGGCAAATCACCCCCCCATCCCCACATCCTTACACGACTGGCTCACTGTAATTCTGCCCATTCTCCCTGGCTGGCAATCCAATTTTTCATGAGCTGGGGTGCATCCCCTGCCCAGGCAAGGCTGATAGAAGAGAGTTTCCCAAGGGTTACAGGGTGCAGAAGCAAACCAAGAAAAATCAAAGTGTGGCAGTGTGTGCAAGCTACAAGAATCATACAGGCAGGTCAGTTAACAGAGGAAAATTAACTCCCCACTGCCCCACAGTCTGTTTTCAGCCTTCGTATCTTTTCCCTGTCTCAAACTGCCAAGCAAAAGGGTCAAACAAACTCACCAATACAAACTGACACTTTCATGCCACTGGAAAGCTGTTAAGGTTTGGCGGGGCATTAACAGTGACTGGAATCCTGTTGGGAACTTGCATCTTCATAAGAGAATTAGAATCGTGCCGCTGCCATTTTTGCTGAGACTGATATATGATCAGACCAAAGCAGCAGGTTGACTGTAGTTGATTCCAAGTTCTGGCACGGGTTCAGCAATGCAGGGTCTTTAGGAAATTGGATTTTGCCCTCTTCTCACTCTTAAGATCAAGCGGTGTCAAGAAATGAATGTGAATTTTCTTCCAGAACAAGTTGCTGACCTACAGACCTCCCTTGATATGGAGCAACATCTCCCGTGAACCACATTGCTGGAGAAACTGGTTTGATGGACCAAGATTGGTCTGCTCCTGTCATCCCTCTCCCTTGGCCATGGTCAATGGGGTTGATAGGAGCTGTAGTCCCAAATACCTGGAAGCCTCCAGACTAGGTTCAATAAACCAGAAACAAAGCAGACAATGGGCAGTGATCACAACAAAGGGAGGTAGGAATATTTTGGTGGAGGCGGGAGTTGCTGTAATGTTCCTACCCAGAAGCAGCCTTAGACTTTGAGAGCTGGCAGAGTTTTTTAGGGGGCGAGTGTCTGTCTGCCTGGGGACCTGGTTGGAGCAGACCACAGTAGACTGCGGGGCTTAGTTGGGCATGTTAAGCTACAAACAGAGCTGAGAAAATTCATAGAATCATAGAAATGTAGAGTTGGAAGAGACCCCAGGGGCCATCCAGTCCAACCCCCTGCCACCCTCAAAGCACTCCTGACAAATGGCCATCCAGCCTCTGCTTAAAAATCTCCAAAGGAGACTCCACTACACTCTGAGGCAGCAGATTCCACTGCCGGACAGCCCTGACTGTCAGGAAGTTCTTCCTGAGGTTCAGGTGGAATCTTCTTTCCTGCAGCTTGAATCCATTGCTCCTTGTCCTGGTCTCTGGAGCAGCAGAAAACAAGCCCACTCCCTCCTCTACATGGCATCCCTTCAATTGATTATTTTCAATCTGCATTTCCCAGAATCCCTCAGCCAGGATGCTGACTAAGGGGTTCTGGGAGCTCCAGTCAAAAAGGTACATTTTCCAAGCCTTGATTCTGGGACCCTCCATCTATGCTCAATCTGTATCTTCAAATACGATGAAAGGGACAATACATTTCCAGCAACCTCCTTCCAAAGGGAACCAAAAGCCCAGTGAATGCTTTGAACTTATCACTCTTTGAAGAAACGACAATGCATGTAGCACTACAGTTGGCCCTCCATATTGGCTGGGGATAGGGGTGCAGGACCCCCACAAAAGTGGAAAAATCACACATTTCAAAATGTGTATGTGCCTGTGAGAAGAGAGACAAGGCACTGTGAAATGGGCATCCAAGGTGCATGGCAGGGGGTTGGACTGGATGGCCCCTGGGGTCTCTTCCAACTCTGTGATTCTGATTCAAACCAGGCCAAGGAAAGGAGAAGGAAAGGGGGTGGGTCGGCATGGTGCCCCTATACTTCCTCTTTCTTGGCTGTCTTCTTCCTTGGATGTGAGGGAGCATCAGGAGAGGGTTTATGGTGCTGAGTTTGGGCTGTAATCCTTAGCTGGCCAGGCAGCGGCTGGTGGACGAGGAGGAGCAGGATAACCAGTGTTTTTTTGTTTTTGTTTTTTAAGGACTGCACAGCCTGATCAGAGCCACCAAGAGGGAAGGTTCCCTTGGAAAAGAAGTGGGGGACAGGGATTGGAGAATTTAGCAAATAATAAAATCCATGAAAGTGAAACCCACAAATGTGGAGGTCTAACTGTATTCTTAAATAAAACCTTACATCTGTCTAGTATTTTTAATTATCATTTCACTGACAAGGCTAGAAATTTTTTTAAAAAGTTAAAACCACGAAGATGTGACATGTTGCCCAAAAGGAAAACAAAGAAAGCAAAACCATTAATTGGGGAAAGCAACAGGCTTAAAACAGATTGGCAAATGTTTGTCCTTCCATGTCCTGCTTAGAAAGCTATCCAAAAGTCTCTAACCCTTAACAAAATCTACAGTAGCAGTCTCAGTCAAGGTTTACAGAAACCTATCAGTCAATTATCTTTCTTGTTTCAGCAGTCCACCTCAGCTATAAATTCAGACTGTCAGCTCAAGGAGGTATCCAGCAGCAAAGTCAGCACACAAAGCAAGAGTCAAGGTTTTTCATGAACACAAGCAAAGGATCAAAAGAAGTATGTGTTGCTTCCACCAGAATTGGCAGCTGTCTGCAACAGACTTCTCACTGTCCTGCCTCTGGTATTTATTCGCCAGCAGCCTCCCCAGTTGTTTGCCTGATTAATGAGACTTCCCTATATAAGCGCTCTGAGTCTCATGGGCTCTCCCTTTCTTGTCTGTGCTGGGCTGCAATAAGTATTGTTCATGTCTACGTGTTGTGGCTGTTGGGGAGGATCTTGTCTGCATTTGCAACTGGGTCTTAGGACTGGGGCATGACATTCTGAGTTGTGGACTACAACTCCCATCAACCACAACCATGTAGGCCACGACTGATGGAAGTTATAATGCAACAATGTCTAAAGGGCCCTATGTTCCCCACTCCTGGATTCAACGGTAAATGTAGTGTCTCCAGGTTACGAGCTGCCAGTTTCAACCATCACCCAAGAAAGCCATACTAAACTAAGAAGCACTGAAAAAGTTAAAATAGATGTAATCGGTTTGGTTTTATTAAGAAGAAAAGTTGCCTTGTAGCCCAGTTCCATAATGACAGGCAATTTCCAGCCAGGAGTGAAGAAGGTAGCATTCCCTTGGGAAATGGCCTCCCTTATATACTCTCTGACAGTAACACACGCACGCACGCACACACATCTGTGCCTTTTTTCTCTCAAGTGCACAAGTGCACACTTCCACACACAGAGCTTCACTGGGGGAATCTCACCCCCTCATTTCCCAGTGCAAAGAATCCCCCCCCTTCTTTCCCATAACTCCTTGTGTCCAGACTCTGAAGCCACAGAAGGGCGGAGAGGCCTTGAGCCAAAATGGCAACACTTCGGCCAAGTCTGGAGTGCAGTGTCTGGCCACGGGAGAGAGCAGCCTGGCCTCACCAAGAGGGCAAAATGTCTTCTGCAAAATCCACAGCTGAAGCCAGCGAAGCAAGAGCCAAGAACAAGCTGGCATTGTGGTCTCCCGCTGCCCGTCTTGACCAAAGGCTAGAATGCAGCAAAGTCCTCAGGCCTCATCAGGTTGGATTAGACCTCATTGAAGTGAGCTGAAGAGCCAGTTGCTGGAGGAGGAGGTGGTGGCGGTGCAGGTCTGTGTATGAGCAAAGGAAAAAGAATGGGTTGTTGGGATGAGATGATGTATGTATGCGTGACAATCGAAATGCCATTCTTCTCCATTCCACTAAGGCAGTGGTCCTTTCACCTAGGGCCTGTGGCCCTGGGGATTGACGGAGCCCTCACAGGGAGTCTGTGAAGTCCTGCTGCTGGAAACCACCAGCAGCAGCAAGGACACACCAGCAAGAGGGTCTGGGTGCAAATGAGGGAGCAGTTTGGCCATGCACACACATCTGCTGCCATGTCCTGTGGTGCCCAAACCTCCTGCTGCCAAGTCCCTGATGAAAGAGACATGCCAGCAAGTGTGTCTGTAATTCTGGTAGCCCTCAACTTCTCCCAGGGGCAGAAATTGGTTGTCAGATCCACTGCATTTGGCCTCCTATGCTGTAAGGTTTTAGTGGCCCACAGTTCCAAGCTTCCAAAGTTGCTCTCCACTTTCCCAGCCACAGCAGCACTATCTGGACTCCACATACCACCATCCCCAAGCCAGCCATTAGCTGATGGAATTTGCAGTCCACTTGTTCTGCTTTAAGTAAATCACCCATTAACACCCAGCCTTCCGCATCCAGAAAAGCAAGAGCTGTACAGATGTGGTCTGTGCTTCCCTGATTTGCCTGGAGAATCTTTCCTCGCCTCACCTGGATGGCAACATCTGGACACGAGCATCATAGCTAGGAAAGGCACACAGGTCAGCCCGAGGTGGATCTGAAGGGAGTGGCTTCCTGGGAGGGGGCGGTTTGGCCGGACCGGGGGGCTGTAAAGAAAATTTAACAAGAGGTAATTAGAGGGGGCTGAAGGTTGTCAAACTCTCCTTCCCCAGCACACCCTCGCCAAGGGAACGGAAGTCCACCTGGACCTACCTTGCTTGCCCATCCACTCCCCCTCCCTCTCCAAACACCTAAACCACTGTTACCCATCATTACCTGAGCATCTTTCGGAATGGGGTCAGCAGGCAATGGCCGTGTGGGGGGTGCGGGCCTGTCTTGGATTAAGGCCTGGCAGATAGAGAAGGAACAGTAACAGAGAACACATGCTGGGATGAAGAAGAAGAAAGGGTTGGGGGGAAGGTAGATTGAAAGGAGGGAAGTCACAAAACAGTGTGGTGGGGCCACGACAGATAAGGCCTCCTCCCCATACCTGTGGGACTGGTTTGCAGCTTCAATGGGAAGGGCAGAGAGCTTGGTTCTGAGCAGAGCAAAGCTTGGAAATACAACATTTTTGGACTACAATTCCCAGAATTCCACTCATCCAGAAAGTTGTCATCCAAAAAGTCTCCTTTCCAAACTCTGTTGCTATCTCTGCTCTTCCCTGCCACTCAGTCGGAGAGCACATGCTTTGCATGCAGTTACAAGAGCTCTGGGTTCAACCCCCAATGAGAAAGGAAAAAAATCAAAAACAAATCACAGCTGGGGTTCAAGGCAAAAAGGACCTCCCCTTTCCCCTCCATCCTCTCACTGCAAGGGGACACACTTGAATGGGGTGAGGAACATGCAACAGCCTCACAGAAGGGCAATCCCTGCCTCTCCCCTCCCTCCCAGCCCCCCAACATCCCACTCAGTTACCTGTGGACCCTTTGGGATTGGGTCAGGCGGAAGTGGCTTGGATGGAGGATCGGGCCGCGAGACGCCAAGGGGCATGGGCTGCTGCAGCCGGATAAAAAAGAGCACCAGGAAAACAGGAAGAAAGAAAAAGAGAGAGAGAGGGAGAGAGAGATGGACAGAGGGCAGCATCATTCTTATGACATGCTAGGAGTAAATGGGGGAGTGCACATCCATGTTCATGCAACCATGCGGCATGCGCCAGCAAGCAAGAGAAAGAGATGAGCCCTAATTTTGAATCTGTGTGGTACAGCTGGATAATTGTTGTGGGTAGTTGTTGTCATGTGCCTTCAAGTCACAGGATCTTCTGGGGCTGAGAATGTGTGACACACCCAAGGTCACCCAGTGGGTTTCCACGGCTGAGCGGGAATTCAAACCCTGGTCTCCAGGGTCATAGTCCAATGCTCAGATCACTACACCTCACTGACTCTCAAAAGGAGCTTAGGTGGCAGTGCTAAACTTGTTGTTGTTGTTGTTGTTGTTGTGTGCCTCCAAGTCATTTCCGACTTATGGCGATCCTGCCACAGGGCTTTCGGGGGCTGAGAGTATGCACAAGTTAGGGTGGTCTATTTCTTTTAGGAACACCTTGGGTAGCTAAGCCACTATGTCAATTTTTTGCCTCCCCCATGCCTCTGAAGACTCTCTAGGGGTCATTTTTGTCACATTTTCCATCTGCCTAGGCTGTTTTAGGCCCATGAGGGGTTATTTTATTTTACAAACAGGAAATGAACTGAAAGTCACTTATGGTTCAGTTTCTTTTTTTTTTAAAGGTCTTTCTTGGACATAAAATGGCCCACAGGAGCAAAAATGTGGTGAAACTGCCCCCTATGCCTTTCAGAGGGTTTTGTGGTCATGTTTTAAAAAGCTCTACGGCCTGGGACCACAACAACAAAGCTGGGGCTCTGCACACAGTCTATGAGCTGCAATTTGCCCACCCATGCGGCACAGCAGTGATTCCCAACTTGGGGTATGTGTGCCCCTTAGGGTTAAAAACCAGGACTTTTAGAGATATGTGAAGAAAAAAACTGAATAATGGCAGCAAAAGGCACATATATCAACAGTGTAAGATAAGATACAGGTCAAAAGTGAAAGTAATTGAACATTATGACGAGTGGCCAGATGGGTTTCCTTGTTATTTAACACTGAGAAAAGCCCTGTCCTCTTGCTTTGTTATTTTGGCAAATGGCTGGAAGTCCCTCCCAAAACACTGTTTCTGACTTATTGCAACGCTATCATGGGGTTTCCTGGGGCTGAGAGTGTGTTACGCACCCAAAGCCACCCAGTAGGTTTCTCTGGCCAAGTGGGCAATTGAACCCTGGTTTCCAGGTTCGTAGTCCAATGCCACGCTGGCACTGGATTACAACTCCCATAATCCCCAAGCCAGCATGGAGATACGCACAAAAAAGGAACTGTTACAAGCTCCTCACACCGTTCAGGGTCACAGGAAACTAGTGGCAGAAAAGAATGGACTGACTTTTTTTATATTTCGATATTTCATTGTGCTCTAATCTCTTTTCTGCAGGCTATTCCCACCACTTATCAAATTACTTCTTTTGCGTTGCATGCACGAAATACATCAGTGTCACATCACATACATCAGTGTCATTTCCACACTGTCCGGACACCTTACTTTGCACTCCCAACCCCCTCGGCTCCAATAAGTATCCCATATCATGTTTTAATTTATAGCAATACCAGTGTGAAAGGAAGTGAAAGGAAGTGAATGTGAATGTCACTTAAAACAAGGCCAAAGAAGAGGTGGAGGGAGATAACAGAGACAGAACTGCCGGCTGCAACCTGGTTAATTACTCCAGCTCTTCACATTTAATAACTGTTGTCCTTCTGCCAGCAGGCAAAGACCTTTTTTATTCCGCCAGGCTTCTGGCAATTGACTGGCTGCTGAGGGAAGAGATTTTAATTGCAAGAGGGATGCAGTTTTTATCTTTTTTTCAAAACAGGTGATAGACTTTTCAACATTTCCTTTCAATTCACAATCATGTTATAACATTATAAACATGTTTCAATTGCATTTTGATATCATAGTTTACTGGCGTTTTATTTGTATTTTAATAAAAAAAAAAATCTTGTGAGCTCCCATGAGTCCTAGTTTTAACAGAAGGATGAGGTAGAAACCAAATCAATGTATAAATAACCAAACAGTTATTTATGTATTGATTATAGATGCAAAGGATGGGGTCGGGACAAAATTCAGGAAAAAGATTTCTCCTCCCTCCCCCCACTTTGCAGAAACACTTTTCCCAGAAAAATGGGAAAATGAATCATGGGAAATTTTCTTTTAGAATTGTGCATGAAATATTTAAGATGACTTATAGTTACACCCCCCGCCCACATTAATTTCTAAAAAAACTATGTAGCAAGTAGACTTTTAGATTATTGTAACTCCTGGTTTTGGTTTCATTTTCTTGGTTCTTCTTATAGTAATGAGTGCTTTATGCCTCATGGGCACTATGGAAGGGTAGAGGAAATGAAATAATGTGATGTTCATTTCTTAATCTCCATGATTTCTTTTGCTTTTTTATTGGGGATGGTTTTGTTTGCTCCTCATGAACTGGTAAAACCAAACAGGTTCTTTGTAGTTCAAGTGTTTCCCACAATTGAAGACCTCAGAGCTCCAGTTTAACAAAAAGTAACATTTTAAAAAGTAAATTTCACCTGTAGCCATTTTCTGAATAAACTAGACTTTTACTGTCTCAGACACAATAATTTTATGCCAAACCAAATGATCCATAGTGCATTTCATGTTCCTAAAGTAACAAGATGATATTCTATCTGTAAGGGGTACTAATTTTTTTTTTTCATTTTTTCTGAAGAGTTCAATTTTTCCTGAAAAAAAGGGGAAACGTTTTTTCCAGAGCTTCAACATTTCTGCAGATTTTAACTGTTGGGGTAAAAAGTTTTCCAGGGACTTGTGTTTTGTTTCTGATTACCTAAGCAATTCCAAAGAAGCCATTCAGTTTTCTTGCAAGAATTGTGTCAAAAGTCAGTTAAGATAACTCACTAAGCACATGTATTTGTTTATAGAAAAATGTTAGAACAACCTGTTCTCTGTTCTCCCATCTTGTCTATGTTAAGCAACTTGCGCACATTTTTTCTCCCTCTGGAAGCTCTATAAAAATCCTGATGTTTCAATAAAGCTTTGTCCACCTGATCAGACTACTGTTGCAGTCAAGCTGACAGCGGAAGCTGAGAAGATGTTCCCTCTTGGCCAAGAGTAATTGTGTGCGTATGTGTTGGTGTGTGTGACTCCTTCCCAACCTGATTCAGGGCCTACTCCAGCTCTGTGTTTATATATACCTGGGAAACAAGAGTAGATTGATATTTCAGTCACTCCCAACATTTTACCTTTCTGAAGACAGCCAGCATGGTATAGCAGTGCAAGTGTAGGACTACAACCCTGGAGACCAGGGTTCAATTCCCCTCTTGGTCATGGAAACCCACTGGGTGACCTTGGGAGCATCACATGCTCTCAGTTTCAGAAAAGGCCATATGGTCGCTGTAAGTTGGAAGCGACTTCAAGGCACACAACAACAACAACAAAGTTGGTGGAACGAACAAAGTCTACAGAAAGGAGCAGTATTGTGTGTGGCTCCCAGGGGTCTTCTAGTGCCCCCAGTCCTAAAGCCCCTGGATACAGACAAAATACAAATTCTTCCTGATGTTTTCCACACCTAAATGGTGAATCACAGTCCCTGAGGGCCTCCAGGAGTGGCAAACTGCCTTTAACACTTCCCACCTTCAAAATTCTGGAAAGCAGCCAAAAATCCCCAAAACTGCAGCTGAAGATCTGCCTATGGACAAAATTTATGGCCTATTTGAGCTCCGATGCTTAAAATGGTGTGGTGCAGCTTGCTGCAGCAGTAAAAATTGGCTGTCTTAGGACCATTACTACAGCGGAAAAAAAATAAAAAATAGTATGACAAGGGCATCTTGTAGCCCTGAAGAGAGTTTATGGAGCTTCCTAGGCCTGATGTTGTTGTTTTTTTCAATTTACACAAGCCTTCAACAGACAGAAGATTGACAAGAAAGGTTAGACCTTCTTGAGCTCAGTGCAAATGTCCAAGGATCAAAGAAAGAGAGTGACGTGAGGTAGGGGCATTGAAAAGCATAAGAGGTTAGCTCTGGAGAACTATCAGGGAAAAGTTACATAAGTAGAACCAGACTAGGAGAGTTGGTAGTTTCATCCTCATTTGTCTTTGGCCATTTCCGCACTAGACTGTTATAGTGCTGTTATTCCACTTTCAACATCCTATGGAATCCTGGGGTTTGCCTTTGAGGCCCCTCTCTAAACTGCAAACCCCAGGATTCCATAAGATATTGAAAATGAAATAATAGTACTATAACAGTCTAGTGCAGAAATGGCATTTGTCAATAATTTTGTTCCAGATTTTGTTCAGGGCTCTTTCCCCCTGTCAATCTAGGGTTGCCAGAATGAAAACTGAAGAGGTGTCTCATACCCGTAAAAATGGTGGAAAAGAGGGAATTTCAGCAGGCGTTGCTTGTTCCCTGATTGTGTGACAAGCAACACATTCTTTCACACAGTTCTTAAAAGATACAGGAGCCCTTGCTCCAGTTTTCAGTCTGGCAACTCTAGTCTAAAAGGCTAAAATTCCTCACAACAAGGCTTCATATCTGGCATTCAGAGCTGTAAGATAAAATTATTCTTGTTGCCGTTGGACAATGGACTCTGGAGGCCAGGGTTCAATTTCCCACTCAAACATGGAAACCCCCTGGGTGGCCTTGGGCACGTCACACATTCTCAGCCCCAGAAAACCCCAAGAGGTTCACCTTAGGGTCACCCTAAGTTTGGAAATGACCTGAAGGACACAACAACGATATGAGATGAAACTGCACCCCCAAGATCTTGGAAGGAGCTATGGGGTTCACTCCTCTTCCACCACTAGCCATACCAGGACCCGATGAGAGAATCTGTTGAGTCGTTCTTCTTTGGGATTATAAATGGGAAGCAATATATGCATAAAAAAACATTTTCCTTTATTTGGTCCGTTACAATTTCTACTTAGAGAAAAATGGGGTAACACTCCCCATGCACACAGAGACCAATCTGTTGTGTCCAGAAAAGAACACCAGGGAGGTAGGGAGCGTATGTGAGTCCATAATCTGGCCTCTTACACAATGAAATAAATCTCTTGGTCGCACTTCAAAGTGTCTGACTTTCAGTTTCTTTTTCCATCTTTAAACAACTTCTTCTCACATGAAAAGGCAAGTGTCCGTCTGGTTTCTCCAGGCATAATGCCCCTAGGCCCCCAGCACAGGGAGTCCTACTTTAACCCGCCCCACTTACCTTGGAGCTCGGCATGAGTTGGAGTTCCGTGTTCTGCCTCCACTGCGGAGGACGGGGGCGCTTTGGGGGCGCTTGGCTGTAACTCTGAGGTTCAGGCTGGGTGATCCTAATGGGAGAGGGGGGAAAAGACAAAATAAGACCAGCCCTATTCCTTACAGCTTCATCACACAGAGAACTAAGAGACTGTGTGGTAGAGTGGTTACAGCAAGATTCTTCACCTGTGCTCCTGTGCTTGTCCTGTTCACCTGTGCTTCAGGAGGTCCATGAACCAGGTGTTATTTCTACACGTATATGTCTGCGTACCAGTATATCTTTACTGAAGTGATCAGCAAACAGAACTTAATAGTTCAGAAACTGAGGGGCATGGAAACCAAAATAGTTTGTTTATTAATGGAACTATTACATTTTGTTTGTTAATGACTCCAAGAAATATATACATTTAAAGATTAAATGAATCCTGACAGGAGCCAGAATAAACGTATGATTGCTGCTTGTTTACTATATATACACACCTACACACACACACACACACACACACATATATGTACAAATATACATAGAATCATAAGAGTCGGAAGAGACCCCAAGGGCCACCCAGTCTAACCCCCCCTTCTGCCATGCAGAAACACACAAAGTTTTCTTGACAGATCACAGAATCATAGAATTGGAAGAGACCCCAGGGGCCATCCAGTCTAAACCCTGCTATGCAGAAACACCCATCAAAGCATTCCCAACAGGTGGCCATCCAGCCTCTGCTTAAAAACTTTCAAAGAAGGAGACTTCACCACACTCCACTGAGGCAGCAGATTCCACTGCTAAACAACTCTGAGAGTCAGGCAGTTCTTCCTGAGGTTCAGGTGGAATCTTCTTTCCTGCAGCTTGAATCCATTGCTCCTTGTCCTAGTCTCTGCAACGGTGGAAAACAAGTCCGCTTCCTCCTTGACATGACATGCCTTCAAATATTTAAACATGGCTATCGTGTCCCCTCTTAACCTTCTCTTCTGCAGACTAAACATCCCCAACTCCCTCAGCCGCTCCTCATAGGGCTTCATGGCTTTCAGACCCTCCACCATTTTAGTCGCCCTCCTCTGGACATGCTCCAGCTTGTCAACATCCTCCTTGAATTGAGTTGAGGTGCCCAGAACTGGACATAGCAACTGGTCATCGAGGCTCTGTTTAAAAACCTCCAAAGAAGACTCCACCACATTTCCAGACAGCATATTCCACTGTCAAATTGCTCTTACCATTAAGAAATTCTTCCTAATGTTTAGGTGGAATATTTTTCCCTGCAGTTTGAAGCCACTGCCCTGTGTCTTTGTCTCTGGAGCAGCAGAAAACAAGCTTGCCCCATCTTCAATATGACATTCTTTCAAATATTAAACACAGCCATCACGTTGCCTCTTAACTTTGTCTTATCCAGGTTAAACATACCCAGCTCCCTAAGCCACTCATGGTTTCTAGGCCTTCTACCATTTTGGTCGTCCTCCTCTGGACACATTCTAGCTTGCCAATATCCTTCCCAAACTGTGGTCCCCAGAACTGGACACAGTATTTATTCCAGGTGGGGTCTACGAAAAGCAGAATAGAGTAGTACTGCTACCTCCCCTGACCTGGACACTACGCTTCTATTGATGCTTTCAATCCTCTTGATGACTTCTGGACCTTTTACCATTTTAGTAGGCCTCCTCTGGACATGCCCCAAGATATACATTTGATCTTTAATTTCCTTCGTATTCCTTTAAAAATCATGTTTAAATGCATGTTTCTGGAGATGAGGTCTGTAGTTTTCAGGTAATTTTCAGAAGGGCCCAAAACCCTGCAGAATTTAAGAACTATTGTACATTAGACTGGGACTTGGGAGACCCACTTTATATTTTCCACCAGAACTTGCCCGAGTCCTTTACTCCCAGCCTGAACTACCTCACAAGATTGTTGTGAGGACCCAATGAACAGGAGGAAGGCCTTACCTGCCAGCCAGAGCTGCTTCAATAAACACCAGGATATAAAATGTAACTAGTCAACAAAAATCTAAATGCACCCACTACTAGTAACAATCATTTCAAATCATGTACACCCTTTCGCAGCAAATTTGTACTTCCTCTTCATGGATCCATTTGGGTACACCTCAATACTAGTCCAGTGCCATGCATTTCTAGAAACTGCTTTGGCACTGGCAAGTTTTCTACAAAATGATAAAGACATCATGATTAAATAGTAGATCCACAGTTGGATGCAGCAAACATATAGCAGCTGGTTCAAGCACCTAAAAACCATGTGGTCCATTCCACCTCAGAAAGGAGAAAGCAAAAATGGAAGAGCCATCACCCAGCAGTTTAGCATTCCCAGAGTCATGGGGTCTTTTCACACTACACAATTACAGTACTTTGATCCAACCATAATTACCATGGCTGCAGTCTACAGAATCATGGGATTTGCAATCAAATGAGGCACAGGAGCTCTCTGGATGAGAACTCTAAATGTGTCATTGTGTGCCTTCAAGTCATTCCAACTTATGGCAACCTTATCAAGGGTTTCAGGGGCTGAGCGTGTGTGACACTCCCAAGGTCATCCAGTAGGTTTCCATGGCCGAGCAGGGATCAAACCCTGGGCTCCAGGGCCATAGTCCAATGCTCACCACAACATCACAATGGTTCTGTTATACCACGATAAATACCCTTCCCTAAACTGCAAATGCCAGGATTCCGTAGCATCTTGCTGTGGTGGTTAAAGCAGAATCATAGGCTATAACTGTGTAGCATGTCAAGGCCCATAGTCTAACAGAAAATCCCAAGTCCTTCCAGGAGCAGGTCTGTGTATATGCGTGCTTGAAACAGGGCCCACAAAAGTTTTGGTCCTAAGGACAACAGTAGGGCCATTTCTGCACTACACTAATATAGTGCTATTATTCCACTTTCAACCTCCTGTGGAATTCTGGGGTTTGTAGTTCAGGGAGGGCCATTTAGAATTCTCAGCCTGAGAGCTCTTTGACCTCAGTAAACTACAAACCCCAGAATTCCACAGGAGGTTGAAAGTGGAATAATAGCACTATAACAGTCTAGCGCAGAAATGGCTCAGGTTATACCATAAGCCAATTATGAACTACTGTCAGGAAGCATGGCTCCTGTTGTATGTCTGCATTAGTACAGGTAATAGCATAGCTGCATTAGTTCAAATAGGGCATTGCTGGCTGAAATGCTATTTTGTATGCATTGCTAATCGCTACCTGCAACTATGTATGTGGTTGGAACTCTGAAAGTATCCCAAGGCTTGAAATGGTTCATCAGTGTCACTTTATATAAGGCAAGAAGAAAGAAGATCAAAAGACAGGAAACTGCAAAGCAATGGGAAGGTGCTATGAGAATCAGCTATACATAGATAAGGGGATAGGAACTTATTCTAGCTCCCATGATGAACAATATGTAAATAACTATAAGCCTGCGAAAATGCCTGGTGGGGTGACTTGACATTTACAATTTTAACAAACTGTTGATATGCATACCAAAATTTGTATGTCAAGGTATAAAACTAGTGACCAACTTAGATATTTTGGTCTCAGCAACTTTTGGAAAAGTTTCTGTATCGATTGCTTTACTAAACAAACACTTCTGTTTGAAACTCTGAGCAAAGTTTTTGAGAGCAAGTTATCCAGGACATGACAACTATAACAAGTTTAGACCATCTTTCTGTATCACTCGGCAGGACGGGTCCCAAATGCACTATTTGGGATGAATTTGCCAAAAATTAACCCCTTGTCCATAATTTATTTTTCCAACCATCATTTTAAAACGTGTTATTTAAACATGAAAGGCATGAGATTCCTAAAGCATTGTTTACCTTTTGCATTAAATTAATGGTTTATTTGCAGGATAATGTGGGGTGGGGTAGGTTTGGGGCTATTTTTAGTCTTTTAATTTTTTTAAAAAAATCTAAAAATTGACACATTAGCTGTCTACTAATAATACTATTTTCTCAACGTTTTAATGTTAACTGCTTAATTTTCATATTGACATGTGAGTGCAGAGGAATCTGAGCTGTTGCCCAACCTAAAAGATAATCCAAGGCGGGGCCCCAAGCAAAAAAGCTAACTGGAAGCTGTCTGGGTCAGCAAATTTCATACCCAGTATTGATGGATTTTCCAGTGGTTTGACTTGGCATGTGGCGTCCAGATACCATGCCATTTAACTTAGCTCTATCAACTCATTCCTGTTTTTCTCTAATCTGGTTTAGACCCCTTGAATCTCAAAAAATACAAAATCCTGGCATTTGGAGTACACACAGGCCTGCTCTTCAAGAGAGTTGATTCTACTCAGAAACTGGGAGGAGAGAAAAAGGAGAAACTACTGTATATACTCATTTATAAGTCAATCTCATGTGTAAATTGGGAACAGCTTTGGGGATGAAAATTATGGATTTGGATATCACCTGTGGATAAGTCAAGGGTCATTCTGCCAAGGGCGGAAAGTGCTAGTAGAGGGCTTTTGCCACCATCTTCCCGCTCAGGCATTCAAAAAGGCCTTTTGCCACTCTGCTCAGAAAAGAGGATGGTTCTTATTTTGATAAAAGTTAAGGTACAGTATTAACTCTTATCAGAACTATCCCCTTCTTTGCACAGGGTGACAAGAGGTAAGAGCTTAGCCAGTCCCAAGAAAACCTAAAAGAAGCAACAACTCTCATCACTCCTTTGAGGGGAAGCTCTGTTTTCCCACCCAGGCATTCAAAAAGACCAGAAGTGGAGCTGCAGCAGAGAGAGTAGAAGGGGCCAGTTCTTCTTTTAGGTTCTCCCAGGATGGATTAAGCTCTTGTCTTTTGCCACTCTACTCAGAGAAGGGAATAGTTCTTTTTTGGATAAAAGTTAAAGTACAGAACTTACACTGGCCCATGGATAAGTCGACCCAGGTTTCTGGGGTCAATTTTTGACTAACATTTCTAGACTTGTAAATGAGTATATACCATATCTTGTAGAAGCAATAAGATAGTCCCAAGCTGAGAAATATAGAAATCTCAGTTCAGAGAAGGGTGAAAACCAGTGAGAGGTGTCATCAATCCTGACTTCCACAAAACAGCACCCCCAATGTGTGCCTGTGTTGAGAGTGACACACACACACACACACACTTCTCAGCTGTATTGAAAAAGCCACTTTACCCTCCTGGTTCAACTGGGTGGAGAAATTGCACTCGGGATTCTGCCTCAGCACTGTGGGATGAGGGAAGTAATGTTAGGACTGTACAAGAAAAGGCAGCAGGGATAGATTTTTTTTTTCCAACCACAGGATTCCTTGTGAAGGGCCAGCCATGGGAAAGGACTCACCCAGGCCACTTTCACACTGCATGGTTATAGCAGTATGATTCTGCTTTAACTGCCATGGCTACATCTGATGGTATTTGTAGTTTGTGGAGGCACTAAATATTAAATTGTCTGACTGAGAATGCTAAATGTGTGCATGCCTTGAAGTTACCTGTCAATCTGTGGTGACTCCTTGAATTTCACAGGGTTTTCTCAGGCAGAGGTGGTTTTGCCAGTTCCTTTCTCTGAAACATAGCCTATGGCACCTGGTATTTGTTGGTGGTCTCCCATCCAAGTACTAACCAGGACTGACCCTATGTAGCTTCCAAGATCAGATGGGATCTGGTGCCTTTATGGTATTTAGGCAGCTGAGAATTCTAAATTGTAGTTGTGTGCCTTCAAGTTGTTTCCGACATACAACGATCCTAAAGGTTTTCTGGGGCTGAGAGTGTGTGATATGTCCAAGATCACCCAGTGGGGTTCCATGGCTGAGCAGGGAATCAAACCTTGGTCTCCAGAGTCAAGCTCAAGGCTCAAACGACTACACCACACTGGTTCTCAGAGTTCTACATACTCCTCCCTTAACTGCAATTCCACTGATTCTATGGGATGGAACCATAGCTGTTAAAAGTGGAATAAGAGGGTTCTAATTAGACAGTGTGAAAGGTCCATGGTATCAAAAATGATGGGAGGTGGTGGAATATGGACATTCGTACTGGGGGGTGCCAAGGAATGAAGTCAGAGTGGTGTCATGGTTAGGGTGCTAGACTAAGACTTGGAAAAGCAGGCTTGAGTCCCCTGCCCCTAAGCCGTGAAATTCATTGGGTAACCCTGAGCTTGAGTCATTCTCAGCCTGATCTACCTCACAGGGAAGTTGTAAAAACAGAAGTGTGAAGGGTCAATCCATAAAAAAAAGGAAATGGGGGCACAGTCGTTGCTTGCTCGGGAAGCAGGCAATTGGTTTGGGACAAGTCAAGGGCAGGGGATTATGAAATGGTGAGTTGCCTTGGCCCATGGAAGAAGGATGGGGAACAGGGGGAATTTTCAGGGGAAGTCTGTGGTGGGGGAGCCATTTTGATGTCACACCAGTGGAGAGCAGTAGCAGGGGAGGAGAAAGAGATGGGCATTTACCTGTATTGGCAGCTTGTGCCCTTGCCAAACTGGCAGAGGCGCTTGTGGAACCCGGTCCGCTTGGCGAAGCACAGTCCAAAGACAAGCACCAGGATGAGGAGGAGAGCCGTCAACAGCAGGGCGGTGGAGGTGCCGCGGTTGGCTGGGGGAGAAGAAGAAAGAGGCAAAGACAAGGGTGTGATTCAGTGCCAGGCAGACACACTGCCCCCTTGCATGCCACATGCCAGGCCATATGCTCTCTGAGGGCAGGGAGGGGAGGGAACTTATCTCCCCCTCCAATGCTCCCATCACAAGAGATGCCTTGTTCCCAGAAAAACTGCCAGCTCTAAACATCCTCCAGAGTTATCTGTGGGCTGAATTTCTTTATAGGAAGAGAGAGAATTTAACCCTTTCCTATGCTTGCCTTCTTCTTTTCCCAGGGCTCAGAAAAGTTAATTCTTTGGACTACAACCCCCTCAAGCACCGGGAGTATGACCACTGGCTATGCTGGCCGGGGGATTCAGGGGTACTTAGTTCAAAAATTATCCTCTGCCCCTTCTGTCCCTTCTTTCACTTCACCTGCAATAGTGTCTCATACAGAAAGCACCAGCTGAATCCGTGCCCTTCTATTTCTCTTCTCTGAGCCTTTGGGTACTAGATAAGCACTCCAAAGTCAACCATTTCAGTTTGCAAGAATTATATGCACCTTACTACAACTCTAGAGGTTGGAGTTCAATTCCTCATTTGGCCGTGGAAACCCACGCTCAGCCCCACATAAACCCCATGACAGGTTTGCCTTAGGGTCACTGTAAGTCAAATATGACTTGAAGGCACCCAACAACAAGATAATTCAGAAACAAACAGTTTCAGCAACTGTACAGTTCAAATACTGCTGTTCCGGAGGAAGAAAAGGTAACAGGAGGAGAATCATGTGACCCAAAGCCATTTTTGTGCTGCTTCCAACTCCTCTTGGATTCAAACCCCTGGAAGCCAGCAGAAGGAGTGCTTATGCCTTGTTCTTTCATGAGTTTCTTTTTTCCCCCAAACCAGGAAAGTTTTCTTTTTTCAAACTGGGAGAGGATGAGGTAGAAACATAATGACTAGCGATCTGCATTATGTGATATTTATGTTATAAACTGCCTTGTTTGTTCTTTTTAATTTTCCAATCTGCATTCCCATCACATGCAGCCTTGAAAAGTACATGTAGAATACTAAAAATATACCATTTGTTATATTTTAAAATCACCCAGTTACCAACATTACCTATAAGAAACAATATATTACAATGATTAACACTGAATGACAAATAATGTAATAAATCTTTCATCAATAATAGTGATAATAGCTAATTCCATCACACATGATCATTCATTATAAGAAAAAGAATACAGTGTGCCCTCTGTATAGGCAGGGAGGTGGACGTCCATTCCAGGAACCCCTCATGTAAAACAAAAAAATGGAATGCTCACATCCCATTATCTTCAATGAATGTGATGTGCATGAATTCGTAGCAGCGCAGGTACACGTTCACTGCATCCATTGACAATAACGGACACAATGCTTCATGTGACCTCAGATTCCTTTATGCTGAGGTCACACCACAAGAGGGCGCACTGTAACATGAAGACCGGTTTATGTCTTGTTTTCCTTTTTCTTCTGTGCTGAGTCTTTTTGGATTCAAAGCCTGAAGAAAAGGATGCTCTTATTTTTTTTACTAGAAGTACCAGCTTTGCAAGGGCGGCAACATTGTCATTCACCCACTTGCCTCACTACTCTCTCTCTTCTCCCCCTTTCCACTGTTTTTCACTCTTCCCCTCTCTCCTCCTCAATGTTCATTCAGGCTTTTGCCACCAGCCATTCTCTTTCCTCCATCTGATCAGGTAGCTGCACCTCCCCGCCATTATCTGAAGACTTTGGAGGCCCTGCAGAGGGAAGTACTACGAAAGTGTTGTGCCTAGAGGCACTGTAGGAAAATGAACAACCTAAACCTGCACTTTGGTGCTGCTGGTTTGAAAAGGTTAAGGAAGACTTCCATCTAGTGACTGAAAATGGTACTACAGACTACAAACAGATTTTAACTCAGTGAAGTTACAAAAACTACTTTTAAAAAAAATCAACCCCAAGGCCAATCTGCACCTGACAAGTTACAGGTTTCTCAGTTTCACTGTTTCAGAATTACGGCAGAGACCAAGATTCTCTTTTATTATTGCACACTGATGTACACAGACTGTGGGAGCTTCCCCAGCCTTAAAACAAGGCACAAATGCTTCCAAAGAAGTAAATAGATAGATGATGATGGTGCCACAGCACCTGTCTAGCCCTTCCTTCTGAATATGCAAGAAAATGAAATACTAAAAGGTATTACAAGTGAAATATATAAAATATTAGCAAAAGAACAAGAAGAGGATTTTCTTAGAAAAATATGGGAGGAAGAGATAGTACAAAATATAGATATACAAGAATGGAGAAAAATTTGGAAACAACGTCATTTAAAAAAATTATCAATAAGAATAAAAGAGAATTATTATAAATTAGTGTGGAAATGGTACTTGACTCCAGTGAAATTAAATCAAATAGATGAGAAATATTCAAGATTATGTTGGAGAGGATGTCAAGAAATTGGTACATATATGCATATGTGGTGGAATTGCAATAAGATAATGGAGTTTTGGCAAAAGGTTTTTAAAGAGATAAAAGAGATTATAGGAGCAGATATACCAGTATGTCCAAATATTGCATTGTTATCTATATATGATAAGGTTGAGTGTACTCAAGTAAAGAAAGAATTAATAACAAATTTGTTAACTGCAGCGAGATTAATAATAGCAAAAAAATGGAAAGCAAATGAAAAATTTCAAATAGAGGAATGGTATAACGAAGTGTGGAAAATCGTAATTAATGATAAACTAACATGTAGAATTAGGTTTATGAAAGGTTTGGTTAAAGGGAATGATTTTGAAGAAATTTGGAAAATATTTTTGGATAAAGTTCTGAAAAGAGATAGTAATACTACCCTGTCAAAAGAAGAATGGCAATTTTGGAAAGTGGATTAAATAAAAAGTTGGCTCTGGGGGGTGGGTATTTTTTAGTTTTAGTTTTGTTTTTCTTTTATGTTGTATATTTTGTAATTCTTAGTAGGTGTGTGTTTTAAACTTGTGATTTATAGATTTAAAAGGATAAGTGATGTCAATGTTTTTTTAAAAAAAAAAAATTAAAAGAATTAACAATAGAAATAGATTAAAGGGGATGTGAAAAATATTGAATTAAATGTGAAATTATAATAGTTGAACAGATTTATAAATTTAAGGGTAAAGGTGCAAAATAACAATGAAAGTTAGTACTGCTTAAGAGAAGAGAAAAAAAAGAAAAAGAAAAAAAATTATTTTTTTTTTAATTCACTATTATGTATATCACATGGTGTTTAATTTTTTTTTCTTGTTTTGTATTTGTGATTTAGTTATATAATTAATAAAAATTTTAAAAAATTAATAAAAAAAAAAAAAAGCCCTTCCTTCTGGCAGGCATTTTGCACAGAAATGGGCCAGAACGGTTGAGACATGTTCTCTTAACAGGAGCTAATGGCTCGGAAATAGTTTGGAAGTCTTTCCAGCTCCTCATGGGTGGAGAGATTAGAATTTGGAAGGCAATGTTGCCTTCTCTTCCTCCATGCTAAGGAAAGGAGGCTAAGATCAGCAGCCTGCATGTGAGTGAGGTGGGAGAGGGAAAACACATGTGTGCATTGAATGGGGGCCAAAGGTACAACGTGGTCAAAAGTCTGTCTCAAAGAAGTTATGGATCTGCTCCCTGAAGACATCTTTCCCCTGTGTTCTCTTAGGAGTGACCAATGGCAGAGAGGAAGGGGGCCATGTCCCCACCCCACAAGCCACAGTTGCCTATAGCATGATTGGAAGTAACATTGCACCACTGGGTTCCTGGAACTGACCCAAATTTCCCTTTGCAAATGGTTTCTATAGTTATATAGGAAGCCCCCACCTTTTGATGCCCTGTTATCTGATGACTCGCTCTTTTTGACACTTCCAAATTAAGGACAAGTTCCATTCTTTCGACAGGGGTTCCACTGTTTCATCAGTTCTTCTTGCCTATGGAGGCTTGCTTGGAACTGCTTGCATGCATATGCTGTCTGCAAAGTTTGCTGAGAGGGGGAAAAGGCACTAACCTAGCCGAGAAACTTTGCAAGTAGCACGCGCATGATCGCTCCCAAGTGAACCCCTGTAAGTTCTTCATGGTCCCTACAGTACAGTCCTTGGGTTCCGCTTTTCAACTAATTCCGTTTTCTGCCAGTGTTCCAGTCCTTAACCTGTCAGATAAGCAAGAGAAGCCTGTACATTGGTTTCATAGTCTATCAGGTATTACCAACTGGAACTTTGAATCATCAGCGATTCGGATTCTATCCAAGAATCTAGGAATCAGTAAGGTATCATCAGATAATGTGCATGTTCCAAGCATTATGGCTTTTTCAGCTTGTGCTGCCGTGATCCTGCCTTTGGTGATTTTGTTCAGATATTTTGTCTGTCCATCTGAACTGCTCCCAAAGAACTTCTCCCCTCTGGAACCACCATTGTTTTCTTCTTCCAGAGGCTGAAATCTTAGTTTGTAGGTCTTGATACTCCTTTATAGTTTACCTTTGTTTTCTAATCTGCTGTCCCCCAGGATTGCCACATCTATAAGCCAATCTTTCTATTACTATTACAACAGCTGTCACTGTTGTTGCTGTTATTACTCAGGTTGCTCTGTTTAGAAAGCCAGCCATGGTTCACAGTCCTTAAACAGAGACTATAGTAGCAGCCCTAGTCTAGGTTTACAGAAGCTTATCAGGCAATTACCATTCTTGTTTCAGGAAGCATCCAGCAGCACAGTCAGCACACAAAGCCAGGGTCAAGGTTTTTCAGGAACATGAGCCAAGGATCAAAAGAAGAATTCATTGCTTCCACTGGAAAAAGCAGTTGCTTGCACCTGATTCCTCCCCACCCCATCTTTTGCATTTATTGGCCAGCAGCCTCCCTCAGCTGTTTGTCTGATTAATGAGTCTTTGCTATATAGGTGCTCTGAGTCTTGTGGGCTCTCCCTTTCTCGTCTATGCTGGGCTGCAGTAAATATTGTCCTGCTCATGCCTGTGTGTTGTTGCTGCTGGGAAAGATGCTGTCTGTGTTTGCAGCCGGGGGCATACTCAGACTGGGGCATGACACAAGTTTTCACAATATATATGCTATAATCAACTTCTGACTAAATCAAACGGAGAAGAGATATGGAAGATTACTACCACCTATGACTACGGCAGCAAGATTAACATGCGCACAGAAATGGAAAAGTACTATAATTCCAATGAAGAAGGATTGGTTACTGAAATTGACCAATCTAATTGAAATGGACAAACTATCAATATTGATCACAGAAAAATCACTGGTGTCATTTTTGAAATACTGGGAACCTTTGGTTATATTTTGGCTGAAAAAGTTAGAATAACATGTTAACTGTAGGTTTTGACAATTATAGTCAACTTTTGCAGGGGTTAGGAGAGCAAGACCTCCAGAAAAATGAAAAACCCACAAATACAAATACATATCACAAACACTATTTTTTTTAACCTAAAAACACTTCTCTAGGAATCTCTAGGTCCTCCAGCATGATTCTGTGGTCAACTTCTGCTAGAGAGAACACTTTTCTAGGAACTGATTCCATGGTCAATTTCTGCTAGAGATTCCTAGAGAGAACACTTCTTTAGGGATCTCTAGGTCCTCCAGCATGACTCTATGCATGGAGTTGTGCTGGAGGACTAGAGATCTAGGAATCTCTAGGTCCTCCAGTGTTGGAAGCTGATCATAAGATCATGCTGCATGGCCTACAAATTCCTAGAGAGAACATATTAATCAAATCTGTGAATCATCAAATTTGCGAAGGGGAAACTAGCAAATGTGGTAGGTATTGTGTTTGGTTAACTTAAAGAAATGCATGAATAGTATATAATCAAGGGAAGTTATCTTATACAATAAAATGTATAACCATTGTTAGGAAAGTCAGAAGTCGACATTAATTGTTCTTTACTTTCCTCTCTGTTGTTTCTTTCTTTTTTACTTTTACTTTACTTTTTTACTTTGTCTTTTGTCTTCTTTTCTTTTTTTTCCTTTTTTTCTATTTCTACGGGGAAGTCTTTAATAATATTTTTTTAAAAAATCTCTGACTAAATCAAGGTATTGTTTATTATTAAAATAATGAGAAATGAGTAACACATTTAGTTTTCTAAAAAAACACTCCAAACTCTGATACCTTATGAAGTCTGGATTGCGTAACAATGCCTACAATAATGCTGACAACCACAGCATCCAGCTCTGTCAGAGAGCCAGTGCTCCTTCTCCTTGTCTTTTTCTCCCCTTTTCACACCACATACCTGGCTCCTTGGCAGGTGGGCCGCTGTCAACGCTACCACCATCTCCACTGCTCTGGCAGTTTGGGGGTGCCCAGCCTGGCTGGCAGTGACAATGCCCTTTGTTGTTACAGACCTGCAGAAGGGAAGGTTGATGAAAAAGGAAATTCCATGGCTGTTAACAGGAAGGATTGCAACTGCCTCCCTGAGCAGGAAAGCATCCTTACAGATTGCAAGCACAGGTAAGGGAACAGGATAATACACCTGGACAGAACACTACGTAGACTATCAGGGTGGTATAGTGGTTTGAGCAGTGGAAAATGCTGTCCCCTTCTTTGGAGGTTTTTAAGCAGAGGCTAGATGACAATCTGTCGGGAGTGCTTTGATGTGGGTTCCTGCATAGCAGGGGGTTGGACAGGATGGCCCCTGTGGTCTCTTCCAACTCTATGATTCTATGAGCACTGGACTATGGCCCTGGAGACCAGAGTTTGATTCCCCGCTCAGCCATGGAAACCCACCAGGTGACCTTGGGCACATCACACACTCTCAGCTCCAGCAAAACCCCAGATTGCCATAGATTAGAAACAATTTCAAGGCACAAAAAAAAACCTACCAGAGCATTACACCCATTAATGCATTGTCCATATTTTTAATCATTTTCTTCACGTTTTCTGGATTTCTTGCTGCATATCGGAGCACCCAGATTTCTAGGCTCTGATTTGGAAAGTTGTTTTTGGAGAATCATTTCATTCCTTTGGCCCAGACACACCTTCTTGCTAGTGAAGAGTTAGGCCTTATACTGACTGCCTTTATAGGTGTCAATTTCAAGCACCTTCATTTTTAAAACTTTATCAAAAAAAACCTTTTCTCTCTCCATAATAAAATTCCAGATTGTGTTGAACTTGGAAATGAGATCAAATCACACTTATGTCCCTGCATTTTTCCTTTCTCCTTTCAGTTCCTTTTCTGCATATTTCTGGTTTTCATGGATGCAAGTAAGGTTGCCAAGAGGAGAGGGAGAGGGAGAGAGAGAGAGAGAGGGACGGAGGGAGGGAGGGAGGGAGGGAGGGAGGGAGGAGGAGGAGGAAGCAAATGCAATGGGAAAAATACAGCTGACTCTCCACTCTTCCAGGGGTTAAGGGAACAAGACCCCAGCAAAACTGGAAAAACCACAAACATAAAAAAAAATGCAAGCTCTAATTTTTTTCTACCTGAGAGAATATTTCTCTGGGAAACTCTAGGTCCTCCAGCATGACTCAATGGTCAATGTTCAGCAGAGGCTGACCACAGAATCATGCTGAAGGACCTAGAGATTCTTATAGAAGTGTTCTCTCTAGGAATCTGTAGGTTCTCTGGGGCAACTCTACGATCAACTTCCGGTTAATCATGGAATTGTGCTGGAGGACCTGTAAATCATCAAATCCATGAAAGAGAAACCAGCAAATATGTAGGGTCCACTGTATTCAGGTCAGGATCCCAAGGACCCATAAATCTAGTTTGAAGAATTCAAACAATGTCTTGGGAAACGCTGAATTATGTGGCTGAATCATAAAATCATAGAATCGTAGAGTTGGAAGAGACCACAGAGGCCGCCTAGTCCAACCCCCTGCCATGCAGGAACACACATCAAAGCATTCCCAACGGACAGCCATCCAGCCTCTGCTTACAATCCTCCAAAGAAGGAGACTCCACCACACTCCACTGAGGCAGTGGATTCCACTGCCAGACAGCTCTGAGTGTCAGGAAGTTCTTGCTGAAGTGGAATCTCTTTTCCTGCAGCTTGAATCCATTGCTCCTTGTCCTAGTCTCTGGAGCAGCGGAAAACAAGGCCACTCACTCCTCGATGACATGACATCCCTTCAAATATTTAAGCATGGCTATCATGTCCTCTATTAACCTTCTTTTCTGAAGACTAAACATACCCAGCTCCCTAAGACGAAATGCGGGTTTTTGTCATATTTACACAGTAATCTATCTCTGATCGATAGAGGTACACACAGAAATGGTCTGAGGTGGGGTAAGGCTGTTTCCTATGTTGTAACCAGCCTTGTAAAGATGAGACAACAAATGACATGGGTAGGATCAGAAATACCAGAGAGATCCCTTTTGCTCTCCCCACTCTCACTCCATATGCCCTTGCAAATCCACCCCTTTGGCACACTGCTGATGTGACCCCTTCTTACCCCATGTCCATTACACTGGCATGCTGGCAGCTTCAAGGAGGAGAGGTCCCGGCATCTTTGGTCCACACAGACCTGCAATGAGAAGGAAAATAAATTGCCATTTAGGGAGGTCTCCACTGCTGACTGTATTATAAACCAAGAGCTTCTATTAGGGTACTGTACGACTTTTTACTCCCTTTTAATGACGACGGTGTTGTCAACAGTTTTTATATTCTTGCCAGGATGCATGGCTCCTGCCATAAGGCTGGATGGGTATTAGAACAGAGAGGCTAGTTAGCTTAGGCATTCCTAGAATTTTTTAGAGTGCTGCAAAGTATTGAATGCCAATTGCTGGTTGCAATTATGTATTTGTTTGAAGCATGCTTGTGTATTCCAATTAATAAAATGGTCAACTGCTTTATTGCCCAATGCTACCATGTATCTGGTAGAGGGGGAGAAGATCAGAGGGAGAAACAAGAAAGTACCAAAAAGTATTGTGTGAGAACTGTAAATGTTCAGAGAAAAGGAGACAGAAAATATGTTTCAGCCTCAAGGATGAAAGACAGGTAAACAACTGGAAGTCACGGAAAATATCAGGAATGGTGGGATAATGGTGGATTTATGATCCTCTTCAATCACAGATTTATGTGCCTAAATTTGTATGGAAAAGTATAAAGTCTCTAATGCTTTAGTCTCAGAAACTTCAGGCTATGTGTGCTGTGTTGCTGGCTTTCCTACAAATAAACTCTGCTGATCAACTCCGAGTGGACTTTGTGGAGTGTGCAAGCTATCCAGGGCATGACACTTCTATAGACAAGTTTAATTGTATTTAAGAATAAGTACTTTTAAGTGTTTATCTAAGTACTTGTATCTAACGTAATTGTTGTAAGTTCAGGGAAAAGAGTTGGGTATTGATAATAATACAGGCACACCTCAGTTCACAGAGTTAATGTGTTCCTGGAAATGACTTAACAGAAATTTTGATAACAGAAAGAACAGAGATGGATTTCTACACCACTAAACAGAAGGTAGTTCAACCTGTTCAGCAAACTTTTATCAAAAACTAACAAAGATGCAAATGAAAAATTTTAAAAAAAGAAAGAAACAGGTCAGGCAAGTCTTGTATTAAGTAAACAATGTTTTGAATCTTTCAGAATCTTGAAAGCTTCTTCTAAAATGCATCCAAAGATGATTCTTTTTATTTCATTGGCCTCTACTTTTCCCTCTTATTTTTCATTAAAAAGGCAAGATTTTCATTTTTCTCATGTTATGGGGAACTTACAAGGCAGGTTTATCTGCTCTCCCCTTTTCTGTGTTTTGCTGGTCCCACCTGGCCAGTAAGGTATGCTGCCAACTGCTGCTGTTTGCCACGCCTGTTGTAGTTGGGCAGATACAGCTGCAGTACAATCAGCTACAACAGAACTCCAATCGTTCTCAGCACACCTTATTACTTCCTTGACTGCAGATACTACTGCTGCAACCAGACATCAAACATCTGAGTTTCTTCAGCCCTCCTTCATCATCCTGCCAATAGGGGTACAAAAGCTTCAGAGGACAAGGAAGTGGCGGGGGTATGGGCAAGTGTAAAAGACTGTGAATGGAGCTTTGCTGTTAGAAGGTTTGTTAGCTGAGCTATGCATGTAATAATACCACCATCTACTTTGACATAGCAAGCAATATATTGGACAAGACTACCAACACCTCAGCCCTGGATATGGGATGTTTCCAGAGTTATCCTAGATAACTTGCTCTAAAAAAGAAAAGAAAAATAACAGCCTTTGCTCAGAGTTTCAAAACAGAAGTGTTTATTTTAGCAAAGCAAGTAACATAGCAGCTTTTCCAAAGTTGCTGAGACTAAAGCATCTAGGTTGGTCACAAGTTTTATACCTGATCATACAAATTTTGGTGTGCATATCAATGACTGGTTGAAGTGGTACCTATCAAGTTACCCCACTGGTGCAAGCATTTTCCCAGGCTCACAATTATTTACATACCTTTCATCACGGGAGCTAGGCCAAGTTCCTGTCTCCTTATCTTACATGTAGCCAATTCCTCTAACACCTCCTCACTACTTTGTGGTTTCCTCCACTTTGATCTCTTTCCCTTTTTCCCCATTGCAAAGTGACATTGAACATATAGCAATTAGCCATTTGGAGTCTTGAACTACCTGAAAGGTATCAACTGGACACATAGTTTCCAGATAGTACTTAGAGATCGTGCTTAGTGATGGATACATAATAGCAAGCAGTGCCCAGCTTGATCTAATACTACTATACTATTACATATATTAATGCACACATGTGACAGGAGCCACCCATCCTGACAGGCTACGTTCCCCGTCCCACCCAACAGCCCCTTAATGTTTTACTCATAATGGCCCTTTACTAGCACTGCAGTTGTTGACTGCAGTCAAGTCAGGCTGGACTTATGGCGACTCTATAGATGAGACACCTTCAAGCCACTCTATCATCAGCCACCCTGCTCAGATCTTCCAGATTTGGGGAAGTGTCTTCCTTGACTGAGTCTGTACATGTGTAATGCAGCCTTCCTGTTTTCCTACTGCTTTCTACTTTGCCAAACATTATTGTCTTTTCCTAATGAGTCAGGTCTTGTCATGATATGGCCAAAGTATGATAGCCTCAGTTTAGCCATCTTGGCTTCTAGAGCTTTTAGTTTACTAGCATAGCGATAGTAATTTTACCGTTTCCTGTTTTGAATTGTTCTACACTTAGGAGACTTTTTATTCAAATTTGGAAGCAACTAGAAATCACCTCCAGTTTAGGGAGAAAACTCTTCTGATGCCTAAAGTCTTCTGAAGCTCCAGTAGGGGGAGTACATACCTTCCCACATGTCTTATCAGAATGCAAGGAGTGCTTTGGGCCATTTTGAGGTTGGGGGAGTTGCAAAGAAACTTTGGGGGAGAGTGTAATGTGAGACCATTTTTCCCACCCCTGTCCTACATGCTAGAACAGAACTGTGCTTTGCATTCCTGAAAATTTGCACATGGAATCCTTATTGAACAGATGCACATAAAACTGAGCTGTGCTTTGCATGCCTAAAAAGATCTCACAACAGGAGTTTATCGCTGAATAGACACGTATAAAACTGAGTTATACATTGCATGCTTCCAGTGGTTATGCAGAGGCTTGCTTCTCAGCACACATGCAAAGAACCCAGCTGTGCTTTGTATGCCTGCAAGAAGTTGTATAATGGCCTGTGTCCTGTCCAGAAGGCCAGCCACAGTTCCCACTCTTCCAACAGAGTCTATAGGAGCTGCCACAGACAACACAGGCAAGTTTACATAACCTTTCAGTCAGTTACCATTTTTGTTTCAGCAGTCCAAGTCAGTAATAAATTCAGAGGATCAGTTTAGGGAGTATCCAGCAACACAGTCAGCACACAAAGCGAGAGTCAAGTTTTCCAAACACAAGCCAAGGAACCAAAAGAAGAATGTGTTGCTTCCACCAGAAATATCAGTTGTCTGCAACCGACTTCTCCCCACCCCATCCCTTTTATTTATTAGCCAACGGCCTCCCCAGCTGTTTGCCTAATTAATAATGCATCTTCCCTGTATAAATGCTCTTGAGTCTTGTGGGCTCTCCCTTTCTTGTTTATGCTGAGCTGCATTACATACTCTCCTGTTTGTGTCTGTGTGCTGTGGCTGTTGGGAAGGATCTTGTCTACGTTTGCACCTGAGACTGGGGCATAACACCTTGCCTCTGAGTTCAGACGTATAAGAATTGAACCGTGCTTTGCATAGTTGGTGGCAACATGACCAAACTGGTAAGAATGGATAGGTTTTGGGGGCTGAAAAATTTATATACCTTTGACCTAGTGGGATGCACCATCCATCTGCATGAACCAACTCACCTTGCTCGGCCCACAGGTTGTGCCTGGCGATACCATGGCCAGATCAAGGATGTCATCCGCAGGAGTCAGAGCACTGTGTGGACAAGCAGGTGCCCCAGCAGTCTTGTTCTGCTTCTTAGTGTTGGCACCACTGTCTTGACACTGCAGCCGTCCACACCACGCATCACTGTGCAAAAGAGATTACGTTATTACAGTGGTGGATGCTTTTAATTCCCTAATTCAGGCTTTCAGTCCACAGCATAGAAAGGAGACCATGTTAGAGTTACAGATCTATGTTTTGTATCAGTGTCTGCCTTTGATTCTAACACTGTTATTTTTCTTCTCCTATATGACTTTTTTTTAATATCCTTTGCCTGATGAAGAAGCAAGTGGAGCTTCAAAAGCTTGCATGATGAGTTTTATGCATTTTGGTTGACCAATACACATATTGCTCTTTTGGGGATGCTGAATTTTGTTTTATTTTGCTGCACAACCAACACGGCTAACCCCTGAATATCTCTTCTGTTGTTGCTGTTGTTCAGCCAGCCAAAGACAGAAACACAAGCATTCCTTCATCTCTGCTCATTGACAGGTAAGGTGAGAGTGGGCTAAGAGACAACAGAAATGCTAACTTTCAGACTGGAGCACCTGTGTCTTTAAGGTTCTCCACTCTACAGGTAGGGGGCGGAGCCTCTTTCAAAAGGGATAAAAGACTTCAGGGGAGCCTTAGACATTGTCAGAGCTCTCCAAGGTACTGAAACACAACAGCTGGAAGATACTGTGTGGCTAAGCTTAACCAAACCACACTTGGTAACACATCCTGTGGGCCTCCATACTCTGGTCGTCAGGAACATACATCAACTCTACCTCAATGGTGTCCTAGCAATATATATACACAGAGGGAATGTCAAGGGAAGGGGAGGGAAAGGTAAGAACTCACTGACATGATAAACTGCCTGCATTCCAATGCTACAACGTTTTGAAGCAAGACATGAGATCTAGTTACAATGATGTAGCTATGATCTGCCCCTCAATCTAACCCCCATAAGCCCACCTGAAAAGTCATGCAGGCACACCAAGGGAAGGAGTTCTGTGGCATTGGTGAATGGGGTGCAGAAGGATGATGTATCCACACCCCTCTCACCAGTGAGCCATGGTGCATATTGCAACAAGCAGAAATATGCACTGTCACAATCCCTCATTGCACTGTGGCTCACTGACAGGAGGGGGCTGGATACATCATCTTTCAGAGCCCCGTTTGCCAATGCCACAGAGCTGCTTCACTTGGTGGTCTGCCTAGCTTTTCAGGTGGGTTTTAGGTGGCATTTCTGGGCATGGCAATGGTGCTACAGTTGTGTGAATGTGAAACTGTTAAGAGGTCATATGTCTAGCTCATGACACCATAACTGCCTAATAGGATGCCAGAAATTTCTCAGTTCCACTCTGGAAACATGGCCAGATAATGTACAGTGCCTGGAAGAAACTGGGCTGAGGAGAATTCGGGAAACATTGCTCACAGAAATCTCCCCCACACAGAAAGCTGCTACCTGCCCTTCTCTTTCAATCAACCTTCTCTTACACCTCAGCAGCTCAGTCTTCTCTAAGAGCAGTAAAGGATACGAGACAGAAAACCATCCACTAGACTAGGATATGAAACTTCTTTCAGTCCAAGGACTGAAGTCAATTTCAGAGAAATTCTCAGGTGGGACACGCATTCCAACGGTGGGACGGAACCACAGACAAAAGGGTGGGACCAAAAATACCACCCTATTTCCAGCTGAAAGCTCTTACTGCAAGTAACTAAATCTGAGGAGAGGCATTTCAAGTTTTCAACTTGGGGAGGAGAAAGGCATACAAAAACAAGGAAACTACCAAAAGTCAGCCCTCCACATTTTTACTACAGCAAACATGATAATTTTATACCAAACCAAATCATATACAGTCAAAGCCCTCCACATTGGCAGGTTGTACCTTCATGGATTTCACTGTTTCAGGAAATTGTTACAAACTGATTTTTTAAAAAAAAAAAACTATTATTGTTACTATAGAGTTAGAAGGTCCTGCAGTGTAAGGAACACCTGAACTATGAACTTTGCTTTTGCCACTTTACGAGGAGCAAAACAAAGAAAGTTATTTTTGTCTCCTGTAGTCCCTTGAAGTGCCAAAGACACATAAAGCACACATTGCCATACAAAGAACTCAGAAAAGGAATCCAAGACCAGGATTACAATGATGTGAGATATTATACATAGTCTTACATTAATGTCTATGTGCCACAGAGTACAAAAGATAATATCAAGGGAGTAAATACGTAACACCTTGTTTTAAATAAGCTATTACTGTTCTACCGGAAAATATTCCATACTGCATTATTGCCCATTTTTCTTGAAAATAAAAAAAAAAGGTTTGGAAAAAAAATAGGTAAATTTTTTTCTCCAAATATTTTGCTTTTTCTATCCAGGCCTTCAAGTCTCTAATTTTAGTTCTATTTTCAGCTAAGTTTTTTAAACAAATATTTTTATTAAGTCTATTTCTCAAAATATGTAAAAGACATACATATACAAATGAACAAACAAACAATGCAACAAAAGAAGCAAAAAAACCCTACACTACAAACTACACTATACCACAAAAGCACACAACTTTGACTTGTGACTCCCTCAAGCACAGTCATCAACGAAAGCTTACTATACTTCTTCTAAGTTCTTCCTAACAGCCTTTACTTAACTAATCTTAACTAGAAATGTAGTTCAAACAAGTAATTGTTATATAGTTAAAATATTTATATAGCAATTAGTTATTTGAACTACATTTCTACTCATCTTCATATTTTTGCCTAATTTTCATCCTATGGCTTTGGGGACAGGTGTTGATGTGGGCCCAACTAACACATTTGGGCATGTTTTGTGGGTGATTTTTCACTCCCCCCTGCGAACGTATATGGCGGGAGGTGGGACTGGATGATCCCTTTGCTTTCTTCCAACTCTTTGATTCTGTGATTCTAAATACCTGGAAAGGGGCTTGGACCACAGTCAGTTCTTTCCCCACCTGTCCTCCACCTGAATGGAAGGGAACTGCTCTCAAACCGTGTGGAGGTTCAGAGGAGGTTCTCTGGTAGGGCATGCAGGTGAAGGTTGAAAGAGAAGGGACATGACTCACCTCTTGCCACATGGGATGTAGGAACCATTGGCTTGCTGGCCACAGTGTCCCTTGAGGTCTCCTCTGCTGTTCAAAGAGCTCACACAGGCATCAGAGACGGGGACAGAAGCTGCCAGAAGAGAGAGGGAGGCACAAAGTTGAAACAAAATTTGTACCATGACAGGCAGATAGCCAGCCAAGCAATGAAACAGTTCTGGCCTCCTCTGGACAGCTCACATTTTACCTGTGCATGCTCTGCAGAAGATTAGCTTACCTGGGCCCCAGAGCTCCTGACACTGGCTCAGGTAAGTGGGGCAGGTCCCGCCATAGCAGACAGCTTTCCCTCCCTTGCACGGTGTGCCATCCTGCTTGTGGACATTGGTGGGACAGCGTGGGGAGGCCCCATCACAGAATTCAGGGAGATCGCATTCATTCTGGGGCCCACGGCAGAGGAATCCAGCACTGTGCAGCTACATGAGAGTGGCAGGAAGGGGAAGGGGAGTGATGAGAGAGGTTTTGTGTATGCACACCTTATGTAATATTTAAAACCACAAATACACCCTTCATACAAAAAAGGGAAGTACAACTGGGCATCTATTTCCTGAAAACATCCATAAATCATCCGATTCGGCCTCAGAGGTTCAAGGCAAAGGCAAAAACTGTGGACCAAGAGTGAGGATTGAACTCAGCCTGAGGAGGGCCACATTCTGGTAGGGCATGGGGCCAAAAGCAATGGAGGTGGGGCCAAAAATGCTAGTCTACACCTGGCCCTCCACATTTGTAGGTTTAACTTTCACAGATTTGATTAATTTGCAAGTTTCTTCAACCGTTGCCCCCTCTACTTCAGGCTCTTCTTTTCCAGGGGAACCTTCCCCTCTTGGTGGCTCCAATTAGGCCATGCGGTCCTTTTAAAACCTTGGCCTCTCCTCCTCCCCCACCAACTGTTGCCTGGACAGCTAAGGATCGCCTGCAGTCCAACTTCTCAGCACCACAAGGCCTCTCCCGATGCCCACACACGCACCCAAGGAAGGAGATGGGTGAGAGAGAGGAAATGTAGGGCCACCACGCCAACCCACTTCCTCCTTCCCTCTCCCTTCCCTGACCTGGTTTGGAGCCTGGGTGTAATTCTCCCCACCATGCCTTAGCCACTTCCCACACTCACACATTTTGATATTTATAATTTTTTCAACTTTTGTGGCAGTCCTGCCTTTCTAACCCTCATGAATGCGGAGGGCTAACTGTATGCTGTTTCACATCAGTTACTGTGTTCTTAATAAAAACCTTTTTTAAAAAAGGTAGGGGGTGGCAACTTGCAGAAGCTGCGAAGCCATCTAACAATGGCGTGATGGGGAAACTCTAGATTGGATCAAGAGCCCTGGACCACAAACCTGGAAGAGCCAAATTTGGCCTCAGGTCCTGTGGTTTCTCATCTCCTTTGCATGCCAACAATTTAAAGGAGTCTTTAAAAATATAACAATAAAAATTTTTGAAAACAAAAAGGTCCATTTCCCCTCAATCTGGTACCCTTTTAGGTAGGTTACTGCATGTTTTTGGCAGAAGTTGGTTTCTGAAGTTATTTGGAGATTTGTGAAAGGTAAAACCAGGCCCCTTTTGGGTGGGAGAGAGGGTCAACAAATGGAGGGATTATTTCCCAGCTTCATCTGCTGTGGCACATTACCTTGCACTTGTGGCAACAGGCTCCTCCCGTGGCACACTGGGCTCCTGGCATCAGCTTGCAAGAGGTTGCGTTGCAACATGGGTCTTTGCACTCCTGAGGGGATGGGATATGAGAGAAAAGGAGAGAGAAGTGAAGTATTAATGGTGGAAAATCCAGTAGCCTACTGAGTTCTGTTCATGCTGTTACTCTTCTTACGTTCTTATATTGCTGGGACAAAACCAGTTACTCAGTCAGTTAGTTAGTTAGTTAATGATCCAGTTATTACAGGAATCAGGAAGCCCCCATCTTTTGATGCCCCATTATCTGATGGCTTGCGCTTCTGATGCTTCCAAATTAAGGACAAGTTCCATTAATTTGACAGGGGTTCTCTTCTTTCATCAGCAATTCTTGCCTTCAGAGGCTCACCTGGAATTGCTCGCGTATGTGTACTGCTTGAATAGCAAGCTGAGAGGGGTAAAAAAGGTGCTAAGCCAGCTGAGAGACTTTGCAAGCAGCACACGCACAGTCGGTCCCAAGTGAGCCTCCATAAGTCCTTCATGCTCCCTACAGTACAGTCCATGGGTTTTGCTTTTCAACCAATTCCATTTTCTGACAAAGTTCCAGTCCCTAATCTGTGGGATCCATGGCAACTTGCAACAAGATTTAAACAAGACAGAGCTAAAAATCTGATGAACACAAAACATTAACACACCATTCAACAAGCAATCATCTTAACATACAGTTAATTTTTGAAAGTATAAAATAATTTCAAAATGTGACAATATAACAAAAAATACAGCACATACACATTAAAAGAGACTCCCTGAAACCAAATCATCATCAAATGCCTATTTTAAGAGAAAAGTCTGGAAGGAAAAGCAGAGAGGAGGGCTGGCCCAGTCTCCTGTGGAAGAAAATTGCACCGCCTAGGAGTCTGGGAGTGGCCACCAAGGAGGCCCCACTGGACAGGCCTCACCAGAAAGCCCTCCTTTGAGGATCCTGGAAATACGACTGCTAAAATATGACTGTTAAAAAGGAATGGTTCCTAGAGTAAAGCAAACCTGATCTCTCCCTAGAAGCCAAGATGACTGAACTGAAGCTACTGTACTTTGGCCATATCATGAAGAGACAGGACTCACTAGAGAAGACAATAATGCTTGCTAAGAGAGAAGGCAGCAGGAAAAGAGGAAGACTGCATTACAGATGAAGAGACTTAGTCAAGGAAGACACGTCTCTCAATCTGCAAGACCTAAACAGGGCAGTTGATGACAGGGTGGCCCGGAGGTCTCCCATCCTTAGGTTGCTACAGGTCAGGTCAACCTGATGGCAGCTAATAGCAACAAGCTTTTCCATTCCAAACCATGGACTCAGCCTGCTGGTGTCTTCCTCATTTCCCTCGATGGTATATTTTTGACCACCTAAAGGAAAGCCAGTGTAACTTGGCAGTTGAAGGTACTGCTCTGATATTTGGGAGATCAAGACTGATGTCCCTAGTGAAGTATAAAACTCACTAGCTGATCCTGGGTCCTCTTCTCCCATCATCCCCAAGAAAAGTTTGTTGGCAGGGGAACAAAACATCCCTCCCAAAACAGATTACTGAGCATGCTCAGTGACTACAGCTGAATGTGGGGGAAAAGAGAGAATCACCAGGGAGGGAGAATGGAATGAAAGAAGACACAGGATGGAAGAGGACATGGCTGGCTGGCATTCTGCCCTGCAACATTTTGTTTTATTTCCCCCTTGTATATTCTGTGTTAAATCAACAAAGGAATGAGTCCCAGACCACATTTGGGCAGCAAGACCATCTAAGGAAAGTAGGACTTGGGTATCAAAAAGAAAAGAAAGGAAAGGAAAAACTTTTTTTCCTACCAGCCTGAGGCCACAATCACATTCCTCTCCAGCTTCCACAAGACGGTTCCCGCAGCGGGAACCCACCAGCCGTCCTGGTTCCGGCACATCCCAGAGGCACCAGACCCGATTGCTCTGAAGGATCTCTTTGACTTGCCGATGAGTGCAAACACTGAAAGTCAATCCAGGCATTATCCTAAGGAAGAGAGGACAGCAAAATGTTTGAGTGTTTCCGAAGCCCTTTATGATAGCTGTCTTCAAATATCTGAACAGCTGTCATGTACATACAATGAGATCTTCTTCTGGGATGGTATTTAAGCAGTATTTAAACAGAAAGTACAGAGTGAGAGTTACATGCCAATTACAAGATTCTTGCAGGGAGACTGACTTCAACTGCAAGATTCCTACATGGAGACTGACAGGGATACTTGAGTTACAAGATTCCTGCAAGGAGACTGATAGAGACACTTTAGTTACAAGATTCCTGCAGGGGTGGACTATAGCTTTTATTAATAAAATGTCTATCCCACCTTCCCTCTAGTAAGTTCAAAGTAGTATACAAGATATTCTTCCACCTTTAGCCTCGCAGCAAACTTGTGAGGAATTTCTGGCATTTCTTGGACATGCAACACAGAGAATTTCCTCTCAGCCACTGCTATAGACTGTGTGTGTGTGTGCGTGTACCAGTGTATGCATTCATTCATTCATATATAATAGAGAGAAACAGAGAGGGAGACATATATGCATGCACATAAGTGTATGAATTCATATACATACCACACACACACACAACTCTATGAACCTGAAAGGAGGCAGATTTTGCATGAACATCAGGAGAAGCATCTTAACAGTAAGCGTCATTTGGCAGTGGAATGGATATCCTGGAGGTATTTAAGTGGTGTAGAGGTGGGCAACTATCAGAGGCTAGGGAGCTTCACTGGATAGCTCACCTTCTGGATAGCTCAGAGGGTTACGGAAAAATACAGTGAGTCAGAAAAATATAGTGAGCCCTCCAGTTTTGCATGGGTTTAGGGGGCAAGATCCTTGCAAAAGTGGAAAAAACAAAAATAAAAATAAAATAAAAATCTCTTACCTGGGAACACTTCTCTAGGAATCTCTAGGTCCTCCAGCATGACCCTTTGGTCAACTTCTGGCAGAAGTGGGCCACAGAGTCATGTTGGAAGACCAAGTAATACCTAGAGAAGTGTTCTCTCTAAGAACTTCTAGGTCCTCCAGCATGACTCTGTCTCCACTTCCTCCATAAGCTGACCATAAAATTGTGCTGAAGGACGTGGATATTCCTAGAGAGGACATTTTCTTTATGGCAGGGTCAAATATAGTAAATTTTAAAAATCAAATTAATTTTTTTAAAGAACCTGAAGATAATTAAATCTGTGAGTCCTGAACCCACAAAAGTAGAAACTGTAAACAAATAAGTTCTTTTAGACCCAACTTCCAATTCATTTTCCATTAGAAAAAAGGCTTCTCCTGGCCTTAAAACAGTTCAGGACTCCATAAAACACAACAAGAGTGTCCCCATCACCCCTCTAGGCAGCTTTTGGGAGCAAAATGTGGGCCCCTGGAGGACTCTGGGAGCCAGCAAAATATCCCGTGGGGTTTGCTTTTCCCATCCCTGAAGGAGAAGCTGGACAAGCATCTATGAGGGATTCTGTGGGCTTATTTCACGTGGCAGATCCTTCACTGAGTATGGAGTTTTACAAGTTGAACCTCCCTTACCCAGAAACCCGAGATCCGAAAACCTCTGAAAACTGTAATTTTTTGCCTCCAGCTGCCCACCAGCTGGCAGCATTTCACAGATCCTCAGACTCTCCCCAGTCGTGCCTCTCATACACAACACAGGTAGCAAACGAACAAGACACGAGGCTATTCCAAAAAAGGTCTGTTGTTGTTCTAGTGTGTGACACAGCCTAGGTCACCTCGTGTGTTTCCACAGCTCAGCAGGGAACTGAACCCTGGTCTCAAAGGTCATAGTCCAACGTTCTAACCACTACGCCACACTGGCTCTGTATTCCTAATTCCAAAATTTTTAAAAAAATCCAGAATATGGAACACTTCTAGTCCCAAGCATTTTGGATACAGGGAGGCTCAAACTGTACTACAGGACCACTAAGAACAATTCCAAATTTCTGGGTTAAACCCAATTTTAGTCCCAGCTAGAGCAGACCCGTTGAAATCAGTGAGAATTATGTAGGTGGTGACTAGACATTCCTTTCAACAGTGCACTTCAGCTGGCATCAAACTCAAATGTAGCCCTTTGATCTTAGCCAAAGCTTAGAAAAATTACATGGATGTTGGCTGTACTGTCAGAGCTGTAGTCCAAAAAATTAACTTTGCTAAGATGTGACCCAAGTCTGATCTTAGCAATTCTGTAACCCTGCTATCCTGACAGTCTAATTAGTTAAATATATATATATATATATATATATAGAGAGAGAGAGAGAGAGAGAGAGAGTATGTTTAATTAGTATAAAACAGAAATCACATACAATGACTGGATAAGGCCATGTGGAAAAGGAACTGACTGGAAACGCAGGTCAGAGACGACCTCAGAGCATGGCTGAGTTCAACTTAACGGCTCTTGCAAGGAGAACAAAAGGAATCTCCTTAGAAGAGCAAAACCCCCTGTGGTTTGCATAACCTCTGGAAAACCAAGCCATAAAAACTGGCTACCCACTTAATTTGACACCCAGTTGTTGGAAAATTCCAAGAAAGATTGATAACGCTGGGTCAGGAAAACAGGAAGATTTCAAACAAACCCATAATTGCACCATCCTCACCACTTATCCCTTTCCTGAACCCTGATTACACTGCCATAAAAATCTTTTACCCCATCTGCCTGATTTGGCCATTTGTCCTTTCTCAGGAAAAGGGTCTGCCCCCCCACCCCAGGCATACTTATAATTGCATTCCCTTTCAGAGCCCTGGCTAGGCTTTTTCTCACTCTTGATAGCTTTTCTCTCTCTTTTCTGTCGCTGGCTGGCTCTCTCTTTCTTTGTCTGCCAATTTGTCCCTGTGTTTTCCCAAAACAGCAGCCTTCAAGATCAAGTGTAGTATATTCACTTTGTCCCTTTAACTCTTCCCTCTCTTAAGAGCTTCAATTCAGTAGTCCTTGTGTGCCTCTGTGAGTGAATGCTTTGTGTGTGAATGAGTAAACTTTGCCTATTCTACCAAATAAAGGACCATTTAAAAGGACACTTGACTTCTCTCTTTCTCATGCAGTCTGACCCTGTAAATGTAGGATAAAAGATCTTGCTGCATTGCCCTGCCTTCCATTTTGTCAAGTTGTGCTCTGCTAACTTCCCCAACCTTAATAAAATCCAGGTGTTCCCCAAGGACCCCAGTAGCCAGGGTAACAATTCAACCTGTCCTCTTCCTGACCGTGTTTCCCTGAAACACACACTCACACTCACCCCATGGGTGGCTCCATGATACAGCTGCGGCCCGGGGGGAGGTTGGGGCTGGATCCATCACACCCACAGTTGGCACTGTCATGGCTGAAACCAAGGTTGTGGCCTAGCTGGTGGGACAGGGTGGAGGCCATCACTAGTGGGCTGACTGAGTGATCCTGCAGTGGGAACAAGAGAGATGAAGAAGAGTAGCATATCAGGAACAGACCTTGGGAAAAGTTACTTTTTGGACAACAACTCCCAGAATCCTCCAGCAGAGCATGGCAACTGATGCATGTGGGATTTGTACCCCCAAAAGTTTACTTTTCCAAGCCCTCTAATGGTAGGAAGGTAAAAATTCATCCAATAGAGGTTTTGGCCTACAGTTTTCCCACTGGGACATTCTAATAGTCCAAATTTTTTTTTCCCAAACCCTGGATAATTTGTACACCCTTCCCTAGGACATCAGCTTTTGTTAGTTTCTTAGCTTTTCTATAGCTACAGCCTCTCCTCTCATAGAGTGGCAGTCAAGAAAGCTAATGCCATTGCCAATTGACTGCATCAACAGGAGCATGGTGTCTAGACTGAGGAAAGTAATAGTACCACTCTATTCTGCTTTGGTTATATCTCATCTGGAATACTGTGTCTAGTTCTGGGCTCCTCTTTTCAAGAAGGAGATTGACAAGCTGGAACACATCCAGAGGAGGGTGACCAAAATGGTGAAGGGTCTGGAAGCCATGAAGTCCTATGCAGAGAGACTTAGGGACCTGGGGATGTTTAGTCTGCAGAAGAGAAGGCTAAGAGAGGACATGACAGCCATGTTTAAATATTTGTTGGGATGTCATATCAAAAAGAGAACAGGCTTGTTTTCCACTGCTCCAGAGACTAGGACAAGGAGCAATGGATTCAAACTAACAGGAAAATAGATTCCACCTGGATCTCAGGAAGAACTTCCTGATGGTCAGAGCTGTCTGGCAGTGGAATCTGCTGCCTCAATGGAGTGTGGTGGAGTCTCCTTCTTTGGAGGTGTTTAAACAGAGGCTGGATGGTTATCTCTCTGGAGTTCTTTGAAAAGTGTTTATGCATGGCAGGGGGTTGGATTGGATGGTCCCTGGGGTCTCTTCCAAATCTATTATTATAGAAGGTTGATGCCTCCCTGAAGGCTTAATTACTGGCAGTGAAAACTTTAAACTCAGAAGAGGTGATAGACCCTCCTTCTGCCCCAACTGCCATTGCCCTGGCCTTGGAGGGAGAGGAGAAGAGGCAGGCACAGCTCCATCATGCCTGAGCCCAGAAGCAGACAGAAGGCCCTCCATCCATCCCAGCTGCCACTATCTTGGTCTTGAAAGGAGAAAAGAGCAGCCAGCATCTGCTGGGCTCAGTCCCATTCCCCCAATGCCATTCCCATTTCCTTATGTGTCGCATCTTATTTAGATTGTAAGCCTGTGGTCAGGGAACTGTCTAATTAACAATTTGTAAGCTGCTCTGAGAGCCTTTGTGGCTGAAGAGCAGGGTATAAATATTCTAAATGAATGAATGGATGAATGAATGAACATGCGGACATTTCTGGCTCCACTCTTTCTGTCTTTGGCCCCATTAACCACAGTAAAGCAGCCCACAGGAGCATCTTGGAAACTGAGTTTGGCCCTCAGTCTGACAAGGTTTCCTGCCCCTCCTTTAAGGCAAGGCTGGGCAGGGTGTGGCGCATGGGTCATATGCAGGTCCTGGGGCCCATGCGGTGGCCCCTGGAACCCTCCAAAGCCTACAGGCCCTTCCCAAAAAATGCTAAAATAATTTTGTTCTGGGAATTCCTTCAGTTAACATCAGCTCAAGACCATTGCCAAATGTTGCAGCTTTGCTACCTCAGACCCCCAACTCTCCCACAATGTTTAACCCCCTTTGAGCCAAAAATCAGCTGAAGATGAAACCATAAGTGACACTGCATCTCTCCCACTCAGGTCGAAGACACCATGCTGGCACTAGTGGTGGGTTCAGGGAGAAAAATGCCCCGTACTCCCTCTACAATTGCCCACTCCTGGCATCCTCCAAGTATTTTTGAAAACTCCCATCATCCCCAATCTCAAGCCATGCTGATTGTGGCTGATGGCAGCTGTAGTCCAAAACCATTCAGAAAGCCAAACATTTTCCCACTGTTGGGTTCAAATGAAGTACCAGTCCCACCACACCTTCCCAGGTGTGGTACAAAGCTGGATTGAGCCCTGAACCCAGATAGAAACAAAAAAGATTACTTTGGGCCAAGAGGGAATATGTTTTCAGACTCTGCTTTCAGCCCAGCTGCATAGCAGTAGTCTGGTCAGATGGACAAACTTTATTTGAAGCATCAGCATATTTACAGAATTTTCAGCATTACATGAACAGTCTTCATGACCATTCTAGAATAAGAGTCACCCTTCCTGTAAACAAATGGATATTCTCAGAGTAGGACAGTCAGTTTCAAAACTGTTCTTGCTGCCTTTTCTTATGGCACAACTCTAGGCACAGTTCTTGCAGTTAGCAGTTTGCAAGAAGTCAGTAAGACAAAGACTTTTTAACCCAAAGAATGGCTTGTTTAGAATTGCTCAGGCACTCAGAAACAAAAGAGTAAATGGTTGAAAATCTTTTTGTGCTCAACACCCACCACTGGCCAAAGGACATTAACAAATTCCTAAAGACATCCAGACAGTGGACTCCCCAGCTTGTAGCTCTCCTTCTACATCACCCCAGCCCTCCCAAGAAATCAGGGTGTCCTCACTTACCATACTGATCCCGCCTGAGCGCTTGGAGCAGATGGAACCCTGGGTGGATGCCCCAAACATGCCACCGGTGAACGGGGAGCCCCTAATGGCGAAGGAAGAGAGGCAAAGACACTCAAAGGAAAGAGAGGGTACACATATGAACATTCATCCAAATGCACAAAACACAGCTTATCTGTATACACAGAGAACACCAGGAAAGACAATCCCACTCACAAAAGGGGCTCCTTATAGGGCACTGCACTCTGATGGCCCTGCCCATGAAAGTCTATGCCCTGCCCTTTGCAACAGCCACACCCACAGCACAGTCACTTATGGACATGGTGGCGGAGAGGAAGCGATTTGTCCTGGGCAGCAATGTTTTTGGGGTGTCCCGGCCCATAGCCATGCCCCTGCATGCCCTGGCCATGCCCCCACAAACCATAGCCCTGCCCCTGAGCATGGTGACCACATCCCTCATGCCATAGCCCCCTCGTCCCCCCTCCACACACTCCAAGCTCCGCCACTGCCACAGCATCAGATTCAAGGACCAACTCTTAAGGCTTCATCCAGAGCAAGGTTTTTGAAGGCTTTATCCTGTCACTGCCACTGAGTGGCATAATTGTGAAGTGCAAGTGCTCACTATAACAGCCCCACAACCACCCCTCCAGGAAAAGTCTAAAAAGATACAGGCAGCAAGGTTGATCCACACTGAGAAGCCAAACACCCCAAAGAGACAAATAAGTATGAAATTAATTTTTGGCAATGAGCTAACAAGACAGGAAGAACAATTCGAACTGGAGCTTAAATAAGCTCAGATATTGAACTCAAATGTAGATTTCCACGTGTGACTTTAGGACTATTTATTAGAACTGAAGCTATTCCTAGTATATGTGCTTATACGTTGTTATACTACTGTACTGCCTGTAGGCTTCTGCTGTTGCATATTATTCCCTATGTTCTTCATGGTATGACCGTCCTGTTAATATTCTGTTGATAATTGTTTGGAATTCTTATTTTGATTCCACTTTGATTTTAGTCCTGGTTTGGGGTGTTTTGCTTGTTTGGAGATCCCCCTAGTTTTCCTGTGATCCAGATCAACAAACCATCCTGAACCAGACTTTTGTGAAGGTAAAGGTCTTAACTGGTCATTTGAGACAAGGCTGTACTAGAATACTGTACATACTCACGTACAAGTCTAGAAATTTTAGTCAAAAAACTAACCCAAAAAACCTGGGTTGACATATCCACAGGTCAGCATAAGTACTGTACCTTAACTGTTATCAAACTCTTATTTTAACTCTGAGTAGACTGGTGGCAGGCTAGAGCTTTGTCCTGGGGGAACCTTAAAGCACTGATCTCCTCTATTTTCTCCGCCATGGCACCTCTTCTGGCCTTTTTGAATACCTGGGTGGGAAAATGGCACTAGTGGCAGTGGCTCTTGGTGCTTCCCCTCAGAGGAACACCAAGAGAGTACAGGAGGTTGATGCTTCTTTTAGGTGCTCCTTGTACTGGACTAACTCACCTTTCGCCACTCTCCTCAGAGAAGCGGATAGTTCCTTTTGTTGATAAGCATTAATACTGTACCTTAACGTTTGTCCAAAAAAGAACCATCCCCTTCTCCGAGGAGAGTGGTGAAAGGCCTTTTTGAATGCTGGGTGGCAAAATGGTGCGGCTGGCCTCCTAAGCTGGTGCTAGCAACTTCCCCCCTCCATGGAATGACCCTTAATTCATCATGGGTCATATCAAGGCCTGTAATTCTGGTCCCAGAACCTGACCTTTATACATGAGATTGACTTTATACACAGCACTTTGCTGTATAACAGGAATAACTCACAATCATATATTTGTTATCTTGAAAACCAGTTTCCCTGCCAGCAATGCAAGGGTTGCACAATGGGGAATCTGGAGTTGGGGGGCAGACTGACCTGTTAATTAAAAAAAATCCCAGCTCTTGGACCCTGTGAGTACTGATTCCACTGCACCACCGATACCACTCCCTCCAAGGACCTTCTGGTCAGTCCCAGCAGAGACCCAACCTCACCAGCAACGTACATGATGAGCTGGACGCTGTCATGAGGTATCCGGGGAAGCAGATCTTTTTCCCTCCACTGCAGAAACTGCTCCAGCACCTCCCGATGAGACCCAACTGTTGACACGAGGTCCCGCTCATTCCAAATTTCAACGCCAACAAGTGCCACCCGCAGACCCAGCGTCCGATAAAACTGAGCAGGGGAAAGGATCAGGTTTAAGAAAGAAAAGAGTCAAAGAGAGGTTTTTTTTCTGCAGAGTTTTGATGCCAAATTATTTATTAGTTACTTAATATCTGACCTCCCTTCTCACTGATCTCAAAGAGGTAGACACATCTTACCCTGTAAGATAGAGCAGGTTGAGAGAGCAGCAAGAAGGTTGACTCAGTTTGCAGACTGGGCTCCCCTTCTCCTTATTTTAGCTTTACAACAACCCTGTGATGTAGGGCAGGCACAGAGAGCAACTTCCTAATCCCAGATTGCATTTTTTGCCCTGCTGTTCCAATTAAAAAAGGTAGGAAGTGACTTTATACCAGCAGAGACCACTGACCCATCTAGCTTAGTACTGTTTACCCTAAGCTGGAGTGATTCTCCAGAGTACGAATGTAAGTTTCTAAGTATTTTTTTTTCTCTTGCAAGCAAGAATGAAGAATTTCAAGAGTTTTCTCCCCCTGTGGAAGGACTATGAAAGCTTTTGTGCATATTTCAAAAGCTTATCATGTTTGCCAAACTGGTTTGTAGTAGAAAAAAAAAAAGTACATCTAGACACTTGAAAAGATCAATCCATCACTTGGAGAATTTTTGTACTGTGAGAACTTTTTTCCTTGAAAAATGTATCTGTGCAAAAAAAACTGCTTTGTGTGTATTTACAACAAAATAAATACAATTTGATAGGCATCACTGAGACCTGGTGGGATGAGTCTCATGATTGGAATATAGGAATAGAGGGGTATAGCCTATTTTGTAGAAACAGACCAAACAAGAAAGGAGGAGGAATAGCCTGGTATGTCAAGGATATTTTCACCTGTGAAGAGATCCAGGACTTACATCCAGAAAGCCAGGTCGAGAGCATTTGGGTAAGAATTAAGGCAGCGAGAAACAATAGGGATATTCTGGTGGGGGTTTACTACAGACCTCCACCCCAGGCTGAGGACTTGGATGACGCCTTCCTCAACCAAATGACTGCACATTCACAGAGGAGAGATATAGTAATAATAGGAGATTTCAATTACCCAGATATATGCTGGCAGTCAAACTCTGCCAAGACAGCAAGGTCCAGCAAGTTTCTTGCTTGTCTTGCAGACAACTTCATGGTCCAGAAGGTGGAAGAGGCCACAAGGGGATCAAATATTCTAGATCTGATCCTGACCAACAGGGATGACCTTGTTAATGAGGTAGAAGTGGTTGGATCTTTAGGGGGGAGTGACCATGCCCTGTTGGAATTTGGCATTCAGTGGGAAGGAGAAGATACGGGTAGCCAGACACTCATCTTAGATTTTAAAAAAGCGGACTTCTGTAAACTTAGGGAGCTGCTGGCTGGAATTCCGTGGTCAGGAATAGTGAAAGGGAAAGGAGTTCAGGAGGCATGGGAGTTCCTTAAAAAGGAGATACCGAAGGCACAGTCTAAAATTGTGCCAATAAGGAGGAAAAATGGAAGGCATCTGAAGAAACCAGAATGGTTGACTAAAGAACTCTCAGCTGAGCTAAGTGTTAAGAGAAACATGTATAGGAAATGGAAGAAGGGGGAAACCACCAAAGAAGAATTTAAGCAAGTAGCCAGGAGATGTAGGGAGGAAGTCAGAAAGGCTAAAGCACAGAACGAACTTAGGCTGGCCAGAGACATTAAAAAAAATAAAAAGGTTTTTTTTAAATATGTCCGTAGCAAAAGGAAAAAGAAGGAGACAGTAGGGTCGCTGCGCAGAGAAGATGGCAAATTCCTCACAGGGGGAAGAGAAAAGGCAGAACTACTTAACACCTTCTTTGCCTCCGTTTTTTTCCCAGAAGGATACAAGCACTCAACCTGGCAGTTGGGGAGCAGGGGAGGAAGCAGTGGAAATGAGGCACATAATAAGTAGAGAGGTGGTACAGGAATACCTGGCCACATTGGATGAATTCAAGTCTCCAGGGCCAGATGAATTGCATCCTAGGATATTAAAAGAGCTGGCAGAGGTCATTTCGGAATCGCTTGCTATAATCTTTGAGAAATCTTGGAGGACAGGAGAAGTTCCAGCAGACTGGAAGAGAGCAAATGTTGTCCCCATCTTCAAGAAGGGAAAAAAAGAGGACCCAAATAATTATCGCCCAGTCAGCCTGACATCAGTACCCGGAAAGATCCTGGAGCAGATCATTAAGCAGTCAGTCTCTAATCATTTAGAAAGCAACGCGGTAATCACGAGAAGTCAACATGGATTTCTCAAAAATAAGTCATGCCAGACTAATCTTATCTCTTTTTATGATAGAGTTACTAGCTTGATAGATGAAGGGAATGCTGTGGATGTAGCATATCTCGATTTCAGTACGGCCTTCGACAAAGTCCCCCATGACATTCTTGCAACAAAGCTAGTAAAATGTGGGCTGGACAGGGCTACTGTTAGTTGGATTTGTAATTAGTTGACCGACCGAACCCAAAGGGTGATCACGAATGGCTGCTTTTCATCCTGGAGAGAAGTGACTAGCGGGGTGCCACAGGGTTCTGTCCTGGGCCCAGTGCTGTTCAACATTTTATCAATGACTTGGATGAAGGAATAGAGGGCATGCTCATCAAATTTGCAGATGATACCAAATTGGGAGGGGTTGCTAATACGCCAGAGGACAGGATCAAAATTCAAAATGACCTGGATAGATTGGAGAGCTGGGCCAAGGCGAACAAAATGAAATTCAACAGAGAGAAGTGTAAGGTCCTACACTTAGGTAGAAAAAATGGAATACAGAAATATAGGATGGGGGTCACGTGGTTGGATAGCAGTACGTGTGAAAGAGATCTAGGAGTCTTCATAGACCACAAGCTGAACATGAGTCAGCAGTGTGATGAGGCAGCCAAGAAAGCCAATGCAATTCTCGGCTGCATCAATAGGAGTATGGTGTCTAGATCGAGGGAGGTACTGGTACCACTCTACTCTGCTTTGGTTAGACCCCATCTTGAATACTGTGTCCAGTTCTGGGCACCCCAATTCAAGAAGGATATTGACAAGCTGGAGCAAATGGTGAGAGGCCTGGAAGACATGCCCTATGAGGATAGACTTAGAGAGCTGGGTATGTTTAGTTTGCAGAAGAGAAGGCTAAGAGGGGACATGATAGCCATGTTTAAATATTTGAAGGGATGCCACGTAGAGGAAGCAGAGGGCTTGTTTTCTGCTGCTCCAGAGACCAGGACAAGGAGCAATGGATTCAAGCTTCAGGAAAGGAGATTCCACCTGAACCTCAGGAAGAACTTCCTGACAGTCAGGGCTGTCCGGCAGTGGAATCTGCTGCCTCGGAGTGTAGTGGCGTCTCCTTCTTTGGAGGTTTTTAAGCAGAGGCTAGATGGCCATCTGTCAGGATTGCTTTGAGGGTGTTCCTGCATGGCAAGGGGTTGGACTGGATGGCCCGTGTGGTCTCTTCCAACTCTACATTTCTATGATTCTATGATTCTATGTGTGTGTGTTTATGACTTGTTTATTTAGCTTTGCTTATTTATCTAGCATTTTCCCATGTGCTGAGGCTCCCGAGTGATGAACTAACCATTGGAAAAAATTAAAACATAGGAAAAAATGAATTTTAAAAGCCAATCTTCTCTTTAAAAATAGGAGTTCAAACAATTTTAAAAGTCAGTTATAGAACTAGTTTTAAAAGGCCATGGCCTGTACAAAATAATAAAGCTTTGGTTGCCTGCCTCAATAGCAGCCTGACCTCCTTTGGGGCAGAGTTGTGCAATTAAGGGGCTGCTGCAGGCAAGGCCCTGTTTTTGCATCCCCACCAACCTCACCTCCAAGGGGAGTGGGATACACAGCAGGGCCCCCACCAAAGGATCCTTTCACTGTATTCATTCAATTTATACCCCACCTTTCCCATATAAACAGGACTCAAGGTGGCTCACGATGGAACAGAAGGAATATAATCAAAGGATAAAAGGAATAAATACCTTTTTTTTAAAAATAAAACACCATTTGAAATTGTTGTTGTGTGCCTTCAAGTCATTTCCAATGTACGGTGAAACTAACATGGGGTTTTCTTGGCAGGATTTCCTCTGAGAGGGATTGCCTTTGCCTTCTCCTGAGGATGAGAACATATGACTTGCCCAAGGTCATCTGGCGGGGGGTTTTATGGCTGAGCAGGGATTTGAACCCAGGTTTCCCAGTTAAACAATACTCTACATTCTTCTACAAATGGACCTTGAACTTGTTTGCAGGTTCTAGCAGGGGAGCACACCTATCATGCACCCTGGACCAAAGAATGGTGTGCTCCTTCAATATGGGATGATTGTCCTCTTCCACCGAGGGGTGCACACGGAGCAGTGAGGGACAAAGGGACACCTGCTCAGCCAACCAGATCAGCTGAATCAAGTATCAATGGGGTGATAGATGTCACAGTCAGATCACCCTCAAATCCCACACTCAGACTAGTACATTGTGCTTGTTCTCTTACTATACACCAGCAAAAGAAAAACAGAGCATCCACCCAGTTTAAAGATCCTCTGGCTGGTTAAACTCTTTCCCAGCTCCAGCCACGGCCAATTTACATCAAGTCATCAGATTGTTTGAAAAGTCATTCAAAGATTAGATAATTTGGACTTTATGCCAACAAAAAAAGGGAGGGGGCTGTCAGGATGGGTGGCTCCTATCATACAGATGCTGGATGTGTATTAGTATATGCCGTAGAATAGCTTCGCTAGCTTAGATGTGGCTACAGTTTGCTAAAGCGCTACCAGGTATCAGTTGCTAATTGCAACTATGTACCTGGTTGGAACTCCTAAGATATTCCAGGGCACCAAATGGTTATTTGTATTATTGTTCATTGTTACAATGCATCCAGGCAAGGGAGAGAAGATCAGAGGGGAGAGCATAAAAGTATCAGGAAGGGGTTATGGGAACTTAACAAGCACAAGATAAAGGGGCAGGAACCTGTTCTGGCTTCAAGGATAAAAGATATGTAAACAGTAGAGGGTCTGGGAAAGTGCTTGTACTGGTAAAATGATGTGAGATTTATGACTTCAACCAACCACTGCTATGCACGCCTACATTTGTATGACAGGGTATAAAATCTGCAACCAACATGCAATAAGTCTGAGCAACTTCTACGGAAGATTGCTGTGTCACTTGCTTTGCTCCAAATAAACACTTCCATTTGAACTCTGAGTGAAATTTGTGAGTGCAAAGTCCCCAGGACATGACAGCGGCTCAGGAGAATTTTCCCATCCCTGGTTCAAACCATTTCGCCCAGTCTTTAGCTACTCACTCCATCCATGTAGCTGGCAATTTCTATCATCCGGGAATGGGTTCGACTGATGCTAGGATCCAACTTGAACTGAAAAGGAAAAGAGAGAAAGAGAGAGAATAATGCTGGATACAGTGAGGAAAACAGGCTACCAAGAAGCCAAAGGGACACTGTCGCCCTCATTCAGGACTGGGCAAACCATCAGTTGAGTTTAACTAGATTTTTCATTGACTTGGTTCCTGATGATGCCAGCAAGTGAGTGAGCTAGGTGGGAAAACAACAACAGGAAAGCCCTCCTTGTTGAGATATAGCAACTTGAGGTTTCAACTTCAAATTGGGAATTCCCTTTATCAGGTTAAATAAAAGCAAACTGAGAGGTACAAATCTGTTTCAACCAGAGAGCTTGCTTAGATCTTAGATCTCTTCCTGGAGAAGGGCTGTGAGGACTGGGTGGGCAGCTGGGTTTCAGGTAGGGTCAGCTAAGTATCTTACCTCTGCCTGGTCAGCCACCATCACCAGCTCCACATATCCTGTCTCAGCCTTTGCTTCCCGCTTGGCCTGGGAGAGAAAGAAAGTCAAAGATGGGGAATTTGGCAGATGGCTGAAATCCAAGAAAAGGCACAGTTTCAAATTTCAGGGTGTGGAGAAGGCAGGATGTGTTTTTAAGTGCTCCTATGCCTTTCCACACATAACTTCTGATTTTACTTTGTAAGGTGGCCTGTTTTATGCTCTGCAGCTAGTTCTATCTTGCTTTTTTCTAAATGGTTGAAATTCTCATTTTAACAAACCATGTCCCACCCAGAGAAGTTTGGTCAATAGATGGTTTAAAAAGTGCAATCAATCAATCAATCAATCAATCAGTCAGTCAGTCAATCAGAGAGAGATTTACTAAAATATATTCATACCATGCAGAGTGCAGATGCCTCTCTCTCCTTCTTGATCAACACCAGAATTTGGGACTACCTGGTAAGATTGGGGGGGCTAGTGGTAGGACATACCATTGCCCACAGAACAGGCAAATCCCATTCTTGTATAACCCCAACAGCCAGCCATGCCCCCCTCCCATCCCTCCGCCTCTCAGCCAACCAACTAGCCAATCATGTCCTCTGACTTAATACTCCATTCCATTCTCCTTCCTCTCCATCCCTTCATCTCTCAGCCAGCCAGCCAGCCATGCCCTCCTGTACAGTACTCCATTCCATTCACCTTCCTTTCAGGATCAGTTTCCCCACCCCATGAGTCAGCCAGGAGTCTTTAGCCACAGAGCACACTCAGCCCTCAGTGACCAATCCTAGTTCCTGCAACTCTAAAGGTTTTCAATTTTAATTAATTAATTTACTTTATTTTTTGATACTACAAACCTGAATTTGCTGATATCCCTCCCATGGGGCTGTCTTCAAGATTTAAGCAATAGCATTCGCATCTGAAGAGCCAGAATGGGGTTATGGTTTGAGCAACGGGCTACAACCTGGGAGACCAGGGTTTGATTCCCTGTTGGGCCATCAACCCACTGGGTGATGTTCAGCACATCACACACTCTCAGTCCCAGAAAAAAATGTACTAGGTTCATCTTAGGGCAGTGATGTAGACTCAAGTCAATTGACTCGGACTCAAGTTGGACTTAAGTCACTTCAGTGACTCGACTCGGCAATAAATGAGATACTGACTCGACTCAAGACTTGTATATTTTTAGTAACTGACTTGCTGCCCTTGATTCAGAAACATAAAACACATTCAACCAGAACAGCAGTTCCATCTCTTTTTGCCCACTGGTCACATGATGATTCATCTCAACCACGAAGTGTGGGTGCATTTCTCAGACGGGAACAGCAAACGGGCTAGGCAATGGGCTTGAGGTCTGCTTCGCAGCCTGTCCACACTGTATATCAGAAGAGCCTTCTAAAACATTTCCTCAGAGCAGAAGACAAGACTCAATCCCAAAACGTAGGGTGCATTTCTCAGAGGGGAATAGCAAATGTGTCAGGCAACAGGCTTGAGGAAGAAGGATCCTTCTTCTAAAGCTTTCGTAGCTTCAGTAATGGGAAGTAAGAAGGGTCCTATTCTCTGCTTCTGAAGCTGCAGACTCTTTCATGCCCATTGACACAAAAGCCTCCAGTCTTGGGAAGGGGGAGTAAGAAAGATCCTATTCCCCATTTCTGAAGTAGCAGCTGGCAAAACTGCAAATGTGGAGGGCCAGCTCTGCTCAAATTTTCAAACCTGACTTTATTCGATTCTGTGTCCAGAAATTCTGGAATGTAGGTTTGGGTATAAAGTTGGCTCCCAGACTTGAGACTTGATTTGAAAGTATCTTCAAGGACTTGAGACTTGGAGTAAAAGACTTAAAGACATCACTGCCTTAGGGTAACCATAAGTTGGAAATGACTTGAAGGCACACAACTATAACAACAACAATTCATGCCTGAACATCAGCTATAGAGGGAATGAGTCTGCTTTTTGTGCTGCTGGGCCCCAGGTTCATTCTCTGTGGCATTTCCATTTATAACAGTGCCCTCCTCTTCCTAGATCTCAGAGTGGCCTCGCATGAAAACAATACTGCTGGCCCTCCACATCTGCAGGTTTAACGTTCGCAGTTTTGATTATTTGTGGATTATTTGTGACCACCTCCATTCCTGCCCCATGCCTTTTTAAGGGGGACTTTTAAGTTTCGTGTTCACAGTCTCTTTGAAAGCTTGGTGAGACCAAGAAAAATTGATGAGAAACTAAAATCATGAGGTGAGGCTTGTAAGTCCCGATTAAAAATAGTGCAGAGCAGCAGCAGAGGTGGCAGAAAGACCTGCCAGCCGCCTTGCAAAGGAACTCTGCTGCCTTGAAGACAAAACTAGGCAAAAAAAGATGGGTCATGCTCCCACCGCAGTCTACAGACATTCACAGTTTTTCCACTTTCTTGGGGGTCCTGCACCCCTCACCCCAGCTGATGTGGATGGACAATCGTATAAACAATTTAAAACATTTCCTGATCAAAACAGAGTAACTAAAATAGAATAAAGATGTATTAAATAAATCACCAGATTAGAACAGCAAGAAAGGCTAAAGCATTTTAAACCATGCATACGTACACTTTAGAAGGGAATACAACTAAGCCCTGAAGTCCTGAATTAGTGTGGGCAGGTATTCAAAACTGCAAAAAGGGACAGCCAAATTCATGACAGGCAGGGTTGACAATCAGGAAGCAGCCTGGTTGGTGTTCTACCTAAATACCAAACAAAAGTATAGTCCTCCCTCCACAGTCACAGGTTTGACCTTTGTGAATGTGATTATTTGCAAAGCACATGCATGCCCCCTTCTCTTCCCATTCCCTTTCTTTTTGCCAGGCACTGAGAAGAAAGGCAAGTGTGACCAGGCAAAAGGCAAGGGAATTCAGACACACAGGGAACTTCCTTCTCCCCTCCAGTGCCTCCCCCTCCCATGCCCTTGCCTTTGGCCCCAGCACAGAGGCTGCATGCCAAGGGACATGTCAAAGGAAGCGGGGGGACGGCACACGTGCATCTTTCTTTTCTTCCTCTGGTGTTCCTCCCTCCCATTCCCTTGCCTTCAGCCCTGGCATAGAGAACACACACTGAGCCAAAGGGCAATCGAATGGGAGCAAAGGCACATGTGTGTGTTTCTTCTCCCCTTCAGTGCACCCCTCCCATTCCCTTGCCTTTTACCCAGGTGTGGAAAAGGAAGGCTTGTGTGCCAGGGCAAAAGGCAAGGGGATGGGGGGGTGCCCTGGAAGGGAATGGGAGGGAGAGAGTGAGGGGGAATTATTTGCAGTTTTTCTACTTTTACGAATGTTCTGTGCTCTAAGCCCTCATGAAAGTGGAGGGGCTACTGTACTGGTTTCAGTTAACACAGCCACTATACAAATTAGTATACTGTCGAGACTTATAAATGACACGATACATACATTTCAGTCTTTATGAAGGGCCCACACCCTCAAAATATGGGATTTTTTTTTCCATCCTGCTTAGTCTATATAAAAAGAAAAGTTTTCCAACAAGGGAATGTCCTTTATAATAAGGGGCAAACTTTCTATCCCTCAATTAAAGGATGGCTCCTGGCAACCCTAGCTTGAATAAAAAGCTGTTTCAACTTGGTACCCAATAAAGACCAATGTCAGTGCCAAGTGAGTCTCCATTAATAGGTGCTACAACAAAGAAGGCCCTCTCCCATGTCCCCTTGTGATGCGCTGTCCCCACTGGTGGCACACAGAGGATGGCCCTACCAGCAGATATCAGTTTTCTGGGATGAAAATATTCAGAGGGGCACTCCTTCAAGTTCAGACTAAGAAACCATGATGTGCAAGAACCTCACTTGAAAAGCTACCAGTAACCAGTGTAGACAGTATTGAGCTAGTTGACTACTTGTTAGACCCACATATGGAAACATACCCTGTGAAGCCGAGTTTGCTTTGGTTCCATGTGCAGGTGAAGCTGTTCAGGGAACGGAGAAACCAGCCTGCACTCCCCCATCTCCTGCCTGACTGCCTCAAGTCGATAGGCCCTGGTCTCCTCATCACTGGATTCAAGGATGTAGTTTCTCTCCGTGGAGACAAGAAGGAGTCCACTGGGAAATTTAAAAACCAAACAAGAAACAATATTGGCCTTCCAGCAACATTTCTGCCAATGGAACATGCTCAGAAGACTGGCCAGTCAGCTGTCCCTTACTGATGTGTGGAGCCACAAATCCCATCATGCTTAGCAAGCATGCAGGTAGATGCCAGCTGGAGATAAGAAGAGGGTTAGAACAGGCAGTAAGTTGCTGTCGGGTCTTGTATGAAGTTCTGTAGCTGGGGAGGGAAAGCCAGTGTGGTGTCACGGTTTGAGTATTGGAGACTGGGGGGTTTATTCCCCACTCGGCCATGGAAACCCCCTGGGTGACTTGGGTCAATCACACACACTCAGCCTCTGAAAACCCCATGACAGATTCACCTTAGGGTCACCACAAGTCATAAACAACACGAAGGTACACAACAACAACACAAGAATATGAGAGGAATTGCCCTCTCAAGGTCAGGAGGAAGCTATGGGGTTTGCTCATCTTCAAAAACTATGACCCTCCAGATGTTGTTGGATGGCAGCTCCCATCATCCCTCATTATTGTATGGGCTGGCTAGGGTGACAGGAATTGTAGGCCCAAAGGTTCTGTGAGGGCTGTGTTGCTCAGCCCTGCTTCATAGGGCCTGATGCTATTGTCAGGTACTCCAGGGTCGCTCACAGAGGTAACGGCATGGACCAGTTCTCTGCTTCTGACACAGAGGGCAGCACTAAGGCCATTTCCGCACTAGATTGTTATAGCACTATTATCCCACTTTCAAAATCCTATGGAATCCTGGGGTTTGCAGTTACGGGAGGGGCCACTCTGATGGTACCACTTGGGACTTCTGTGTCATGTGTTAGGTAGTTACACAGACCTGATGAATATGTTTGACTAAATCATTTCCAAGGCCCCTCCCAAAACTGCAAACCCTAGGATTCCATAGGATGTTGAAAGTGGGATAATGGCACTATAACAGTCTAGTGTGGAAATGGTCTAAATCTACTGGTGTTGAAGGTTGAACATTACAAGTCCATTCATGACAGTAAAGAAAACCAACAATGGACCCTCTTCTGGTGCAGGGCAGAGGTGGACTCCCTCTCACTGAAGAACCGCAAGAGAGGCCAAATGCTCCACTTGGGGAAACGTTCTGGCTCTGGATTTCCCGCACTGAGCAAGGGGCTGGAATGGATGACGTTCAGGACCTACCAGCTGCAGCAGCTCTACGATTATTGGTATTCAAACAGCCCAGTGAAGCTACCCCAGCCAAGAGATAAGGAAACACCACGGATGAGAACTAACATTTCCTCACAGGTTTTATCCCCAATCCCTGCCAAGAGCTTGGGAAGGTTACTTTTACGGCTACACCTCTCCAAGCCTCCTGGACAGCTAGGGGATTCTGGGAGATGCTGTCCAAAAAAGAACCTCCCCACCACCCCTTGCCCAGCAATGTCCCCCAGCCCTCGTTCCTTTCATACCTTAAACCAGTGCAAATGCAGACATTGACTTGAGAGCCAAGGAATCCCCGGATGTCACCCCGGTAACAGCAGTTACCCTGAAAGACACAGAAGAAAGAAGAAAATAAGCACAGTCTACTAGTGTGGTAAGTCTGTTCTTCCTTCTGCATGCCAAGTTCCCTCCAATTTCAGATCTGAAAGCCTTAAAAACAAACGAGTTCCTTATTTATTTCCCTTTTTAAAAAAAAAAAAAAAAGAACTTTGCTGGCTTAAAACATGAGTAGGATTCATCAGCTCCCCAGATGTTGTTAGAGTTCAAGTCCCATCAGGCCTAGCCAGCAGAGCCAATGGCGAGGAATGCTGGGAATTGTAGCCTAATAACATCTGGAGCGCCAGACTTTGCTCACCCCAGCCTAAACCCAATTGGTAGTCTTGACTAGAGCAGACCTGCTGAATCACTGAAACTCATGCATGAGTTCATATAATTTTGAATTAAGATTTATTAGAAATGGACAGGTCGACCGTATTATTAAGTGAAGGAAAAGGTAAAACACTGAATAGCTTTAGTAAAGGTTGGGGATGTTTGACAATTTCAGAAAAAGATGGTGAGGTATTTCCGTAATAAGCTTAAGAAGGACAAACGTAGATATGAGAAGCATCTTTTTAAAGAGAATGCTTAAATTAATTTTAGAAGAACATCCATAGAAGAAACCTTTTTTAAAATTTGAATTCTGCCTATTATGAAGAAGGAAAACTGATTGCAAATGTATTACAATGTTTGTTTTCCTCTTTTCTTTCTTCCCAAGTTAAAAAAATCTGTATTATGACTAATAATGTTCGGTCCTATAATATAACTAACATAAATAATAAAACTATATGAGCAAAAAAAAAAAAAGGATAATTTACATACGGGTTGAGTCACCAACTTCCCATAGATTGTCAGCATGTCATGTGATCCTGTCATGTTTTGCTTTAATTCGGTCATGTTTTGCACCTGTCTTTAGTGTCTGTATCCATATGATAGTAGTTTCAATAGATTCTTAGGGCAAAGCTTGCCAGAGCGAAGACGTATCTGCTTCCAATTGATAATCAATTGCCTGTAACAATTGTAATATCAATAGATTCTGAATGGGAGATTTGATTTGGGTGGACATTTGGCAGGGAAGATCAGGCAGGGGGAATAACAACAGGAGGATAAGGAAGTGTTATGGGAACTTCTAGACAGGTGATGGAAACACATCCTGGCTCTCAGGATGAAAAGTATGTAAATAATTGTAGGCCCAGGAAAACTGCTGGAGCTGTGGGGTTATTTGACATGCAATGTGTTAACCAATCTTAGATATGCGCACCAAATTTCAAATAGAAAGGTATAAAGTTTCCTCTCAATTCTGATGCTGCCGTCTCAGCAACTTCTTGGTAATATTACTATGTTGCTTGCTTTCCTGAAATAAACACTTCTGTGTTGCAACTCTGAACAAACTTATTCAGCTCAAGTTAACCAGAACATGACACAAATTCAGCGCGCCTCAGGGCTGCCTTATCCATTAGGCATGTTAGGTATGGTGCCTAAGACCTACGAAAACAAGATTAACCAAAAAAACAAAATAGGGCCAATGAAATCAGGATTAACAAAAAAAAAATTGTCCCTAGTGCTAGTGGTAAATCAAGATGAGGCAGAGACTGGAATTCAAGAGGGCCTTGGGCCTACAAAAACCTTAATGCAGCCCTGCTCGACCTACTTTAACTTGGGACCAAATATCAGATTCAAGTTTTTGCGTTGTCCTGATCCAAAAGAAACTAAAATAGTTATGCTTTAATTACTTTATTATTGCTAATCACACGTAAGAAGTGAGCCCCTGTGTGCCATCTAGAAATATAAACGTAACCAAAACATAACTAAAGCAATTTGGCTGATGCTGCAAAAGAAAGAAGTAATCCCTATTGCATTAAAATAAAAAATGTAACGGAGTCGCATACTCAGTTATTGCAAAAAAGGGGGGGGCATTATTGGTAATGAGCAAATTCCAAGCTACAGTCAGCCCTCCACCCTCATGGGTTCAGCATTCACAGATTTGATTATTCATGGATTTTTTATATTTTATTTTATTTATTTTTAAAAATAATCTTAACAGTATTTATCCTTCCTATGGAAATAATATGTTCTCTCTAGGAATCTCTAGGTCCTACAGAGCAATTCTATGGTCTACTTTTGGCAAAAATACCACCTCTGGTCCTCTTCCTCCTCCACCAGCTGTTGTCTGGCCAGCTAAGGATGGGTCGCACCCTGATTTTTCAGCACCACAAACCCCCTCCGAGTGCCCCCTCCCCACCCAAGGAAGGAGATGGGTGAAAGAGAGGAAGTATAAGGCCCCTATGCTGAATCATCCATTCCCTCACCCTTCCCCAGACCAGGTTTGGACCCTGGTGTCCACCCTCCCCACGTGCCTCGGCCCCCTTCCCACAGACACACACAGACACACACAAAGAAGTTAAACCTGCAAATGTGGAGGGCCAACAATGCCTTTAACCTTAGCAAATGCAGAGGGACAACTGTATATATATGTTCCTCAATACTCAGACTTATTTTTTTAAAACCTGAATGGCATATTCTGTGCCATTGTGGTTGTTCACACTTAGTGGCATCATCAAGGGGTTCTCCCTTGTCACATCATCCCTGTAGCATCACAAGGCAAAATCCCCGCTTCAGGTTCTGGTTTGGGATTCCCTGACCTGGCAATCCAACAGAGAGAGGGGTTCAGGGGCCACAAAACTGTTCCAGTGGCCACATTCCCCCCCCCCCCCATACACACTCACTCCTGTTTCAGTGGCATTAGATTTCCCAGAAAAGGTTACTGAAGTGCAAATTCACACTATGCTGAACACAGGAAGACGCCCCAATGCCAAATGAGCTTTTCAGCTTTGGCCCTGGCACCTCTGCCAAAATACCAGTGTGGTTCCTGCGCATGGTGGCTGTGTCCCAGCTGGCAGAGGTGAGAGGACTGGCAGCAGCTTCCCTCGATCCCTTTGCCCAGAAGAGCCAGCCTGGGCACACACTTTGCGGAGCCAGAAAGCAGACGCCCACCTCTGTGCCTGTAGGATGCATCACCCTTGTCCCGTTGGGAAGGTAATAGAAGAGTCCTTGGGTGCCAGCCAGCAGCTCCCTGCAACCAAGGAATCACAATTAGCTCCGGTGTTGTAATGCTGCCAGGGCTCTCATGGGGACTTTTGGATTGGCAGGGACAATGACATCACCTCCCACCCCATCTCCTTGTTCTTTCTGATCTTAGCAGCAAACCTCATGGGGGCCAGCAGGAGCAGTAAATCCACTCTTGGTTCTTAGGCTGAATAAAAAATAAATAAAAGAGTTATCCAAGGTGCTCTTTTGGGGATAAGACTGAGCATCTCAGATTGCTCCTTTCAAGTTCAGGCTCAAATCCAGAGCAGACTCATCACTCCATGGCCACGGAAGCTACCAGCCACTATTATCCGGCAGAAGGGCTGCATTAATAGGAGTCTAGCGTCTAGATCAAGGGAAGTGATGGTACCACCCTCTTCTACTTTGGTCAGATCCCACCTGGAATCCTGTGTGCAGTTCTGGGCACCGCAGTTCAGGAAGGATATTGACAAGCTGGAAGGTGTCCAGAGCAGAATGACCAAAATGGTAGAAGGCCAGGAACCCATGAAGCCCTGTGAGGAACAGCTTTGGGACCTGGGTGTGTTTAGCCTGGAGAAGAGAAGCTTAAGAGGCGACATGATAGCCATGTTTAAATATTTGAAAGGATGTCATATGGAAAATGGACCTATCAAGGAGCTTTCTGCGGCTGTGTGTGTGTGACGCACCCAAGGTCACCCAGTGGGTTTCCATGGCCCAGCGGGGAATTGACCCCTGCTCTCCAGGGTCTTAGTCCAACATTCAAACCACTATACCATGCTGGCTCTCTTATTCCCATCTTCCTCCAATTAACTAAAGGCACCATACATGGCTCTGCCTTACTTACTTGATCTTCACAGCCACCTTGTGAGATAGGCACAACTGAGAAAGAAAGAAAAGAGGGCAGTCCCAGTGAGTTTCTCAACTCAGCAGAGACTTGAACCTTGGTCTCCCAAGTGCCAGTCTTCTAACCACTGTACCACACTGCCTCAGGAACTCAGAGCAGCCCTTGAGAACCACAACCAATAGTGAGTGCTCAAGAGCAGTACAATCCAACAACATTTACAGGGCAGCATCTTCCTGTCCCTAGACCAGGGGCATGCAGTGGGGTAAGAGATAAATGTCTTGTCTTCATAGGTTCAGAACATTAAATTTTCTGGACCAGAACTCTAAGAATTCCCCATCTGCCAGACTCAGTAAGAAGCACTGATAATCCCAGTGTTCTCATACTATGGCCTCTCCAACTCACCACATTCCAGATAGATTGACTACAGCTTCTATCATTCCCCCTCACCCATCTTGCATCACCTCATGAGAATTAAAGTCCAACCCATTTGGAGGATGCTGGTTTTTTGAGGGGTGAAGCTGCAGTGCTACACTATAATTACCAGGTACACAGCTGGGCACAACCACCTGTTAGTTAACACCAAGTGGGCAACCACAGTGCCCTAGAGTTTGCAAGTGATGTGATGGACTACAATTTCTATCAGCCACAGGCAGCATGCTCCAATCTCTGGGGGCAATGGCACTGCCATCCCAAACAGCCAGAGGATGTCACGTCAAGGTGAGCTGCCTGTAAAACATTGGACTAGTACTTCCAGCAGCTCCTACCTGCTGGGGATGATGGGTGGAGCTGATCACACACTGGAAGGCTGGCTGTAGCGTCTGCTAAACCAGAAGGCAGACTTCAGAAGGCACTGTCTGTTGTTACGGGATGGGGGAGTGTCTAAACAGAACTTCCTTGTTTCACTTCCATATACCAAAAGCTAACCACAGACTACAGGACTGGGAGGAAGGCTTCCGCAGCCTTGAAGCTCTGCTCATGAGTTTCCCTGGCTGTCCTCCCTCAGAAACAGGAAGCCGGTTTGCGAGGATATTAGATGTAAACGCAGCAGGCAAATGTCTTTGTTTCTTAATGTTCTTAGGACCCATTCTCCAAGACACAGGCATGAGGAGCCTGGGTCACGTTGTTTGGGGATAATGGGATCTGGAGTCATAGTGCTGGAAGTGACTACAAGAGCCATTGAGTCCAACCTCATTCTGGAAGTGCAGGACTACACCATCAAAGCACTCTTCCCAGATGGCCATCCAGCCTCTGTTTAAAAACCTTCAAAGAAGGAGATTCACCACACTCTGAGGTAAGGTATTTGACTGTCACGCTGCTCTTTCTATCAGGTCTTCCTAATGTTTAGATAGAATCTCTTTTCTGAAGTTTGAATCCATTGCTCCTTGTCCTAGTCCCTGGAGCAGCAGAAAACAGGCTTGCCCCATCCTCCACATGACATCCCTTCAAATATCTGAACACAGCTATCATGTCCCCTCTTAACCCTCTCTTTTCCAGGTTAAGAGGCCTCGAACATCACAGAGCTCCCCACCCCTGCCCTAAGAACCTCCCCCTGACAACAACAACACAGCCCCCAGACTCACCTATTCTGTACCAAATCCAGGATCAAGTTCTCTCCTTCAACCTCCAAAGCAAGCTGCAGTTGAGGCGGAAACCCCTCCCGGCCCTGCAAATGAGAGGCTGAGATTGTTGGAAGAAGGACAGAAAGAGGCACCCACAAAAGACCACATTACCACCAACAGATCTCTCTCCAGAAGCAGGTTTGTTGTGGAAAGCATTCCAAGGAGGTTAGAGTCAGTCAAATATACTGGTCAGGATGGATAGCATCGGAGAGCCCAAGTGGAGGATTCCTACTGCCTCCACGTCCTCCCTGTGAGCTTCTGAGAGCAAGGCAGAGAATGCTGGTCCAGACAGGACTCTTCCTCTGCTCTTAACAATTAGGAATGGAAACTCCCCATTCCAACTGCAAACATGGAACCATGTGCTGGAGAACATGAACGGGAGGGGGCCACTGCATTCATGTCCTGCTCGTGAGTTACCTGTTGGGACATCTGAGCAGGAAAAGAAAGCTATTGCAACTAGCCCTTTGGTCTGATCCACCAGGCCTCCTCTGATATTCTCAAGGAGGGAAGAAAGTAGCTTGGTACAGGACCCCAAATTGATCCTTTTCTCTCCAGACCAGCTCTGCCCTATTTGTCCACAGACACCCTTCAACTAGGCCCAGTGTCAGGTCAAATCAAGGCCAAGGGAAGGCTGCTTTATCTACTTCCACCCCTCTCTTGTCCCCCTTGCTGACAGGAAGAACTGCTCCCCTGTTAGCTTATTATCCTGTGGGTGTGAAAGAGACCAGGGAGGCGACAAGGGCCTCACTGCTTTGCTCACCCAGCCTTCCATCCCTACCCCACCCGGCATTTCCTGCCCAACTGTAATAGACGGAAATGCTTGGGAGACTCCCAGCATCCGTGGGTCGGGCACATCACTGGAGAGAAGCTGGCGTGGGGGGAAACGGTAGATGAGATCATGTAGCCAGCTTGCCTTAAGGTCATGGTGGTGTAGCAGCTGCTCAGCTTCCTCTCCAGGTTAGAGCTTACGTATTTTTAAAAAAAATGGTAGCAGGATACCTTACCAGTGCTGCTTCCTGCAGGCTGACAGGCCCGCTGCCCCACACGATCCTCGGCACAACAGGCAAGGAGCAGGTCCAGTTGCTCCAACGTTGCCGGCCATCACCAGCTGCAACCAAACAATGGCAAAAGTATTATCCTTCCCATTCCAACCCTCTTGCATTTGCCAGTTTTAGGCATGTTCTTGAATTGTTGGCAGCCAAGCTTAGAAAAGCTGGCTGGGGGATTGTGGGAGCTGTCATCCCCAAAAGTCACTTTTCCCACAGCTAGGCTGCTATTGTGAAAAATCCCAATTCCCTATTGAGAGAACCTGGGTGGAACATACAGCTCAATCAAGTCACCCCAATTGGTTATGCAAATAAACCTATCTGAATATTCATATTGCCTACTTGACCTGGCTCAGCACATCACCATTAGGAATGGGTGAGGATTTTTGTATCAGTCACTTTGGAGTCAGAACTTATCCACATTTGCAAAATACATTAATAAAAAATACTAAATATCAGGTTTTACAAAATGGTGAAATGTTTCTTTTGGTAATGGCACAGTCTACAGCTCCAACATGTGCCTTAATCTGGCCCTAGGAGGAATGGAAGCATCACCTTCTTCTGTGCACAAGAGTTGCAGGGCTCACATTTTTCCCCTTTTGAATATGGGAAGAAATCTGTGAATTTTGAACATATCTCATAAAAATGCAGCTAAGAACTTGTCATCCATCTCCACTAGGTAAATTTGTTGTTTGTTGTCGTGTGCCTTCAAGTCATTTCTGACTTGTGGTGACCCTAAGGGGAACCTATTATGGTAGGGTTTTCTGGGGCTGAGAGTCTGTGACACATCTAAGGTCACCCAGTGGGTTTCTGTGGCTGAGCAGAGAATCGAATCCTGCTTTCCAGGGTTATATGGTTGTTTTTGTGTGCCTTCAAGCCATTTCTGACTTAAGGCAACTTTAAGGGGAACACATCTCACGGTTTTCTTAGGGCTGAGAGTATGTGATGTACCAAAGGTCACCCAGTAGGTTTCCATGCCTGAGAGAATTGAACCCTGGTTCCAAGGTTGTAGTCCAATGCTCAAACTACTACACTACGCTGGCTAAACCCCACAGGAACATTTCAGTTCCACCATAAAAACAACCATGTTGGTAGCAATATAAAACTTCAGCTGTTTTATTCTTGCAGGCAAGAACAAATAAATCTTAACACCTTACTTCCTGCTATATGGGACTATGAGCGGTTGTGCAAAATCTGAGGCCCTAAACCATAGCTTATTCCATCTGTGTATAAATCTGTCACTGACCCTCCTTTTCTCACCTTAACCCTGGCATCTGAGATGTCTTCAGAGTCTTAAGGACTAGAAGCTTAAGTCTCTCGCTTTTGCACAGGCATGGAATTTGGCAACACTGGGCCCAAATTCAAGGGAAGGCTGTTCCTTCTCTTCTTTCTTTTCAGGCACTGAAGAAAGGAGTTCCTTCCTTTGCAGTTTTCCCCTGAACCAGCAGCGGATTAGGAAGTGCAAGGGGCAGAGCCCAAACCTTCACTGAAACAGGCTTAAAAGCTTAAATCGCGCAGGGAACTGGGAGGGGAGCTTAGCTTAGCTGGAGGGAAAGGATGAGTAACAGTGCATGCCTCAGCTTGTTCTTCCTTCATCAAACATCCACTTGCCACTGTGCTCAAGGGAGACCCCAAAGATCTGGGATGCACTATGAAGCTGAAAATTGGTTTAGAAGCCACACCACATCTAGGAGACACTGCTGCCCCAATGCATTTTGCTGCCTGAGGAAAAGGACAAGGGGACTCTTGCCCTTTCCACGTACAGAAGCCCACTAGCTTAGCAGCCAAACCTTTCTTTAATTCTGGTGACAGGAGTTCCAGACAGCTGTGCCCTTCGAGGAGAAGGAAAGAGGAGTCAAGAGGAAAAGTGGGGTGCCCTCCCTGAGAATCTGCCACCTGAGGAAAATGACACACTCTGTCAAATGGTAGGGCCGGTACTACTTGGAGACAAGCACTTTGGAAACAAGAAATATATTCAGGGGTAGCTGTGTTAGCCATGCAGTGAAATATAACAAAATCTAAAATCCATCATGACTGCCCCAGGAACTCAGAGCAGCCCTTGACCAGCATGTCCAATGGTAACTGCTCAGGGGAATGGTAATCCAACCACATCTTGAGGGCTTCATCTCTCTTCCTGTCAACAAGGGGAAGGAATAAAGGCCTGGCCTTCATAGGCTCAGAAGTGTTACTCCTTTTTTTTGGACTAGGAGTCCAGAATCTTCCTTCACTGCCGTTCTGTGAGCTTCAGTCCAAAAAAGTAATATTTCTGAGCTTTGCACATTTGTTGAAAACTGCAAAAATGGAACAGTGCAGATATCTGGTTTAAGATGGGGAGAGGATCGTAGTCCCTGGATCACGTTCCCAGAAGTCACTTTTCCCAAGCCTAGGTTGCTATAATGAAAAATGCAGTTTTGAGGCTTGTAACTCCTGACAGTTGCCCATCCATGGATGATCTAGACAACCCCATCCAGCTTTTCTTGTTGTGCCTTTGACACAGACGTGAGACCTGCACAGCCTTCTAGAATCTGTTAGACTGCAACTCTCACCAGTCCTGGCCAGCTGGGAGCTTCAAGCAAATGACTTATTGGGGAGCTGCACAACATCTACCCTCTGCTTTCCCAGCCACATCAATTTCAGGTGCATTGTGTCCCTGTTCCATGCCATGTGCATGATCTGCCCCTTTTCAATTTTCTGCATCTCTCCAACCTCTACTAATGACCAGGGCCGCCTGCCTGCCTGCCTGCCTGCCTTCCTCAGCCAATAGACTCCTTTCTTCCACCCTGTAGGCCAACATGTGAACTCAGAAACTTATTTGTAGCCCTTCAAATCCTGCCCTGCCCTGACCCATCCCCAAGCCCCTGTCCTGGTTTTAAGACAAGGTGCAAACTGTGCAAAAATAGACCAAAAGTCCTTGGAAATCCAAACCAGCAATGACTTCCAGACATTTCCAGAGTGGATTTTTGTGTGATTTTGAAGCCATCTTGGAAATCTTCCAGCACCTCCTAGGTCCACACAGGGGCAGGAAGTGGCACAACATCCACCATGGCTGCCAGGCCCTAATTTACACGATGTCTTACCCATGCATGTCAGTCTGTTGAGAGTTTTTATCATGGGATCACACTGCCCTAAAAAAATGTACATAGATTAAAGTAATTTAATATCTCTGTCCCAGAAGCTACGACCAGGCCTAAGGGTTTTAAGTTACAGAAGGCTAGATTTTGACTGAACATTTGACGGAACCTTGCAACAGACAGTAAGAGTGGTTCAGTAGGAGAACCAGGTACCTGGAGAGGTGGTGGGGTCTCCTTCTCTGGACATCCTCAAAAGGAGGCCTGACAGCTACCTGCTAGGGATGCTTTAGCTGGAGATCCTGTACTGAGCAGACAGGTGAACTTGATATCCTCAGGAATCCCCTTCCAGCTGTTGTTGCTGTTGTGTGCCTTCAAGTCATTTCTGACTTGATATTCTTGATATGCTGACTGATATTAAATTATTGTGTCCAGTTCTGGGCACTTCATTTCAAGAAGGATATTGACAAGCTGGAGCATGTCCAGAGAAGAGCGACTAAAATGGTGAAGGGTCTGGAAGCCATGAAGCCCTATGAGGAGCGGCTTAGGGAGCTGGGTCTGTTTAGTCTGCAGAAGAGAAGGTTAAGAGGGGACAAGATAGCCATGTTTAAATATTTGAAGAGATGTCATATTGAAGAAGGAGCGGGCTTCTTTTCTGCTGCTCCAGAGGCTAGGACAAGGAGCAATGGATTCAAACTATAGGAAAAGAGATTCCACCTAAACCTCAGGAAGAACTTCTTGACAGTCAGAGTTGTGGAATAGCTGCCTAGGAGTGTGGTGGAGTTTCCTTCTTTGGAAGTTTTTAAGCAGAGGCTGGATGGCCATCTGTTGGGCGTGCTTTATGTGGGCCCTGCATAGCAGAATGGAATGGTCCCTGTGGTCTCTTCCAACTCTATGATTTTATGACTCTATGACTTATGGAGACACTAAAGTGAGCCTATCATGGAGTTTTCTAGGGCTGAGCAAGTATGATGCATGCAAGGTCCCCCAGTGGGTTTCCATGGCCAAGTGGGAAATCGAGCGCTGGTCTCCATGGTCATACTCCAGGGCTCAAACCGCTACATGACACTGGCCTCTTTTCCTTCCCACTCTACGATTCTTCACTTCGGTGATTTTCTGAGTCCCCATACATTGATTACATCTCTTGGCTTGAGGCAGCTCTTCATTCTCTCTGTCTCTCTCATTCTCTCTCTCTTTCTGTTGATCTGCCTCACAGGGACATTGTTGCTAGGATCTAAGTGTGAAGGTGAAGAGCCACAAAGGCTGTGTCAAGGCCACAGAGGCCAGGATGAACAGAGGTGGAACTGAAAACATGTTCTGTTTCCAGGGGAGAACAGAAAGAAACAAAACGCAAACCCAGAAGACTGTCTGGACTACTCAAGTCTGACACCCAGAAGACTGTCTGGACTATTCAAATCTGACATGGGATGGGAGAATCATTAGGTTTTCTCCTGAGTAAACGCACAGAGGAGAGGAGGCTGCCCTGCTCCAAGCAAGCACTTCTTTTTTTCTTTTTTGTTGAATAAGGATCACACCTATCAGCAAAAAGCCTCCGAGCTCCCTCACCTCCTTAACCCACTCCAGTCTACAAGAGGACTCCCTTGACTAAGGGCCCTTTCACACCACACTATTATTCCACTTTAACTGCCATAACAACACCGTATGAAATCCTGGGATTTGCAGTTTAGGGAGGGGCATTTAGAATTCTCAGCCAGAGCTCTTGGCCCTCACTAAACCACAAAGCCCAAAAGTCCACAGGATGTTCCCATGGGGGTTAAACATGGGATACAGCTGCCCTCCACACTGGCTAGGATTAGGGGCACAGGACCCTTGCAAAAGTGGGAAATCACAAACAGAATGTCTGTGGGTGGCTGTCTGTGGGAAGAGGGAGCCAAGACACGATGGGGAGAACGGGCACCCAGGGTGCAAACCAGAGCAGGGAAAGGAGGTGGGTCCTCACGGTGGCTCAGGCGGCCCTCTCTCTTGCCGGTCTCCTTCCTGGGGTGTGCCGGGGGGGCACTGGGAGAGGGGTCTGGGTGCTGGGAATGGGGCTGGGAGCCCTCCTTAGCCGGCCAGGCTGTGGCTGGGGGAGGAGGAGGAGGCCCTGATCAGAAAAAGAAGCACTTTGAGGAGGGGACCAGGGACTGGAGAAACGCTCAAACAATCCGATCCATGACAGCGCAACCTGCAAGTGTGGAGGGCTGTCTTTAATTCCCCCTCTGGAAGCTGCCCCGGCCGTGACCTCACTGCTTGTTTTCTGGCGATCGGCTGGCTTCTCCAGTTCAGCCCATGGCGCAATCCCGCCCACCCGCGCGACTCCTCTCCTCGGCTCCGGGGCTCCAGCCCCTGCGCCACATCTCCTAAGGCCGGTCGGGAAAGATGCCCGTGGCAGAGACGCCGCACAGGCCCTCCGAGGCTTTCGGACTACCGCTCCCAGAATTCCTGACCATCAACCACCCAGGGGACAAAAACGAGCAGGAGCAGGGCCACGCGCTCCCCCAGCCGCCTACCTCGCAGGGCGGTTGTGCGGGCGGAAAGAAGGCGAGAACCGCCCCTCCCGCCCGGCTCCGCCGGAGAAGCTCTCCCAGGAAGCGCCGCCCGGCGGCCGGGGCCGTCCACCTGCCCGGCGGCTTCCCGAAGGCGAGGCGCCCGGGAGAGCCGGGGACCCGGAGGCGCCTCTCCCTCGAGGCGGAGGGAGGCGGCCCCGCGGAGAGACTCACCCGCGCGTGGCGCTCCCGGCGCCGATCCCAAGCCCCCGCACGAAACCAGAAGGACGAGCCCCGCGAGCCCCCGCAGCCGCCTTTCCATGCCGCGGCCGGCGGATACGTCAGAGGCGGCGGCGGCGACGGCGGGGCCCCGGCGCCCGGGCGCGCCGCCGGCTTCGGCGAGGTCTCCGCGTCCTTGGAGGCGCTCGAGGGCCGCCTGCGCGGGGCAGATGCCGAGCTCGGAGCCCCTCCTGCTGATGGGGAGAGCCCGAGGAGCTGGGCGCAGGAGCGGCGGCGGCGTCAGGAGCAGCGAAAGCCCCCCCCCGGGCCCGGCGGAGGAGAGGAAGGCGGAGGAGGCGGCGGCCAAGGAGGAGGAGGCGGCTCCCGCTCGGTGCCAGCCCGGCCCCGCCGCCCCCGGCCTCCCGCCCTCGCGCCGCGCATTGCAGCGCAGCTGCCGGGCCCGCCCGAGAACGGGAACTTCCTGCCCGACCGACCTTCGGCCTCCGCCCATCCACCCGCCCGGGGCCCCTGCCAAGTTCCCCGGCCCTGCCCCGGGGAGAGGCCCCGCTCGCGCCTCGCTCTTCCGCCGCGCCGCGCCGCGCCGCGCCCAGCTCAGAGCGCGCAGCCCGCGGGCGAGGCGCCTCCCTCCGCCCCGCTCTCCTCGCTGGGAAAAGCCCCCGGCGCCTCCCCGCCCCACGCCGGAGCGCTCGCCGCCAACTCTCGCGTCGGAGCCGCAGCGGCGTCGCTTCCGAAGGACCCGTCGCATCCCCCGGCGGGGCGAGGAGTGGAGGGGCTCCAGGATTTCCGTGCCCACCCAGTGCCCCGCCCAGGGAGAAGGGCGAGGATGCCTTGGCGCGCCGCTTCCGAGCAGGTGGTGGGGACTCCAGAGGGCGTCAACGTTTGTTTTTAAAAAATGGGAAGGGATGGTTTCGCTGCCAGGAAAAAAGCCCCAAAGAGGCTGGGCTGCGCCGACTCCCGGGCTTGCCAGTCGGAAGGACCGCGTCTCCTGCCATGAGCCGGCTGGACTTTTAGGATCGTTTTTGCTGCGTGCCTTGAAATTCTGACTTGTGGGGACTCTCAGGTGACCCTGTCGCGGGGTTTCCTGGGCTGAGAATGTGTGACACGCTCAGAGTTATCCAGCGGGTTTCCATGGAGGGGCCCGGAATCGAGCCCGGGTCTCCTGGGTCGCAACCCAGCGTGCAGATCTCTGCCGCAGACTGGCTCTCTTGGGGTCTTTGGCGGGGTTCCTCTCCGACCCACCACCCTCCCAGCCACCTTTGGGGAAGGCAAAGGAGAAGGCGGCCGCCTTGGTGGCTGCTCCCAGGCTGTGGAAGGATCACCCTGGTGAGGTTCGGTTGGCCCCCTCTCTGTTGCCTGCCTTTTCTTAGGCCTTCGGTTTTTAACTGGCCAACCGAGAGGTTCTTTAAGCTGTATTTTGTACTGTCATGTTTTTCCTATTGCTTGTCAATCAATGCTTTTCTTTTCTTTTCTACCGTGTAAACGCTATTGTACGTAAAGCGAGTAGGAAAAGAGGAGGACCACATTGCAGGTGGGTTGATTCAACCAAAGATGCCACACCCCTGAGACCGTTGTCACACCACATGGCTAGATTCAGTCTTATCCTGGGATTTGAAGGTTTGAAGGATTTGAAGAAGGCCATTTAGACCTCTCAGCCAGGGAGCTCTTGGGCCTCACTTAACTACAAACCCCAGAATTCCAAAGGATCTTGCCATGGCTGTTAAAGTAGAATAACAGTGCTGTAAGACTAGTGTGATAGGGCTCTGAGTTTGCAAGATCTGAGCAGGGATGTTAGTTACAGGGTGGGTATGGGAGCTGGGGACGTTTAGCCTAAAGAAAAGAAAGTTAAGAGGCAACATGATAGCTATGTTTAAATATTTGAAGAGATGTCACATGGAGGATGGAGCAAGCCTGTTTTCTGCTAGTCCACAGACTAGGACACGGAGCAATAGCTTCAAACTTCACAAAAAGAGATTCCATCTAAACATTAGAAAAAACTTCCTGGCGGTAAGAGTAATTCAACAGTGAAATGTGCTGCTGCCTGGGAGTGCAGTGGAGCCTCCTTCTTTGGAGATTTTTAAACAGATGCTGGATGCCATCTATCAGTAATGCTTTGATAGTGTCTTCCTGCATGGCAGAAAGAGGTTGGACTGGATGGCCCCTGTGGTCTCTTCCAACTCTGTGGTTCTGTGATGGGGATGGTATTTTCTTGACATGTGTCTTCAAGTCATTTTAGACTTATAGCAACCTTAAGGTGAACCTATCATGGGGCTTTATTGACAAGATTTCCTCAGAGCAGGGTTGCCCTTGCGTTCATTGAAGGCTGAGAGAGTGTGACTCATCTGAAGCCACCCAGTAGGTTTCCACAACTGAGTGGGGATTCAAGCCCTGGTCTCCCGGAGTCCTAATCCAAACCTCAAACCGCTATACCCCGCTGGCTTTTGGGGATGGTACAGCAACCAAGCATGGTGTAGTCCTCTGCACACTGGACTACAACCCTAGAGACCAGGATTGGATTTCCTGCTCAGCTGTGGAAACCCACAGTTCTTCTTGCCTGTGGAGGCTTAATTGGGACCATTCACATGCCTGTGTGATCCCAGTTCCTGCCTACGGAAAGGGCAGGTCCCCTGGTCAAATTAATAGAACTTCTCTGTATTGCAAGCATCAACACAGCAGGCTTCCCTCAGTTCTTCTTGCCTACGGAGGCTCACTTGGGGCTGCACATGTGCTGCTTGCAAAGTGAGCTCAGAGGGAAAAGAAGGTTCCAAGCCAGCTGAAAGACTTTGCAAGTAGCATTCCACTTTTTGACTATTTCCACTTTCTCACAGTGCTCTAGTCCCTAACCTGTCAGATAAACAGGGGAAGCCTATACTATGCACCTTGACCTTGGGCTTCAGGGACAGTGAGGGAGAGCTTTGCCACAGGCAGCAAAGTTTTATGGTTTTGCCCTGGAAATGAGGGAGGATCTCCAAGGAGACCAGCAGAAACAAAGCAACATTTTAATAACAGAAAGAGAGAAAAGGAAGAACACAGGCACAGTGCTCTGGAGGCTGAATGCCACCTCAATCTGCGTAGCCTGTCAACCCTTCGCTGCTGCTGTCATCATCAGAGAGCAGTTTATCAGGGCTGCAGGCAAAACAGACCTGGCCCATATCTTGCCAGCAGAGTCGGCAGTAGAGGGTGCCGCAGTCTGGATTTGGGCAGAGGCAGGACCTCCGGGATTCGGGTATGTTGCAGAGGATGCAGCGCCGGCGGAGGAAGCGTCGCAAGAAGGGGAGCCAGTGGCCAATTCGGTCCACGAGAGGCTTCGCCTGCAATGGGAAGAGGCAAGATGGAGGAGGGGGTTCAGTGCAAGGGACCTCAAAGGTTCTAGGATTGCCAGGCATTCTTTATTATAAGGATTACATGACTAGCGTGACTGGAATCAATGCTGTTGTTTGCTCTTTAGGCAGGGACTTGTTAATAGCACTGCCTGATTGTCAACTTATTCCTGTTTTGTCAAGCTGGTGTGAAGAAGGCAGACTAACTGAGAGCTGCCACTCTCTGCACAGTCAGCTCTGTGAGAAGACAGAGGAGCTCCAGTGAGAGGGAGGAGGATTTTTTTTTTAAGCATAGTGTGTTTGTTGGTGACTATTGGGAACAGACTGCTAAAGGAGTCAAGTATGAGAGTCTGAGGGAAGTGAATGAGTTCTGGGTATCTGTGTGGATTTAAGGAATAGGCTCTGACATAACTTAATTTGAACAGTATTAACTGTTTGCAACTAAGGACTAGAACCTGAGAGCAATCATTCAGTCTGTTATTAAATAAAGTTAAACTGTTTGTTATTTTGTAAAACTGACTCTGGACAGCATCTTTTACCCTGAAGCAAGGGTCCTCAAAGACCCTTCCCTAAACTTCAAACCCCAGGATTCCATAGGATGTTGAAAGTGGAATAATAGGACTGTAACAGTCTAGTTTGGAAATGGCCAAGGGTGAGTCATGCTTATCATGAAGAAAGCAGATCTCCCCATCCCGACTTCTCCCTCTCTCTCTCATTCTCTCTCTCTTGTACACACACACACACACACACACACTAATCCACAGTGTGGTTACCTGAAGGCCTCAAGCTCCAGATCCAAGGAGAGATTTTAAAAGGGGAACCAGAGGGCAAGATGACAGTGACAGGTTTACGAGGCTAGGAACCACAGGGCCAGTCTGAGGAGGAAATCTGTCACATCTGGTGACTGTACTTAGTTCTGATGCCAGAAGTTGGCTGCCACAGCATCCCAAATAGAGACTTTGAGGTAGAGGCTGGATGTTCTCCTAACCAGATAGGTAGCCATCACCACCGTCATGAAGAATAAAGATGTAAAGGGGAGGAAGGTGTTTTCCCCCATTTCTCAGGAGGAAAAAAAGTGGAAATTTTCAGGAAAAAAAATGGAAAATGCAGTATTAGCACCTTTTACAAGCTAAGTTTTTAATCTTAGGAACACAAAATGCATTATATATAATGTGGTTAAACATAAAATTATCATGTCTGATATATTAAAGTATAGCTTATTCAGAAAATGAATTGCAAGTTGAATTTATTTTTTAAAAACCTATGTTGTTACAAACGGAGCAATAAGGTCCTAGAGTATAAGGAGTGCGATATAAATTTTTTTTTTGCTGCCTCCTTTCTAGATTATGAATGGGACAAGTTCCCATGGGGCCCTGGTTGTGTGCACTGGGTGCAAGTGTATCCCTCAAGGCCATGAGTGACTGCCCATAAACCAAGCTGGGGTTCTTTTGATGCTTTGGACCACAGCCTCCAGCCCCCCTGGCCAGTGTGGGTCAATCTCCTGCCTTGTTTTGTCCTTCAACCAGCAGATAAAGACCTTTCTATTCAGGATGGCTTTGGCAATAAGCTAGCTATCAAGGAAAGGTCTTTTAACTGCTAGAGATGCCATAGGCTTTAACTAATGTGTTTTAAAATTGCTTTTCAATTCAATTTTGTTTTAATATTGCTATTTCTTGAATTATATTTCAACATTCTAACTTTGGTGGTATTTCAGTGCTCTATTTTTCAGTTTTGGGAGCTTCCCTAAGTTCCAGATTGGCAGGAAGGCAGGGTAAAAATAGAACCATGTCAGCTAACCAACAGGAGCACCCAAATTTGGGATCTGCTGATCTACCTTGGCTACCTTGCTGTTGTTGTTGTGTGCCTTCAAGTTGTTTCCCACATACATTGACCCTCAGTTGAACCTATCGTGGAGTTTTCTGGGGGCTGAGAGTGTGTGATGCGCCCAGTGGGTTTCCATGGCCAAGCGGGAAGTCGAACCCTGGTCTCCTGGGTCATAGTCCGATGCTCAAAGCATTGACCACATGACCTACCGTCCAACATTTCACAGGTAGAAAAACTGAGACACATTGGAATGCAGTCAAGATGATGAAAGTTATTAATGAAGAATAACACCCAAGCTAGGAGCGACAGTAGTTTACTCTCACCCAAACCTACAGTGAAGAGCAAGATTCCACCTCCTCCTCTTTTCTTTCCCTTATGGAGTTCATTGAGTGCAAATGACTTTAGCACTTTAAATGTAGTTTGCAGACATCCAAGTAAGCTGAGGACAAAGGAAGAAAGTGGGAGAAGGAAGAAGAGAGAAGCAACTGGAAAAGTAGAAAGGCAGAGGATTGACCAGGACTGTCTCTGTCAAAGCAGGGCGGTTTGAGGCTATGCATTATCAGTCACTCTCCAGGATTTCTGTCCTGCTTCAGCACCACATTCTGTTACGTAGCAGAAGAGCCGGAAAGGAGAGGTAGGAACTCTTCTTGTGCATGTCACTGGTTCCAGAATGGAGCGACTCAGCCTGAAGGGGTATCTGAAGTCTTAAAAGGACCCAGCTGAGCCAGCTATTGACTCATTGGTCCCAGCAGGAGGGAACTGCTGGTGGTTGCTCTGCTGAGCCAACAGGATGCCCAGAGGTCCACCCCACAGCAAGGGGGTGGGGAGCTGGAACTGAGAAGACAAAAGTGGGCAGGAAACAGGGTGCTTTCCTGGAAGAAAAAGTGGATGCAAGATGCATGGGGCAGGGAAAGGACAAAATAGGTTTGTGCAAGTTTGCACAAATGGTCTTGCACTGCAGAGCTTGGAAACATTTTTTGTGTGCGTGACTATAATTGAGAATCCACAAGCCATGCTGGATGAAAGAAGGTGCTAGTATTTTTTTTTTTAATCAACCTTGCCAAGTTTGGCCTGCAGATAGAGATGCTTGAGGGATTCAGTCTGCATACAGAGATACACGTACAGTTAGCCCTCCATATTTGCGGGTTTCACTTTTGTGGATTTGATTATTCACAGATTATTTGCTGTCACCTCTGCTGCCCCCCATCCCATTTTTAGTAGGGACTGCAAGCCTCATGAGACTGAGAAACTGAACAAGGCTTGTAAGTCCCTATTAAAAATGATGTGGGACAGCAGCTGAGGTGGCAGTAAGCCCCCCCAGTCCCCCACATCTGCCTTGGGAAGGAACCCTGATGCCTCAAAGGAATCCACGGTGGGTTGAATATGGTGATCATACTTTTTTGTGTGTTAAATAGGGTTTGGGAGGGCCTAGAATTATTCACAATTTTTTTCACTTTCTTGGGGGCCCTGTGCTCCTAACCCTAGCGAATGTGGAGGGATGATTGTACTATGTTTTTAAAAGAAAGGAAAAATATTTATGCTTGAAATAAATGCTCTGCCGAAGAGAAGAAAAACCTCAAAACTAACGATGTTGCTATGAATTCAGAACACGGGGAAAGCACGTGGCGGTCGGACCTGGGATCCCCTACTAGGAGCAAGGTGGCATGTTGTTTTGTACCTTCAACTCATTTCCAACTTACGGTAAGCCTAAGGTGAACTTATCACAGGCTTTGGAGGAGCTGAAACCCTGATAATGCATAATATAAAATAATGAATTAATTAGTATTTTTCTAGCAGATGAAGTTAGCAATTGAATATGTGCCTTTAAGCAAGATGATGGATGTTACAGTATAACTGGGAGCATACTTGGAGCAGTAAAAGGGAACTGCTTTGTTAACAGGATGTGGAAAAAGATAGGGGGACACTGGAGTGAAAAACCAGGGGCCACTGGCTGGCTTGTGCTGGAAGATAAAGATTTTAACTCTGAAGAGAAAGAACTGCAAGCAATGTAGCTCTAGAGGTAAGTAAAAGGCTGTGTCAGCTTGACAGTGTAAAAATTCAACCAATAATGTGCATGTTTGAAGGGACAAGGAGAATATAAATTTCAAATGGAGAATGTGTTCAGCACTGACAGAATTGGTATAAAGAAATGTCAGTCCAATTGATCAATTGACAATTTTTAATGGTAATTTTAATTGACTTAAATAAACCTTCTTACCCTACTCAGTATCTCTGAGTTGTTTTTTTTAATTGGCTTCAATTGGAAAGGCAGATTTTGTGGTAACAAGCATGTGACAGGCCCAAAGTTACCCAGTGGGTTTCCATGGGCATGCAGGGAATTGATCTCTAGTCTTTAGGGTCATAGTCACTTCCTGTCACCATTTTGAGAGGGACTGCAGAAGAAAATTGAGGTATGTGGGTTTCCTGGGCATGCATTTGTGTGTGTGCATCCTGCTGGAGGTCTGGAAGAAGGAACTGGCCCCTGGTTCCCTCACAGTTGCCCACCCTATACAGTCAGCCCTTCAAATTCCCTAGGGCTAGAGGTGCAGGACCCCCACAAAAATGGAAAAATAACAAATATCAAAATGCATGTGTGTATCTGTGGAAAGGGGGATCCAGGCGTGGTGAGGAGAATGGGCACCCAGGGTCCAAACCATGTCAAGGAAAAGAGAGGAAATAGGGTGGGTTGCCATAGCAGCCCTATACTTCTTCTCTCTTGCCCATCTCCTTCCTTGGGTGTGGCTTTGTGGTGTTGAGAAATCAAGCTGCAATCCTTCCTTAGCTGGCCAGACAGCAGCTGTGGAAAAGGGAGGAGGACCAGAGGTGGGTTAAAGGGCTATACAGCCTGATCAGAGCTGCTAAAAAGAAAGATTCTCCCACAAAAGAAGCTCTTGAGGTAGGGGAGCAGGGTTTGGAGAAATTTGCAAATAATCAAATCTGTGAAAGCGAAACCCAGTAATGTGGAGGGCATGACCTTTTTAGCAGAAAATTGGGAACCAATAGCCAAAATAACATGGGAAGAACAGGCAGCGGTTCCTACACTGCTACACTGTCTCTGCAGACTTTTTATTCAGAACTAACAATGTGCACATATGAAATGGAACAACCAGATCAGGTAAGCCTTGCACAACTAAACAAAAATGTTTTTAACCATCTAGAGACCACCTGGAGGACTTCTTCCAAAATGCATTCAAGGAAGATTCGCCCTTCCATCTCTGCTTTTATTATGGTTTTCATTTTAGTAGCCAAATGCTTTTCTTACATGCTGTATTTACCAGGCACGGCAGATTTATCTGCTCTCACTGTTTCTCTCTGTTTTGATGTTCATACATGCTCAATAAGGGATTCTGGGAGCAGCTGCTGTTTTCTTGCCTTTGTAGGCTAGCAAATGTAGCTACAGTAGATCAGCTAGAGAAGAATCCTTTATTTCCTCAACTCAAACTTCACTGTGTTATTTACTGCATACTCTTTGCTACAAGCCAATGCTGAGAGCATTTCTGCAGCCCTCCTTCACCATCCTCCCAATGTGGATGCTGCTGAAAAATTGTCCAGCAAGACAGAGGGTAAGGAGAAAAACAAGGGGCTGAGTGGGTATAAAAAGACTTCATAAAAAAGGAGGTTCTCTGTTGGAGGCATATGTCTGTATTAGAAATGCATATTTTTGGAAAGTCTTTGCTTTAAAGCAATAGTTCCCAAATGTTGGTCCTCCAGATGTTTTGGACTTCAGCTCCCAGAATTCCTGATTGCTGGCCAAGTTGACTGGGGCTTCTGGGAGTTGAAGTTCAAAACACTAGGAGAACCTAAGTTTGGGAACCTCTGCTTTAAAATCTCAGAATTGTAGGCATGCCCCTACAGGGTAACAGGCAAGTGGGAGTATTGGAAATGGGTATGAAGTTGCTCCCTACTCACCAGTCGTTTGTGCCGACGGGCTCGGAGGATGATGCGCTTCCGCTGCACTGCAATGAAAGCCATGCGCTGCCGCAGCATCTCATTGTAGAGGAAAAGGATGCGTTTCTTTTCTCGCTAGCAAAAAGGAAGGGAAACCATGGCGGTGAGGGACAGATGTGTGTTTAGGCTGCTTCCTTTTGGAAATGTATGGAATACAGTCTGCCCTCCACATTTGCTGGAGTTAGGGGTGCAGGACTCTCACAACAGTGGAAAAAATGCAAAAACTGTGTGTGTCCGTCTGTGTCTGTGGGAAGGGGCCCCCAGCATGGTGGGGGAGAGTGCATGCAGGGCCCAAACCAGGGCCATTTCCGCACTAGCCTGTTATAGCGCAATGATTCCACTTTCAACATCCTCTGGAATCCTGGGGTTTGCAGTTTCGGGAGGGGCCGGCCCCTTCTGAAACTGCAAACCCCAGGATTCCAGAGGATGTTGAAAATGGCATCATTGCACTCTAACAGGCTAGTGTGGAAATGGCCCAGGTCAGGGAAAGGAGAGGGAAGGGGCTGGGTCAGCATAGTGGCTTTAAACTTCCTCCCTCTTGCCCATCTCCTTCTTTGGGTGTGGGCTTGTGTGCTGAGAAATGGGCTACGAGCCATGCTAAGCTGGTGAAGCAGTGGCTGGTAGAGGAGAAGAAAGGATGAGAGGTGAATATTTAAATCACTGTGTAGCCTGATTCAAGCCTCTGAGAGCAAAGGTTCCCACAGAAAAATCCATGAAAAAGCAAGTCCATGAAAGTGAAACCTGCAAATGTGGAGGGCCAACTGTATTAAGATGGCTGACAGACTACTGGAACAAGAACAGATAAAAAAGCATTTTTAAAAAATAGTTATATATGTCTATGGGAGGTTATTTTTAAAAGCCGTTCAAAAGTCATGGAATTAAATTCAACGATCGTAGAATCAAAACCATTAAAATCCATTAACAACAGAATAGAAAAAAAACAACAAAGGTGATTGCAGTCAGTCCCTGAAATGGGGGGGAAATTGCTGGCAAATAAAGAGCAAGGAGGCAGCCTTTTTAGTCTCTCCAGAGAGGGAGTTCGAAAGTCTGGCAGCAGGCAAAGAAAAGGCCCCCTCCCCAATTCTCACCAAACAGAGTTGAGAAGGTGGCAGGACAGACACAGGGAAATGGCTCTCCCCAAAATCTTAAAGCTGGTTGTTTGGTGGTGTTGGTTGGTGGCTGGTGTTTGGTGGTGGTGATTGGTGGTGCTTGGGTTTTTTTTGGTGTTTTGGGGGGACTGGGGGTTTTTTTGGTGTTTGTTGGGTGGTGTTGGGTGGTAGTGTTTGGCATTCGGTGGTGTTTGGTATTTGTTGGTGGTGCTTGGTGCTGCTGCTTGGTGTTGTTTGGTGTTTGCTGGTGTTTGGTGGTGGTGGTGGTTGGTTTTTGTTGGTTGGGTGTTGGTGTTGTGTGTGGTATTGGTTGGTGTGTGTGTGTATGTGTGGTTGGTGTGTGTTATCAGGGTAGTTGGTTATGTGCCTTCAAATAATTTCTGACTTATGGCAACCCTATGGCAACACTCTCACAGGGTTTTCTGGGGGCTGAGAGTATGTGACTTGCCCAAGGTGACCCAATGGGTTTCCATGACTAAGAGGGGAAATTGAACCCTGGTCTCCAGGGTTGTATTTTAATATTTAAATGGATACACCACACTGGCTCTCAAAGGCCTCAGGATAGAGTCAAGACAGTTAAAGTGGTATGAATTTGATACAGCTGTGTAGTGCAGAGGCTTCCTTCTATCACTCATCCACATAATTGCTAGCAATATACTGAAAACACACAATTAATACCAGACTGGAAATACATAAAATCATAAATGTCTGGTACAACAAAATTTAAGCAGGGCGAGCAAACAGCAGCAGTAGAAAATGGACCAAACTCTTGCTTATTCACTGAAAGTTTGAAGCTATGAGGTATGTTTTTGGGTGCCACCTGAAAAATGGGTTTGAGAGACAACAAGAATTCTTAATAGAAGGGAGTTATATGTCGGATGCCACCACCAAGCATGCCCTGCCCCAGTGGTCACGGCATGGACCTGGAGCAGGCGATGCAACAGCCACCACCACAAGGTCATGATGGGATGAGATGGCATCATTTGGAGGACTCAGAACACCCACCTTGGGGAAATAGAAAGCAGTGATGACCCGGCGGAGCCGGAAGGCATACACCTGACCGAAACACAGCAGCACCAAAGCACCGAGAGGGATGGCACATTTCAGATACTGATGTTTGTTCATCCCTCGTGCTTCCGGTAAGCACTCTGTGGGAGACAGACAGGAAGAGATTCCCCCCCCCCCAAAAATATACACTTTTATTATGATGTGCTGACCTTGGTGGTGTGGAGTGGCACGGGTAGGAAAGGGGAGGGAGGAGACTCGGGTGGGAAGGAACACCACCTCCAAGCCCCCTTAGGCTTTAATGATTAGAAATTAATTGGGTTAGGAGTAATAAATTTTAAATAAAATAAATTTTAAAAACATTTCAGTACATATTTTATATATATAAAACAACCTAAAATGGCATACAAAGACAGACAATAAACTTGCTGAAAACTAAACTACAAACTAACAAACGTAAAACAAGCTAAATTAATTAAATGAAACAACACTAACCTGAAAAGGGGCTAAGAATACAAACAAATGATTTCCAACTCCCCAGCTGTTGGTTATATGAGCATATGTAAGACATGCTTTTTCTAACTCAGTGGTTCTCAAACTGGGGGTTGGGACTCACGATAGTTGCTGGGGGGGGGCACAAGAAAATTCAGCCTGCAAGTTTAGCAACTGTGACACAAGCCACTGTGTGTGTGTGTGCATGCGTGCGCGCGCGCACAGTTGAGGATTGTCTGCTCTCTGCCCAAAGCATCTCTGCCTGTTACGCCTTCCTCCAACTCAGACATAGCAAAAATTGGCTTCCCTTTTCTTAGGCTTCTCCCACACCAGTTCTCTGAACATTCTGTCATTGTCATAACAGGCCCAGGCTCCTTAGTGACCACAAGGCAGTTTCTTGGGTGGGGCAGGAGGGAAGTGGAGAGAAGAGGCAGAGAGTACGAGAACTCAGCGTTAAGATGGATGGTGCATATGGCCCAAGGGGCCTGTTAGAGAGAAGGGGGGGGCGTGGAGCAGGGGGGCACAACATTAGATGTAAAGGAGGTCACAGGGGTAAAAAGTTTGAGAATCACTGTTCTAACTGATAACACTATTACACATTTCTGCTAAATGAGAGTAACTATTAACCTAATAATCTTAAAGATGACTTTCTCTCCCAAAAGGCTATCAAGCACACGGTCAATTTATCCCAATCTTTCTTAAATTTAGACAAAGATCCTTCCTTTAAATAAAATAGTTAATTTATCAATTTCCACCAAGTGGAGCATCTTCACCAGACAGACAGGAAGAGAATTAATGGCCAATTTTCCATCCTCCCCAGTCCCACAGGTAAAACTAAAACCATGTGTTTGTAAAGCCTTTCGCCCAAACTTGGAATTATTCAAAATGTGTCACTTTGGAAAGGAGTGCACACTCTCTATGGGAAAGGGAGCAATGGGAAAAGCTGGGAACATTACTTTTTTGGGACACAGTGGTTGGGGGATTATTGGCACTGTAATTCAAAACTACAGCACTCCAAAACATTACTTTTTTTTTTACTACACTTCCCAGAATCCCCCACAGCCATGATGGCTGGGGGATTCTCAGCATTGCAATCCAAAACCACAATTCTCCAAAATTCTGAAATGGTTGTTAGCTGTGCTGACTAAAAAGAGTCCACAGAGCTGGAGGCAATCTATCCAAAGTTGCCAGCAAAAAAAAAAAGAAAAAAAAAGGACAATGTCCTCCCTGAGGGATTTTTGGACACACCTAGTTAGCCTCTCTGCAAAAAAAGGATGCTCAACTTGTTGGACCTGAGGCCTGATCTAAGGCGTATCTTTTTCTGACACCTCCGAAAGAGGAGATGTTTAGGTCAGACACACACATATATATCCATTTCCAGGAAAGCTGGCCAGCAAAACTCACCCAAGCTTAAGATATTTTGGGGAAGTGACTGTTTTGGATTACAATTCCCAGAATTGTAACCCTGTTGGGGATTCTGGGAGCTATTCTTCTTTTAAAGTCACTTTTCCCAGCTCCTTTGGAATGGAGTGGGCAACTGCAGAGAATCTGGAGGCCAGTTTTCAGACCTTGGGACTCTCCAGGGACCACATGGACTACCCTAGATGCCAAAAACAAAACAAAACAAAACAAGGACACCCAGTAGGTCCAGTACTCCAGGTCTTGTTTAGAAAAATGAGCCTCTTTGGTGTTACGCTGTGCAGGAGAGTCCCTACAACCTATGAAAAAGGTGATGGGCTCTTTTTGGAAACTTCAGGGAGAGCAGTTTATTTCATCATCTTTTCTGATGGAAAAAAGGGGCGGTCAGGGAATCCGAAGGGTTTGAGGGCCACACCTACAGTTTCTTTGTTTCTTTGTTTGTTTGTTCATATTCCCACCTTTCACCTGACAATGGGACTCAAGGAAGCTAACATTAAAACAGTACAAGTTGAAACATGCATAGAAGTATAAATATAAAATTTACAAAACAATTAAACAAGTATACAGTTAAAAACATTACATGTTAAAAATTAAAATACAATAAAAACTATACCAGCCTTAAAAACAGAACAGCACAAATGCTAAAACCCCAAACTCATCAATTTATAAAAGCCCAATGGCACCAATTATTTTAACCTGCTGTCAGAAGGAGAGTCAGGACAGGGACATCCTGGCCTCTCTAGTGAGGGAATTCCAATGTCTGGGAGCCGCTACTGAAAAGGCCCTCTCCCTTGTTCCCATCCTGAGAGAGTGGTGAGACAAGAAGAAGGGTCTCTCTGGATGATCTTAAAGTTCTACTGGGCTCATAAAGGGAGATACAGTTGTTACTGCAGTTTTGGCCTACTTGGAGATACCTCCAGATATCATTTTGATATCAATAATTTGGCTCTCTTCTACCACCCCTCTCCACATGTTTGAGCAGCCCCCGGACAAGCACAGAACTAGGCTCGGCCACTAATTGCTGGACATTCCATTCTCCAGTCAGGCAGGCCAGAAATAGCCGGATCCTTGCTTTAGGAGACCTCTCTGCAAACACCCTCATTATGTATGCACACTGTTTACAAAGGACTCCCTGCCCTGAGCAGGCAACCTGGCAAGCTGAATACTCAACTGCATACTGGCTAACTCTTTGTCAATTCGGACTTAACTCAATCATGCTAAATTCTGACCTTTCCAAAGCTTTGTCCCGCTCCTAAGACACATTGTTTTCCCCAAGTACGGCATAGCCTGCAGTCACATTTCCCTCTATAAAAACCCCTGATTCCAAGACCATCCTTGGATCGCTCCCGAGTTCCTGACCACCTTGCTGCTGCTTTGCTTGGTGAGCTTCCCCTCAGCTCCACGTGCTGAGATACATTGCACTCCAGCTTCGCTCTCTATCTTCTTTCGGGGCTCCAGGAATAGGTTCCGTATCACCCAAATCAACTATCCCTCTGAAAATCCAGCTATCATATTCAAACCTTTATTTTCCTTAGTTATCTGTGTGCATGTGTTGCTTACATTGTGTGCCTGTATTTAATAAAGATCATTATTTCCAACATGGTTTGCTTCTTGGCTTGGTCTGACCCCGTAAACATTGGGTTACAAGATCCTGCTGCGTTACCCTGCCTCTCGTAGTGCCAACCAGTGCTCTTGACTAATTCCCCATCTTTTGTAATTGTAAGGCTATCTAGGAGTCCCTCCTGGGACCCCCAGTAAACAGGGTAACAGAGTGGTGGAGAATGTGGGCAACCCCGGTACTCCTAATTTGAGAAGGAGTCGCAAACCTCCTCAAATCAGGCTGGTACTGACTTAGGGAACGGCCAGGCAAGTTGCTAGAACGCAGTTAGGCAGGAACATGTGTATGTATGAGAATTCTGTCTGTGTGAGCTCCAGGAGCTACTCTATCTGGGTTGGAATCTATCCCCCTTTCTTGCTTGGTTTGTGTATGTCAGCCGCCCTGGCACTGCCGATCGCAAGGGGTGTGCACAAGCTGACCCGGGAATCACATTTCTAACTTGGAGTCTGTCGTGGGCTGGGATCTGAAATGTTAGGCTGTTAGTACGGCAGGAACAGTCTACACTCATCCAACACCATAACAGCAAGGCACAGAAAGCACTTAGGGAAGAAATCCCGCCCCCCAGAGTTGAAGACGCGGGTGCGTCCCACTAGTTGTTGTTGTTGTAGTGAAGACGCGGGTGCGTCCCACTGTGTAATTTTCAGGTGCATCCCGATTTGCCGGCATATTAGGTGCGGGTGGTGATCCCCAACCTAGCCTAGGGTTTAGAGGTTTGGCCCGTGGTAGAGGAAGGCGCCCCTCACCCAGAAAACCAGTTAGGGACGGTTCGGGTTTGGTTCCTTGTCCCTTTTTCCCCACTGCTTGGCCAGGCAGTGTAGTAAGTTCCGAAGTGTTCGTCTTCCCCCTTCAGGCAGGTGGAGTACTCTTGAGGGTTCCCTGGGTCTAGGTGACCTCCCTGTCCCAGAACCGTTTCCTCATTTTTTTGTCCCCAATGCTGTTGAGGTGGAAAACTGGGCGTGGGTGTACAAAAGTGACTTTTGTTTGGGCAGGCTGGAGATAGCTTCCCGTCCCTCTTTCCTAGAGAGGTTCCACAGAGTTCGTTTCCCCATAGCTCCCCCAGAGGTCTAGGTGATCCTACCCGTCACTCCAGTTCCTGGTCTCACTTGTGTATTAGGAAGTGTAGTTGTGCAGTGGAGAAATGGCCAAGGAGAGCCCAGTTACTGTTAAGGACCTCATGTGCGAGGAGGAGGTCCGAGGAAAGCTAGAAAGCTAGGTGTTGAGTAAGGGGAAATGCCCCTGGAAGGACTCTATCGTCCAGTCGGCCGATCCCTTTGCCACACTCAGAGAAGCGTACATCCTGGTGCGGAAATCAAAGAACCCATTCGGGCCATCAAAGGATGCTTGGCCGCTTGGGGACTTTGGCTTATGGCCAGAGATGCTAGTAGTGCCCTTGTTGAGACCCGAGGGAGTCTAGCAGAGGTAGAGAAGGAGAATGCCTGGCTTCATGCCGAGATTGAGACACTGCGCGCGGACAAGGTAACGTTCACGTTTGTCGCACAGGCCTCTGCCCAGAAGCTTAGTGACATCACGTTAGTGGCGCAAACTTGGGAAGAGAAAGCCCATGCCTTAGAGGCTGAGCTGGATCATGCCTGGGCTGCGGTCAAATTCATGGTGGGGCAAGTGAGAGAACAGCAGGAGGCTGTTAGTCATGCAGTGTGCCTTAAGCAAATCGCTGCACTGGAGAGCCAGCTCCATACTCGTAAGGCCCTGATTTCAGCTGTGTGCCCGGAGCTGCTCCCAACTTTTGCCCAGGATTTTTCCGGGGAGCCCTTGCCAGAGGATGCTCTGGTAACCCTTCCCCATAACCCAGATTGGAGTGACCCTAAGGTCCCAGTCCACCTGGTAGAGACACAGTCCATGACGAGACGGACCACCCTTCCTTGGAGAAGGCAGTTCGGAGAGAGCAGAGACACAGGAGACGCAGGTCACTGAGACTAGGGTCCCCTGGCGTGCCACCGAGGCCAAGGCAATTGCGGACCAACTGGGTCCCCTAACTCAGTCCACTGGGATCATGTGGTTGAATGCAGTCATCCACTCACATCCCACGGCCAACGGCCAGGATCTGACCCAGCTGGCTCGGCTTTGCATGTCCCCATCTGAACTCCCCACTCTCAAATTGGCTGTGGCAGCTCGAGGCTTGGTTAGGCTTGAGGCCCACACCTGGATGAGAGAGGTAATTAAGATTTTGTGGCCCGGACAGAGTGCCTCCTATCGCCAGCCCCACTTACCAACCTGGCTGCACTCTTTGGCCAAGTGCAGTTTCTGAGCACTTTTCAAAGCCAGACTCAGCAAGGGCCTCATTTCCCTGCATCTACCATACAACCTGCCTGCATGGTGTCCTCAGGCCACACCACCCCTTCTCCCCGACACACCCAAGTTGTTGGTATCCATAGCCATCTCTGAGGAAGTATTCAGGGCCCCGATGGTGCTCCGGAGGAGTCGCGCCATCATGGTGTTCCCGCCAACTCTGACCTCTAAGTGGTGACTGCCTAGGGAGAAGAAGACAGGAAAGCCACACAGTTAAAATGTTGGACTGGGATTTGGGAGATCCAGGTTCAATGACCACTGAATCCCACAAGTTCATCCAGTGATCCTGAGCCCATCGTTCTGTCTGTTGGTCCTGACCTACCTCACAAGGCGGTTGTAAGGTTCAAACTTTGGAAGGGAATAAAGTAAGTGCTGTGGGAAAGGTGGAGAACAAAGGAGATAATTAAAATACTCAGTGTCCTTATTCTGGAGGAATTCTCATTGGCTGCTGTGTTTCACCTAAAGCTGGAGACAAATCTGCATTAAGAAAGTTTTATACTTTTTTTAAAAAGCAGGGCAGTGGGGAATAGCCATCACCTGTTTGTTTGTCTTCCTGCCCACATACTCTCAGGTGGACTTCAAAACCTGTATAATCTCCAAGGACATCTGTCTTTTCCCATCTTCATGCCCTGTCCAGGGTGGTGACTGCAACTCCCATTATCCATGCTGGCTGAGGATAATGGGGGTTGTAGGGTGGTGATGCCCTCATAAGAGCCTGGTTTAAGAAATATACTCAATCCAGGAAGACATGTTCCTAAGTCTGCAAGACCTGAGCAGGATGGATGACGATAGGGTGACTTGGACGTCTCTCATGCATAAGGGTGCTTGGAGCTCTCTCATCCATAAGACAACTTGATGGCAGACGACAACAACAACAACAACAACCCTGCCAAATCATGACTGCTGGGGGTATGCGGTGAAGGTGGTTGGAGGAGAGATGGGCTTTCCTGACAATCTCAGCTCCCAGGCAGGCTTGTATGGGGGGAATGTGGTCTATCCGATGGCCTGGACCTAAACAGCACAGGGCTTTATAGCTCATAACCAGCACCTTGAATTGTGCCAAGAAACAAATTGGTTCCCCACCCATAATCTAATCCATGGAAGTCTGTGCCACCTCCTCCTCATTCCACATTAAATAAATACCAACAGCAGCAAATAAAACCCCCACCTGTTGAATGTCTTTCTCATCTCCGGCTGAGGTTTAAGGCAGGGTGTGGGTGGCTACGCGAGACTTCCATTCCAGGGCAGGGCAAGGGGAAGGGTTGGGGCACACACAGCGCTGGGTGGAGGGTCACAGAACTTACTGCGGAAAGAGTACTCCACAAAGGAATGGTGTTGGATGGTGCTGAAGATGGTGTACAGGAGAAAATCGAGGACACAAGCTATCAGCAGGAAGATCAAAGCTGGCATGCAGCCCAGTAACTCGCTCATCTAGAGGGAGAGAGCGTTTGTAAGGTGGAGGGGCGGAAGAGACACACAGGATTCCGGGTGTGAGAAATGACAGCACAGAAAATTGAAAACTCGGCAAGAGGAAGAACAGAGACTGGAAACATTCTGATATCCTTTAAAAAATAATAATGAAAAGATGACGTTGCAATGGTAGATTTTACAGATTCTACCAGAGGGCCTAGACCCAGTATGGGATAGTGGTTTCAGCACTGAATTCCAACCATGGAGACCAGGGTTCAATTTCCCCCTCAGCTGTGGAAATCCACTGGGTGACCTTGAGAGCGTCATATACTCTCAACCCTAGAAAATCCTACGATAGGTTTGCCTTAGGGTCACCATAAGTCAGAAATTACTTAAAGGCACACAACAGTAGCAACAACAACAATAAAAGCAAAAATTGGTGATGCTGCATAATTCTTGTGTTCTCAAGAGGGGAGCAGAAGCATCTGTCCCTACATTTCTGGGGCCATTGCACAAATAGACCCTACAATGTTGTATTATGGACAACAGAATGCTATTTGATCTGTTGCAGCCTGGATATCACAACACCATGGGACTCGTTGTGCAATTGCAACCCCCATTGCTCTACAGCGCACTGTGCAGGACTCTCCAATGTGTTTCATTGCAGTTTGCTAAAAAGATTGCATATCCTGTTAGGGATGGAGGTACGATATTGTAACATTGTTGTTGTTGTAGCTATTATTATCATTATTTTAATTTATGTCCTGTTTTTCCCCCAAAATGAGACTCTAGGCAGCTCACAGTTTAAAAGAACTATATAATTAAAAACATATAAAAAGTGAATATTAAAACAGAATTAAACTATTTACAGGACTAAAAAATATATACTTCAGTAAAAGAAATGCAATTAAAAAAAGATGTTCCTTGCCATACATCAAAGAATATACATGGGGGAAATGTGTGGAAATAGTTATGAACTCCGATGCAAGATTTCAACACCTGTCCTTTTAAAAAAAAACATTAATGGACTTCTTGCTATTCTAGGTTGTTGGGGTTTTGGGGTGTTCTGTTCTGTTTGCCTTCTTAGCAGTTCATGTGGTCCCCAGAGGGTTCCCAGGCAAACACATTTCTCACACTTGCTCACCCCTCTTCTACATTCTCTGTCACTGCGTAACAAAGACTGAATTCTGAAAGGTGGCTAAATCCATTTCTTAAACCGAAGGTGGGCAACTGTGTAGGGCCAATGCCGCCAATTCTACCCCCTCCCCAGACCCAACTGCAGCCAGCACCTTCCTGCAGCAAGCCCCAATATCTCCATTTTTATCTGTAGTCTCTCTCAAAATGGCAGCAGGAAGTGACATCAAGTCACTTCTTGTTGCCATTTTGAGAGGGACTGAAGAATAAAACAGAATAGTTGAGATTTAGCAGATGGCTCTGAGGCACTTATGGGAGTGGAGCTTTCTGCATGGTTTTGGTACAAATATTGCCCCCAAATCATACCAGAATGTTTTCCAAAATTGAGTCTGTTTGGGTGCCTTTGGGGGACTGGTCGGGGCTTCAAGGGCTACCAAGGTGAGGTCCAGGGCTACATGTGGCCCATGATCTGCAATTTGTCCATGTCCATGTTGAAGAAGTGATGAAAAAGAAATTCATGTTTCTCATCAGTATTTGAAAGACAGAGAGGGGAGGGAGATGTAACTCCTCAACTATGTGCAAAGATGAATAATTACAGCAGTTTTCTCCTCTGTGTGAGAGAAAATGACTATTCTGCGGCAGCATTATCTCCGTATTTGAACATCCTGAATGAAGTCTTGTAAAGTAATTATTCTATGGAGAAAAACATGGAGAACTTGTTTTTAGTCCTCAAAAACCCCTGATTTCTGCACAGAAATCCCATTTTCTGTTTATTTCTCCCCTATGTGTTTTTCTCCACAAAATAATTTCTTTGCAATACTTCAGGACATCCTCATCTCATTCCTTACCTGCTTCTCCCCACGGATTGAGGCAAGGGACAACAATAGGTTAACATGTAACAGTTAAAAATAGAACATCAATTAAAACAGGAGTTAAAATAATAGAATTATAGAGTTGGAAGAGCCAGGGGCAATCTAGTCCAACCCCCTGTCATGCAGTTAAAATGCATATCATCTTAAAAATTACAAATACCTAAAAACAGACAATGCATATTTAAAATTCATTGTTCACAATTTAAAACCATTAGGATAGGCCTGCCAGAAGAGACTGGTCTTTAATGCTGTTTTAGATTTGGAGAGCCTATTCAGCTGTTAAATGTCTTCTGGCAGGTCCTTCCACAGTCTAAGGACAGCTGAGGAAAAGGTCTTCTGGGCGACTGTTGCCAATCTAGTCTGGGCCAGTTCCAGAGGACCTGTGCCAGGTGGGGGTGGATCTTGCAGGTAACCTGGACCCAACCATGAAGGGCTTTGAAGGTAATAACCAACACTTTGTACTCAGCCTGGAAACTAACTGGCAGACAGTGGAGTGACTTTAATATTGATGTGAAATGCTCACTCTGAGATATACCAGTAACCAATCTGGCTGCTGTGTTTTGAACCAATCAAAGTTTCTGAACTCAGTACAGAGGGAGCCCAACGTACCGCGCATGGCAAAGCGCAGCCTTGAGGTTACCAGCATGTGCACAATCATCTTTAGGTCCTCCAACTCTAGGAAGGAGCACACCTGAGTAACTGGAGAAAATGTACAAAATTCTTCCCAATAGAGTTTCCTGACATTTTTCAGCCTGGGAATGAATGATTACAAATATTCTTTCCATGAGTGGGGGGGCATTGTTTCTAAATTTTGTCTACCTCTGAGTATCAATAGATGGGGCCAAACAACAGGCCAAAGAGTCCTATTCCCGTTGTAAGGTCTCAAGAGGCCTTTGTGTAATTGTTCCTGGGAAGAGGACACTCAGTTTGGAAGGTAAATAGGGTAACCTCTCTGTAAAGGGGGAATTTTTGTCTGTGCCTCTTTTTGCCGCCTGCAGTGGAAAAAGGCCCAGCCAAAGTCTTGGTTCATGCCTCATCTCCTCCACACTTCTCCAGTGTTCTTGATAGGTCCCAATCCAATTACCATGACTTTCTTCTCTGCTGACTGGAAAGAAAGATAGAGTGGATCGATGATGCCACTTTGCTCAGCCCTCCGCAAGGGCAGAAGAGTGCGCTTGTTCTGAAAGATGACCAGGGAAAAAGAAGAGAGGGAAAGAAACGGTCAGTGGAGGGAAGAGTATGAGCAAATGGAACCAAACTGAACTCCTCTCCCAAATGTATACAACTCTCCTCACCCTCAGCCTGGGTCCAACAGGAGTTACAATCCAATGCAACCATAAGGCACCAAGAGCGTCTTCACACTATACAGTTATAGTAAATTTGATGCCACTAAATGCTTTAGATCAGTAGTTCTTAACCTTTCCTTTACTGGGAATTTCCTGTAAATATAATTTGTTGCCAGGGACCCCAAGACTTAAGATTTAAATATTTAAATTTATTTTAAACATTCAAATATTCAGGGATGTGGCACAGGGGTGTGTGGGTGCCAAGGGATATGGTAGCAGGCATATGTGCATGCCCAAACTGCTCACTTGTTTGAAAACTCATTTGAAAATGAAGAAGCAATTTTGGCATGTGCACAGACCTGCCATTGTGTCCCTTTTTGTTAAGGACGCAGCAGCAGGGCGTGTGGGTGCCAAAGGACACGGTAGCAGGTATGTGCATGCATTTTAACTGCTCCTTCATTTTCAAATGAGGGATCAGTTTTGGCACCTTCACCCCTCTCTGCCACATCCCTGTTGCTGCTGCTGATGGTGTCCAGCAGCAAGGCTTTGCAGACCCCCTGTGAGGCCTCTGTGGGTCTGTGGACCTCACTGCCTTAGACCTATCCTATAGAATCTTGGGACATGCAGTTTGGTGGGAGATTAGGGCTTTCTCCCAGAGAGTGCTAGTGGGCTCCTCTTGGCAAGAGAATTCTAAGTTCTTTGCCAAGTCGCTTGCCAAGTTGAAACTACAAATCCCAGAATTCCATAGGATGGAGCCATGGCACTTAAAGCTGGTGTCAAATTTTTCTAACTGAAGCAATTTCATTCAAAAATTGTCTCGATTAGCGAGTCTCCAAGCTCCATTTCTCCCTCTCTCCAAACTGGTGCCATTCAGTCTCAGTTTTCTTCCATGGCAATATCTGCTCTGTGATATTCTACTTTTAAAAACTGTTTTCTTTATATCAGTGGTTCTTAATTTGTGGTCCAAGGAAGGAAAGAAAGAAGGAAGGAAAGCAGGCAGGCAGGCAGGCATTTCAAATTGGTATGGGATCATTCCAATAAAAGTACTGTAATAGGAGTGTGTGCATTTACTTATTTCTCCTGTCTCTCCAAATCTGAAGACCTCTGATGAGCAGCTTTAAATAAATACTTAATGCACTTAAAGGTTTTAAATCTTAAGTTTTGGTAGTCTGTGGCAACAAAAGATATTTGGAAGGGGTGTGCGGTAAAGCAAAGATTAAGAACCACTGGTTTATATTATGGAAAATATGGTAATGTATTGTTATGTAGATATATATATATATATACTCTGATAGGTTTTCAATCAGAGGCTGGATGGCCCTCTGTCAGGAATGCTTTGATGGTGTCTTCCTGCACAGCAGAATGGGGTTGGACTCCATGACGCTTTGGTCTCTTTCAGCTCTATGAATTTGAACAACCAGTAACTGTAAATGGTCTCATTATCTTTTTTTGTTAAATACATTGTTTTGTTTCTACACACAGGCCTTTGAGGTTGCCATACTGAGGTAAAGTTATTCATAAGGTCTGTGGCAGAAGCAACTCAGGTAACCAGAAGAAGGCTATCCCAAGTGGTGACAGTGGTGGGACCAGTAGAGATCCCCACATGGTCCAGTCCCCCATTCGTTTGGGGTATACTGGGAAGTCCTCAAAAACAAAGGGATAAAAGTAGAAGAAACATAAATATATTGTGGGTAAGAAGAGAGTCAGCATGGTGTAGAGGTCTGAGTGTTGGACTATGCCCCTGGAGACCAGGGTTTGTCTGCTCAGCCATGGAAACCCACTGGGTGACCTTTGGTGGATCACATACTCTCAGCCCCAGAATAGCCCTGGTAGGTTCATTGTAGGGTTCTCATAGGTTATAAATGACTTGAAAGCACAAAACGACAACAAGAACAGAAGAGCCTTACCAGTTGTTCACCTAGCACAGAAGTGCACAATGTGTGGGCCGTGGGCACATACCCTACCAACTCCCCAACAGTGCTGCACATGGATGTGCTCCCACCCCCTTGCCATCACTAGCTGCTTCTACCTGCTTTCGGCGCCTGGCATCTATCTGCCGGAAATACCGAGATACATACAGATTGTCAAAGCGGATGTCCTGGTTGTAACTGTTAGTGTAGGAGAAAGCCCTGTAAAGAGAAAGGAAAGAATTGGGATGGAGGGTGGAGTGGCATGGACGATGATGACAAGGAGAGGAGTGTTATTTCAACCTAGCCTGCTGAAGCTCTGAAAGCCAGTGCAGTGTAGTGGTTTGAGCATTGGGCTGCAGCCCTGGAGGCCAGGGTTTGATTCCTCATTCAGTCATGGAAAACCACTGGATGATGTTGGGTGCATCACAAGCTCTCAGCCCCAGAAAACCCCATGATAGGATTATTATAAGTCAGAAAAAACTTGAAGGCACACAACTGACAGAGCTCTTCCTGTAACTCTGTAGAACTCATTCCTATCAATAAAAAGGCTCAGTCCCCCTGCTTAAAAACAAAGCAGCAAGCAACTAGTCCTCAGCACCTGGAAGGAAGACCTGGTGAGTCACATCTAAGCAAAGTTCTGAAACTGGAGTTTGCTCTTATCAAGGGCTTAGTGCTTCCCACTTCTCCTTCTGCATGTCTCAGTGAATTCAACTTCTGAATCACCTCCATTGTGCACCTATTTACTGTTCCAGTTAATAAGGCATGCTGCAATTGTCAGGTAGCTAGTCACACCTGCCATTAGTATGGGATTTAGAGTAGAAATAGTATGAGAAAGATAGAGGCTTCTAGGCTGACACCAACATCTGGGAAAACATCTGCAGAGATATAAGGGAGATTCAGCCTGGGAAGAATGTGTGGGAGGGTCTGGAGCCAAACTATTTGTTCTATCTTGTTCTTTCAGCCTGAGCACTAAACTCAGTACAGTGTACTACAGTTCCAATAAACTATGTTCTCCTGCATAGACCTGTGGTTCATTCTTGACAGCAATGGTTCTATCATGCAAGTGATATTTAAAGGAACATAGGCCATGGCAGAGCCATCTCCTCCTTGACTTCTATGGAACAGGACATTGTCTTAGTCTCTCTCCCAAGATACCATCATCCATCAGCCAAACAGCCCCAGAACACAAAGAATGTGTTTTCCTGTTTTCCTTTTCCCTTCCTGTCCACCTTTCCTTTCATGCCACATCCCTTGTGATATGGAAGGCAAGGAGCCTCCTGTCATTATCAACATCAGTACACAGGCTGTTTTGATAGCATTTGCAGCTTCAGGATATGTCCAAGGATATGACCAAGGTGATGAACCATGCATGTGCATATATGCACCTTCAAGTTTCCTTTAGACTTACGTCAACCCCATGAATTTCCCGGGGTTTTCTTAGGCAAGGAATACTCAGAGGTGGTTTTGCTAACTGTTTCCTCTGAAATATAGGCTACAGCACCTGGTATTCTTTGGCAGTCTCCCATCAAAGTACTAACCAGGGCTGACACTGCTTAGTTTGCATAATCAAACAGGATCTGTGACTTAGGATCCTTTATGGTCCTTAGTGAACCATATCCCCCAAATAAAAAACAGGGGAGTGGTGATCCAATTTTGGGTTTCACTTCAAACTTTGAGGGAGCTATCCAAGGTGCTAAAACTGTATAGGTGACAGAGTTCAGTATGCTCTCTCTCCCCCTGTGTGTGTGCCTTCAAATTCCCTGTTGGCTTATAGTGACCCCATGAATTTCATAGGGTTTTCTTAGACAAGGAAAACTCGTGGTTTTGCCAGTCTCTTCCTCTGAAGTACAGACTACAGCACCTGGTATTCATTGGTGGCCTCCAATCCAAGTACTAACCAAGGCTGATGCTGCCAAGATCAAACATTAAGGTATTTCTAGGCAACTGAAAATAGGATTCAGCACCTGGGATAGCTCCTTTAAAGTTCTCCATGGCATTAGTAGGCTATGCTGCTACCCAGCAGAAGCCCACCAGCCCTGGACACCACATCTCTTCCCCGGGTCCCAGGACCAGCTCACTCACGAGGCAAAGATGAGAATGAAAGTGCAGGAGAGCAGGACGCGAAAGATGGACATGGTCGTGCCGAGACGCTGGCTGTGCTGGGCCAGCTCTGCATTGACGTCATCCACCAAGTGTTTGTGGGCGGTAAGGTTGGCACCAGCCAGCATAGACTGATGTTCTTCCTGGTCCGGGCAGGGAAGAGAAAAGGAGAGAGAAAGAGGAAAGAGTGGGCAATCACTTAGGTTCCCCTCATCTACCAAATGCCCAAGATCTGCCGTGAGCACCTGAAATGCCCCTTAAGAAATCCTTGGTGGGAGCTTGGAAATAATTTATATAAAATGAATTTGCTATCCCCTAATCAGCTGAAATTTTCAACAACAAATCAAAAACAATAATTTGAACATAAAATGCCAGCAACATTTTTCCCAGTACTGTGATCTTTACCAGTTCTCATTACTTTAATTAATTACTGACAATTTTTAGTCATTTTCAGTTCTTTTTCATTTCATTAATCTTATCTCTTTTTCTTATACAGCTACAACCTTGGTAGAAGAAGAGAATGCTGTGGATGCAACATATCTTGATTTCAGTAAGGCCTTTGACAAAGTTCCCCATGATATTCTTGCAAACAAGCTAACAAAACCTGAGACAGACAATATTATTAGGTGGATTTGTAACTGGTTGACCAACCAAACCCAAAGAGTGCTTACCAATGGCTCCTCTTTATCCTGGAGAGAAGTCATTAGTGGGGTGCCACAGAGTTCTGTCTCTGGTGCCAGAGTTATTCAACATCTTTATCAGTGACTTGGATGAGGGAACAGAGAGCACCAAAATTCAAAATGACCTTAACAGATTAGATTGCTGGGCCAAAACTACCAAAAAGAATTTCAGTAGGAAGATATGTAAGCTACTCCAAAGGATAATAGAAAAGCTTTAAAAATGTAAACAAATTATCATATTGAAAAGATTAATTTAAAACAATTTTGAAAAGGCTATTAAAATATACTAACGATAAAAGTACAAATGCCAAAACAACACACCCCAGTTAAAAGACCATCTGAAACAGATAGTTAATGCTCTGTTACCCCAAAACATAGGTGACTCAGAGGTCCACCCACAATTCCAGTACTTCCACACAACAATGGGGAATTAATTAGCTCAAAATTAAGATGCCTGCGAGAGGGGGGTAACTTAACGAGATCTTTCCACCAATGTTTATGAGCTCATGAAGGAAAGAACTAGCCAGAGAATCCAAAGTGTAAACTAAAAATGTTTTTTATTGAAATATTCACACACACACACGCCCAACAGATCCAAACATGCACTCACACAAGGACTAATCAAAGGTAAAGGGAGAAAAGTTGTGGATAGAGGACTTTAGGGTTTGGGTGACAATTACTGGTCTGGAGAAAAGTGAAGAAAGCTGCAATGTGGCTAAGGTGGCCACCTAAGGACAGTTCTCATTTGGGAATCAAACGGACAGAGTGCCATTCAGAAAGCAGAGACTGTGCTGAACCATTCAAAACTGAGGGTTGTTATACCTGAAAACTACCCTGTGGGTATGGGTGTGAATCACTCTCCCAGCCAAAGTGGGCAATGGGAATTGCAACACAAACAATGATGTCCAGAGGCAGTTAATGGTCTCAGCGCTTAGGCGACCAAGGAGCAATGGCTATCATAATAGCTCTGTATTGTGGAGAGGTTTGGGAGCAAAGCAAGGAAATATCCAGGTGTGAGGGAACAGGGTTAAAACAATTACTGTTTGGTTAGAACTTCCCTTCTCTGCACAGAGATGCCCTGCTTCAGCTTAAGCCTATTGTCTCCAGAGTTGTCTTGTAAGCTGCCTGAGAATGACTTTGGTTGTGCCTAGAGGGGGTGTGGGCTGACCTGCCTTGCAATCTTAGGTTTATAGTCAGTAATTTTCCTCTGTCTAGCTTGACCTTCCAGTCACCTCAGGTTCCATTTTATATCAAAGGCCAATTAATGTAGGTGCCAATTATATATGATATTGATTCGCAGGGCTGTAACAACTCAAAGGCCTTAGTAAACAGCAAGGTCTTTGCCTGCCAGCAAATAAAAATAGAGAAGGACTCAAGCTAGCTTCCTGTGGGAAGTTTCACAGTCTGGGAAGAGCGACTGAGAAGGATCTCTCTCCTGGGTCTTCACTAAATGCGCCAGTGATGGTGGAAAGAATGAGTCAAAGGCCATTTCCGCACTAGACTGTTATAGCACTATTATTCCACTTTCAACATCCTATGGAATCCTGGGGTTTGCAGTTTGGGGAGGGGCCACCTGGCCCTTCCCCAAACTGCAAACCCCAGGATTCCATAGGATGCTGAAAGTGAAATAATAGTGCTATAACAGCCTAGGGCAGAAATGGGGAAACTCTACCCACAATGATCTTAAAAGTCAGGCAGGCTTATATTGGGAGATGTGATCTTTCAGACAGTCTGGACCCCAAGGTTTATAGGCCATAACCAGAAATTTGAAGTATGCCCAGAAACAGATAGCCAATGAGCTGTTTCCACAAGGGAGTTCTATGCTTCCTGAAATCAATTTAAGAAATCACCAGTTAACAAATCAGTCATCTTTCCTCTAGACTCCCCAATGATTTAAATTTAACAAACTAATTTTCCTTCCCAAATTAATGTTAATCCATTGGCAATAGCACTAACATTACCAAGTTTGGTTCTTTCTGTAAGAGAAAGACAAGAGCTTGAAGAGTTGGAAACAAATTCCAGAATTCCCATCCTGCATGGTTTGTGACCATGCTGGCTGAGGGATACTTGGAACTGTAGCCCAAAAGTCACTTTCCACATGCATGTTCGCACCTGGATCACTAAGGTGGCTGTGAAGTCCTGGTTTAAGTTGTCCACAGAGCCACTGACCCGGTCATAGGTCTGCCCAAAATTTCCTTCCACGGGGATCTTGTCACGGCACCAAGTATACATGACTGTAAAGGAGGAAGACTGGATGAGTCTTGGAACAATCTTGTCTTCCAAGGGCAGGACTGTACCATTTTCCAGGTGGGAGGTGCCAATTTGCATGAATTTTTTTCTATACCACACCTTGAACTTCCCTGCACATAGAAATCTAGACATTCAGGATGAAGGCTTCTCAACTAGGTTTCTTTTTACAACAATAACTTTTGATGGGCAGGAGATACATTTTTTGTTCCAGCTTGTCCTCCTTATGAGCTCCTCATTGGGACATCTGTGGAAACAGAATGACGGACTGGAAAGGACTCTGAGCTGGTCCATATCACCTATGATAATTGGGAATGGAGCCTCCCTCTTTGGAGGAAGTCTATCTCTAAATCCTAAGGAGAATAAAGGTGCTATTATGCTCAGGTCCTTCTTCAGGGCTTCCCACTGAGGCATAAGGTTGGCCACTGTGAGGATGCTGAATCATACAGATCCTCTGGCCTTATGATTCAATAGAGCTCTTTATATATTCTTCTTCTGGCTAGATTCCTGGATTAATGTGACATGCTATAAGAATTAAATGGAAATTTCAAATTAAATGGAAATTTCAAGTGGGAATTTCAAATGGATTAAATGGAAATTTCAAATAAGTTAGAACAAATACAGTGCAGTTAGTATTTACTGGAGACTCCCATGTCAGTGTAGCAGTCAATCCAGTCCAGATCTGTGCTGCCTTCAAGGGAGCTATCCAAGGCGCAAAACCCTAGACCTCAAATAAGTTCAGCACTCTGGATAGCTCCTAGAAAGCTGTCAAAAGCCTGGATTCCATTCATTGTCCCACGGGAGCCACCAGCAAGCTTAGTGCTGGACCAACAGCAGATGTACAGCCAGTCTCGTTCAACCATCTTCGCTAGAACTTACCCTTGACAAAATGGCAGAGGAAGCTGAACTTCATGGGGATGCAGAGCAGATGGCTGACCAAAGGGACAGCAATGGCACGCAGGCAGGAGCGGTACTTGGTTTCAAACCAGGTCTGGCAACGTTTGATCGCTTGGTCAATTATGTCTAGGAGGAAGATAGTTCTGACTTACTTTTCTTGGTGTGTACAGGGTACTTTTAAGTGCCTCACTACCTTTAATCGATGATGATAAGAAAACAGTGACTTTGCAAGGCAACCAGGAGAGGACGGCTGTTTCTATTGCCATGGATGCTCATGAAAATCAATGTGCCCTTCCATGTGCAGCCTTTCTTTTCCCACAGTAGTTTCCCTGACATTTATTTCATAAGGTTGGCTACATAATTTAGGACAATGTTCATTTGCTTTTATACTGATTCCATTCACCTAGACATATTTTAACAACAAAAAACCTTGCAGATACTGTATTTTTCAAGCAGTCTCCGCACTGATAAGTGGCTCCCTTTTTCTAAGGGAACTGTGTTGATTTTGTGTGTATGTATATTGAAAAATGTGCAGATGAATGTGTAAACAAGATGAATGGAATCCATGGGGAACACACAACAAAAGAGACACGATTGTACTTTTAAAATCTCAGCTGTCACCAATAGAGGGGGCAGGTTTGTTTTCTGCTGCATAGAGTCACATCTAACAGCGTTCCAAGACAGTACATTTCAGTTGAAAGTTAGAAGGAACATTTTGACAGTAAGGGCAGTTTGGCAGTTGAACTGACTACCTAGAGAGGTGGAAGGTCTCCCACTGAGGACATCTTCAAAAAGAAGATGGACAGCTACCTTAGCTGGAGATCCTGCACTGAGCAGGAGACTGGACTCAATGTCCTAAGACGGTGGTTCTCAACCTTCCTAATGCCGTGACCCTTTAATACAGTTCCTCATGTTGTGGTGACCGCCAACCATAAAATTATTTATTTATTATTTACAATGCCTCCCCCCACCTGGCAAAGGCCGCCTCACTGGCCAGGAACAGAGGGGCGGGCAGGGAGGGAAAGAGGAGCCGCACGTCTCCCCCGGGAAAAAACTCCGAGAACCCCCACCCCCGGGCTCTGCTTCTGCTTCGCTCTCGTTTCCGCTGGGGGGGGCAGTGTGGGAAAAGTTTCCAGAGTGTTGACCCTGGCCGGGAGGGGAGGAATCCCAGTGCCTTTGTCTTTTGCGCCGGGCGCAGCTTGCCCCCCCGGAAAAGCGCCGTGGCGAGTGGGGCAGAGGCTGTGGCGAGGAGAGGGTCTACCCCCCCATACTGCCGCTGCCCCCCTAAGCTGGCCCGTCAGATGGGAGGTTCTCTCAATAGCGGAGAAGGGGAGCGATTTTAATCCCTTCTGAACAGGGGGCAGGAGGATGGGAGCACATGGCTCACGCTTGCGCACCACCATTCCTGCTATGGCGATGCTGTGGCCTCATGCGCTCCCGCCAAAAGGGGCAGGAGGACGCGAGTGCATGGCTCACGCTTGCGCACCACCACTCCTGGGCCTTTTCCGCACGTTAGCTTATAGCAGAGGTGGGGGGTGCCGTTCGCGTAAGCAGGTTCTTGCGCGAGGCGCTCTCTGTGCTGCTCCTTCGTCCCGCAGCTGGCTTCCTGGTCGCGTGACCGCCTTGCCCCTTCTTCCCCCAGTGCACCAAGGAGGGAATGGAGCCTAAGACCATCAGAAATACGTATTTTCCGATGGTCTTAGGCAACCCCTGTGACAGGGTCGTTAAACCTCCAAAGTGGTCACGACCCACAGGTTGAGAACTGCTGTCCTAAGAGATCCTTTCAAACTCTATGATTCTATATGATACCAAATACAGCCGGATTGTTCTGGCAACCTGTGGCTGGCAATGCCCCTCACGTGTCCATTCACATGCTCTCCCCCTTTGTTTGTTTTTTTAAATATATTTTTATTAAATATAGTTCAGCAAAGATATTAAAAAAGAAAACATTATGAAATTCCATACATCCCTATCAAAATCTATACATATCAAATATTTAACTCCTTCCTGCCTACTTCCATTTATCTATGTTTTCCCCAGTTTTTGTCCTCTCTATTTATACCAACTTCTTTAAATAATATTTCATCTCTTAAACGTAATACATTTTGTAACATACCTCATTATTAATATTTTAGTATTTTAACTGTTTTATATATACATAAACATAAACAGTTATTTTTCCTTACATTCCTATAGACTTTTTGTTTTATTGACTGCCCAGACCTTCAACAATGGTTTTCAGACACAGTGAGTATTGAAATCTCTAGTTCCCATGCCTTTCCCATTTGGCACACTCACGATTGCAGCGCATTTGTGTCTTTGCCTCGTACACCTCCTGGGTGGATGGGTTGGCTTTCCGCACCACATCCCTCACGGAACGCATGTCGTAGCCCGCTTTGCTGGCCACTTGCTCATTCAGCTGTGAGAAGGCTCTGGAAACCTCTTGGGTTTCGGACTCCAAGGTCTTCCCACTCCTCTGGGGCAGAAAGGGAAACCAGGAAAGCCAAAAATTTACTCCGTTCTATCATACTAAAAATTTTAGGCACTCATTATGACAGTCCTGTCTTGTCTCCCATTATCCCCATGCTTTGTACCTGGGAACTTTTGAGAAGACTAGCAATTCGGCTATTGTACCTAAAAACTATTACTTATTTACATATTTTATTTCCATCCCACCTTTCCCCCAGCATTGGACCCAAGGCAACTCAAGGCAACAAAGTACACTACAATCTTATTTGATATGAAAGTCTGAAAAATACTAAATAAATAGTTATATAAGAAAAAAAATTACTGAAGTGCAACTGTTAAAAACACAGTAAAAAGATAAAAGCAAAATGTTGCCATTATTTTTTTAAAAAAATTCTTCTGGCACCGTAGCTAAGTTGCCTGCTAGTGGAAAGACAGTGGGTCCATATGTCACAGATAATGTATATTCCATATTTAGGTCTCCTTCATACTTCACAATTAGCACAGTTTGATTCTACTTTAATTGCCATGACAGCATCCTATGGAATCCTGGGATCTCTGTTGTCATAAAGTATTTAGAATTCTCTTCCAGAGAGCTCTGGTACCTTCCCAAGCCATGAATCCCAGGATTTCAAAGGATACAGCTGCCGCAGCTCATACAATACAGTATCAAAGTGCTCTGCTTGTGTCATATTACAAGACCTGTGACAGGTCCTTATTTCTCACTGGATCATTTTTTGTAGTTCCAGCCTGATAAGACGCCCTGACACTATCACTTTAAACCTTCTGCACCACTGAAACACCACCTTTGTATAAAAGGATCAGGGTTGTAAGTGTTCCCTCAGAACCAAAGAGTTTATTTATGATAGCATGCTCTTCTTTGGTCCCAGTGACTTTAAACAACTCAGGCCAACTTAGTAGTTATAAAATAAATGGTATCTTTTGTTATAGTAACATTAGAAATAAAGTGTCTTGTCAAAGTTCATATAAAGTGTAATGTTGTTACATTAACGCGTTCAAACTTCTGATAGTCTATGCCAGTAACTTCCAGCTTAGACACCTGTTCTCTGTGTCTTTTCCTCAGCTTCTTAAACACAACCCAGTCACCCTCTCTGGCCAAGATCTCATTGAAGGCTGTCTTTCAAACAGAATTTCTGCCCCTACATAAATCCTCTTATCCATAAGCCCCTCCCACGGACACCATCATGCTGGGTTATGCTCTTAAGGGTACTACTCTTGTTGCCTACTAACCCACCATCATTGCACTTGCATTTGACTCCAAAAACAACTTTGTCATAAGTCCTAACTGTACAGCATGTGTTCTTTAGCGACAATATCCCACTTGCTAGTTCTCATGAAGGTACCCAGAAAGACAGACTCATCATTAGAAGCACTTTCCACATTAGCCACAGATGAAAGTATATTTTAGAGAGGTCAGCTCCTTTTGGACATTAGTTGTTGCTGTGTGCCTTCAAGTCATTTCTGACTGACAACAACCCTAAGGCAAATCTATCATGGGGTTTTCTTGTCCAGAGGGTGTTTGACTTTGCCTTCCTCTGAGGCTAAGAGAGTATGATGTGTCCAGGGTCACCCAGTCGGGTTTCATGGCCAAGCAGGAATTCGAATACTAGTTTCCAGAGTTTGCCTCCAACATTCAAACCATTACACCAACCTGGCTGTCACTTTTGGACATATAATGAGCTTGTATTAATGTTTAGACCCAGCTTCCATTCATGTCTTCAATCTTTTTTTATTGTTGTTGTTGTTGTCTCTCCCTTCTTATTTTCCTTCCGTTCTTTTTTTACTTTCTTTCTGTTTGTATTTTGCAAAATCTGACACAAAGGCATACATGTATGGATGCACACATGTGTGCGCACACATACACGTATCCACAGATTATATAAATCTTCCCATTCATATATCTCCACTCAAAGAGAACTAGTAACCCAGCCTGGTGCTGTGTATCATTGCGTTACCAAAAGATTTCCCACTGTGCTGAACTCTGCCCTTCTGTCTTTGTCCCTCCTGCAGACTCCTCACCCATCTGGGATTTCCTCCCAGCCATGAGAGTCCCTCATACTGAGAACTAGCACTCAAGCCTGGCTGTCTACAAGCAATTTCTTCTCACCACCATGTCCTTGAGGACCTTGCGCAGTGGGGACATCGAGACCTTCCATGTGCGCTTGGCATTTTCAATCTGCTGCTCCAAAGTGCAGCTGATGGAGCGCACCACTTCGCCCAGATTGTGCCGAATGTTTGCCACAGGGCCTGGAGATGGAGGTGGGTGCAGAGTTAGTAAGAAGTTAGCCAGGAGGGAAGGATTCAGACTCATTACATGCACCCACCCACATATGCACAGCAGGTGGTTTCTGTCTTGCAGTGGCATCACTAGGGTTGGTGTCACCCAGCATGGTAACTCACGGTGTCACCTCCAGGGAGCTTTTTCCATCCAGGAGTAGGAATTCTAGAAGTCCTAGTCTACTGCCACAGGGACCCACACTCTGGACTTCCTGATCTACTGCCAGGCTTTGCATGCGCAAAAGCACTGGGGATCTTGGCCAGTTATAAGAAAAATGAGGGCAATCATCCTATACAAAGCTATATGGGCTCTCATGGAAAGAGGAGGAAAAAAGGGGCAGGCAGTCATTTGGTATCACCCTCGTCTGATAGTATCACCTGGTGCAGTCTGCACACCCCACACCCTTTTAGAGATGCAGTAAGAGTTCAGACAAAATAGAAAATGCTTCCCCAGCTTTTGCCTGGTCTACTTTGCAGGGCTGTTGGAGATTCAGTGCCCTGAACAGTTCAATCCACAGAGGGTATTGCCTGCCTAAACGTCCAAGCTAAAGGAACTCTCTCTCTCTGTGTCTCTTTGCATTCGTTTAACCAAAATTCCCATTTTGAATTCTAGTCAACTTTAAAGGTTGTTTCTGTTGTCAGCCCTCATACTACTTAAAATTATGCTGACATTAATTGGCAAAGCCAATGCCTGGGTTCCCAGCATAGGTTCCCAGCACTCTTTGTAACAACATTTATTTTATTAGCAACCATGTTGTTCCTGAAAAAGTAATGATTTCCTCCATATGTGCTGTATGCTTTATGAAGTCATTGTCACCCTAATCTATAAAAATACCCTCCTTTTAACAATAAAGGGTCCTTCTCTTTGCTCGTTTAAGAAGTAATTTTGATTGAGTTCTTCTTGGGGAGGGGAGTCCCTTTAACCAAAATTGGGGACTTTTCCAGGCTGAGTCAGAGCTCACCTACAATCACATAGATACTCAGGGTAGCCCTTGCAGACCTAATCTTTTAGAGAAGGCATGTTATTGTGTTTATTAGAGAAATTAAGGTGAAGTATGGTTATGAATGGACTGAATAGATTTCTTGGATGACAGCATGGAATTTGGGAAGGTCTAGTGATTGGCTGAATGGGATGCTTGAAAAAGCTGCTGATAGTTCATCAGTTAATTTCATGTATATCCCACTTTTTCTCCCTGTAGAGGATTCCAAGGGGGCTCACAATGAAAGTGAAAGAACAGGTTGCTTACCTGTAACTGTAGTTCTCCGAGTGGTCATCTGTGCCATCATACACTAGGAGCTTTCGTGCATGTGCGGGAGCATTCAGAAAATTCTAGTAGCTTCAGTCGCTTGGCGGGAACCCCTCCCCCATGCCGGTACTGCGCATGCTCCTCCCGCTGAGCAACGGCCACTCCCCAGTTCTTAGTCCACCGTAGTAACACAGAGACCTGAAAAAGAGGGGAAGGTAGGGCGGATGTGTATGATGGCACAGATGACCACTTGAAGAACTACAGTTACAGGTAAGCAACCTGTTCTTCTTCTTGTGGTCTCTCTGCATTCATACACTAGGAGACTGTGTAGCTTACCGGTTGGATGGCGGGTCAGGTCCTACAGAACGGAAGCCAGAACCTCACGTCCAAACCGAGCATCTCTGCGTGACCAGCAGTCCAGCCTGTAGTGGTGCACGAAGGTCGACAGTTGAGACCAGGTCGCCACACGGCAGAGTTCATGCAGATCAACACCTCTCAGGAGGGCTGCAGATGTGGTCCTGGTTGAGGGGGCCCGGAGGAGGGCTGGCGGAGGCTTCCTGGCAAGCTCATATGCCAGGTCAATGATCTGTGCCACCCACTTGGAGAATCGTTGGGTGGGTACCTTATGGCCCTTTCGTCGGTCGCCATAGCAGACGAACAGGTGCGGTGATTGTCTGGAAGGAGCAGTCCTGTCCCTGTAGAATGCCAGGGCCCGACGCACGTCCAGGGAGTGAAGGGACTGCTCCAACGGTGTCGTCGGGTTCGGGAGAAAGTCGGCAGGATGATGTCCTGGCTGAGGTGGAAGCTGGAGACCACCTTTGGCAGAAAAGAGATGTCTGGTCGGAGGACGACCTTGTCTCTGTGGAAGACGAGGTAGGGCTCGTTGATCCTCAAGGCTGTCAGCTCTCCGGCACGCCTGGCTGAGGTGACAGCCACCAAGAAGGCAGTCTTCCAAGTAAGCAGTCTGTCGTCAGCAGTCGCCATGGGCTCGAAGGGCGGTCTCGTGAGCTGCGATAGCACCAAGGAGAGGGACCACAGCAGTAGCGGCAGCGATACCAGCGGGTATAAATGTTGAAGGCCCTTCAGGAACTGCTTGATGGTACTGTCTCGAAAGAGCGATGCCGACGGGGATCGTGGCGGTTGGTGTGCCACGATAGCGGCGAGGTAGACCTTCAGGGATGGGAAGGCTAGGCTCTGCTGCCGAAGGTGGAGAAGGAAGTGGAGCACAGTAGGCATGTTGGCTGGCGATACTGGTTCCCTCCTTTCGTCAGCGAAGGCTATGAAGCGGCGCCACTTATAATGGTAGTTGCGGCGCGTCAATTCCTTTCTAGCCGCCGTCAAGACGTTCCCGATGATAGGGTCGGCTACGGCGATATCCTCCAGGCATGGAGGGCCAAGAGCAGCAGGTCTGGGTGGAGTACGCGGCCGCCGGAGTGGGACAGCAGGTCTGGCATCGACGGGAGCCTCAGGAGGCGGTCGCGGGCGGCCTCAAGCAGGAGCACCAACCAGTGTTGCCTCGGCCAGTACGGAGCTACGAGAACGACGTCCGCTCGGTCGGCGAGGATCTTGGAGGTCACGCAACCGAGGAGGGGGAATGGGGGAACGCGTAGAGGAGCCCCTCATTCCACCGAAATTGGAAGTCATCCCCGATGGAGTTCCGGTTGCGGCTGGCTCTCGAACAGAAGCGGCGGCATTTCGCGTTCATGCCGGTCGCAAAGAGGTCGACGGTGGGTTCGCCCCAACGGTCCCGTATCATCTGGAACGCTCTGTCGGAGAGGGACCACTCATGATGAGAGGATGTGTCCCTGCTGAGCGCGTCCGCTGTGGTGTTCTCCTGCCCGGCCAGGTGAACCGCCACTGGGTGGATTCCTAGCGGGACGCACCAGTTCCAGAGGTCCAGAGCGATGTGGAGGAGAGTGATCGAGTGAGTGCCGCCCTGCCTGTTGATGTAGCAGATTGCCGTCGTGTTGTCCGTGAGGATGAGTACCGTCCAGTTCTCGACACGGTGGCGAAAAGCTCTCAGGGCTTTGAATATGGCGAGCAGCTCAAGAGCGTTGATGTGGAGGGCGGTCTCGTCGTCCATCCACCATCCCCGGACTCTGAGTTTGCCGAAGTGTTCTCCCCAGCCGTAGAGGGAGGCGACCATGGTTACCGTGACATTCGGAGTCTGTTGTCGGAAAGGCATCCTGGAGAGGAGGTGGTCGTAAGACTGCCACCACAGGAGAGACGGCCGGATGTCCGACGGTACCGTGAGGTGCACGCTTTGGTCATCGCGGAGTGGGTTGAAGACTCGGATGAACCAGTGTTGCAGCGGTCTCGCGCGGAGTCTGGAGAGGTACGTCACGGAGGTAGTAGAGGCCATGTAGCCGAGGAGCTGCTGGATCCTCCTGACCGACATCATCGACGCCTGGTAGGCTGCCAACGCGGCCCAGCGTAGAGTCCATGCGCATTCGGCCGGTAGGAAGGCCCTGGCCGATAGCGAGTCCAAGGTGACGCCGATGAAGTCCAGCACCCTCGTCGGCTCGAGGTGGGACTTCTTGGGGTTGACCCGGAGCCCCAGGCGGGTCAGGAGTGTCAGAGTCCGGTGAATGTCGGCGTAAACTTTCTGTCTGCAGGGCGCCACCAGCAGCCAATCATCCAAGTACGGGTAGATGGAGACGCCTTTCATTCGCAGGTAGGATGCCACTGGGGCCATGAATTTGGTGAAGACCCTGGGCATAGTGGAGAGGCCGAACGGTAGCACCTTGTACTGGTGGCAGGTGCCGTCGACCGCGAACCGTAGGTATCGTCTGTGTTGAGGACGAATGGCGATATGGAAGTAGGCGTCCTTGAGATTGATGGAGGCGAACCAGTCTCCTTGGGAGAGAAAGGGGAGGATCAAGGAGAGCGTTACCATCTTGAACTTCCTGGGGCGGATGAAGTTGTTTACGCCTCTGAGGTCCAGGATGATTCGTAAGGTCCTGTCCTGCTTCGGTACGGTGAAGTACCGGGAGAAGAAGCCGGTGTTGGAGGCCAAGGACAGGAGTGTCTTGATCGCTCCCTTTTGAAGAAGGGACTGGATCTCTTCCAGCAGGGCTGGACTGGCCGGGCTGGAAAGGTAGACACCTCGTGGCGGAATATCGTGAAATTCTATAGTGTAGCCAAGACGGGCGATGGAAAGCACCCAAGAGTCCGTGGTGACGTGGCGCCACTCGGCGAGGTGTCGGGCCAAGGCTGGCTGATCTCGAAGGACTGCTGGCAGGCTGAAAGATGGTAGTGGTGGCGACCTGCAGAAACCCTCAAAAGCGGGACTTCGCCTCAGAAGGTGGTTTCTTCGAGGGCGGAGCCGGTCGCTGTCTGAAGGGTCTCCGGGCGGAGGAGGCAGTCGACGGCTGAGATTGGGTGGAGTGGGTGGACCTCTGTTGGTAAGAGGCCACCGAGGACCGTCGCCAGGATTGGCGCGATGCGGAGGATCGGCGGGACTGAGATGGCTGGTGGATCCCCATCTTCTTGGCCGTTAGTCGGGCCTTGATGATGGAGTCCATCGTCTCATCTGTGGTGGAGTTGAAGAGTCCCTGGCCATCAAAGGGGAGGTCCTCAATCTGCCTCCGGGTGTCCTCCTGCAGGCCAGACGAGCGAAGCCACGCGTGTCGGCAGAGCGCGACCGAGTCAACCATCACCCTCAAAGCAACCTCCACGGCGTGCTTCGAGGACAGGATCTGCTGGCTGGAGATCACTACGGCCTCGTTGTAGAGCTGGGAGCCAGTGGCACGGCTCTCCTCCGGGAGGCTGGACAAGAGAGGGGCAAGCTGGTCCAGAATTTTATGCAGGTAGGCCGCGAGGCATGCCTGTGTGTTAGACACTCTGATGTTAAGGGAGGAGGCGGTGTAAAACCTCCTCCCGAAAGTGTCTAACTTTCGTCCCTCTCGGTCCGGTGGCATGGTGTGGGCCCTGTTGCCTCCCTTGACCTGCGCGGACTCCACCACTATGGAGTTCAGTACCGGATGGCTGAAGAGGAAGTCCGCCTTCTCCTTCTGCATCCGGTACAGGTGCTCCAGTCGAGGAGGGATCGGCTGGGTGGACGCCGGTTTGTCCCATGGCTGCTTGACGGCCTTAAGCAGCTTGGGCAAGAGAGGGAGCGGGGCAGCGGCCTGTTGCCGAGTCTCTACCAGCTCGAAAACCGGGTCCTCCTCCTCAGGTTCCAGCTGTGCCACCTTCAGGCCGAGGGTCACCGCCATCCGGAGAAGCATGGCCGAGAAGTGCTGGACGTCCTCAGGCGCTGTCTCTGGCGTTGGTTCACCAAACACCAGTGGAGGTGACTCATGTGAAGCCGGAGTCAGGTCCTCTGACTCAGTTCCCGAGTCTGACTGGGGAGACGAATACCAGGAACGCTCTGGAGACCTTGCCGGGGAAGCCTGCAGTGCAGGGCGCTGGGGAGAGCGATGAAGCGGTACCGCCGGTGTTGCGGTCGGTACTGTAGCCGCACTGGTCTGGGTGTCCAAGGCGACGGGGACCACCGCTGAGCGCACCTTCACAGCCGCTGATGTTGTCGCCGTTGTGGCCACCGTCTGAGTGGCTATGGACTCGATGGGGCGTGTGGCGGTAGATGTTACTCTCGGGGGCGGTGAGATTGCTCAGTACCGCATCGGCAGTTCTCTCTCCCTACGGTATCGAGGGGAGGGAGATCTGGTGCGTGAGTGCTCGCGTCTCTGCTCGTGCCTGGAGGATGACCGGGACCGCCGATATGGCACCCAATGCCGGACGACGTAATGGTACTGATCTCTATTTGATGATGAATAGGATCGGTACTCCACCGGGTACTCCCTCCATTCAGGTTCCCGCAGGGACCTGCCAACATAAGAGGCCGAGGTGTAGCGGGAGTCCTGTGAGCGGAGCGGGTGTGGGTCATCACACACCTCTCGGCGCCGAGGTGACGGTGGCCTGACTCTGCGCTCTGAGGAGCGAGAGTAACTCCTGTCCGAGGCAGATCGATGCCTGGACGAAGGCCGATGGTGCTCGGTCACCTCCTCTGCCCAAGCCTCCGAGCTATGGCGGGTAGGCTGGGGCTCCACCTCTGTCTGAACTGGCGATTCAGGTGAGGGCAAGGCCTCCACGACCTGCTCCTCATCCAACAGCTCCAAGATCTCCTCCAGAGGGTCTTCCAGGAGCTGGGTAGGAGGTGGGGTTGGCAGGCGAGTCTCCTTAGGGGAGAACGCTGCTTCTCCTTCTCCTTCTTCTTCCGTTCTCGCTCCTTTTCTTTCTCCTTTCCACTATCCGGAGCGGGACGCTTCCTCTGCACCTTGGTCGGTGTCCTCGGTGCTTCTGAGGGCTTGTCTGTCGCGGGAGTTCTCTTCACTGTCTTGGCCGCCGAAGACAGTTTAGGAATCCGCGGAAACGCAGCGATGGGCGTGCGCTGTGTCGGTACCGAGTCCGATACCGACGAAGTAGACGGGACGGCAGCCGCCAATACCGTCGAGGTCGAAGACGGTCTCGATGTCTCGGCCATCTGTGCACGTGGCAGGTCCTCCTGCGCCCGGAGCGACTGTTCCCAACAAAAGGACTTAAGTCGAGGTGACCGGTTCCTCAGGGTTTGGGCGGTAAACTCGTGACAAATTGGGCAAGACCGAGTGTTGTGGGTCTCGCCCAAACAAAACAAACACTGGGAGTGTTTGTCGGCGAGAGAGACTTTCCGCCCGCAGGACGTGCACTTTTTGAAAAGAGCCGCCGACATAGAATGGAAAAGACAAGACGAAGAAGAAGGAGAGGAGGAAATATAGAAAAGTCAGCAAATCCTGTCCGAAATCCAAGCCGAGGTCAATAAACGAGCCGAAAACCCAAAAAAGCCAAGCAAAGCAGTCCAAACAGCGAGGAACAAGCCAAGAACCTTCCGTTCACAACAGCGGACGAGAAAGAACTGGGGAGTGGCCGCTGCCTGGCGGGAGGAGCATGCGCAGTACCGGCATGGGGAAGGGGTTCCCGCCAAGCAGCTAAAGCTACTAGAATCTTCCGAACGCTCCCGCGCATGCACGAAAGCTCCTAGTGTATGAAGGCATAGAGACCACGAAGAAGAAACAAATTTCAGTTAAAATAATAAATAACAGAAAAGTTTGAAAACAATTCAATGAACAATCCTATTAAAAACATTAAGATAAAAATTGTTTAAAAGGCAGTTAAAGCATAATAATTATGATTTTTTTTTAAAAATGCAACAAATATCTTGAAGAGGTGCATTTCCTGCTGATGACAACAAATATGCTGAAGGGGATAATTTCTTCACTATGGCATTATACAACATGGGCTATTTAAATGCTGGATGCAGGGTGCAGGGACACTTAGGCTTCATGTTGTCCTAGCCTATTGGAAGGACCATAAGTCCTTATATGAGCCCATTAGAGCTGGGAGAGGCCCTTTTCTCTGTCCCAGGCTCATTTGGTGGGAACAAGAGAGGGGGACTTCTTGGTTAACTGCTCCCAGACTTTAGTCGAGTTTGGGAGGGTTGTACAAAAGTTTGGAAACCATAAAATTGGTTTGTTATGGGAAAGGGACTGTGGACCTCTGGAGGAGCCCCAGAGAGCTGGACTGGGTCACCATGAAGGCCATATTCAGCTCCAAAACCTAAGAAGGTTCCCCACCATTAGAGTAAAGCACAACAAAACTTTTTCACATCAACACCGAACTAGCAGAACATACTCCCAATGGCTTTTTAAAACCCAGATTACAACATGAGGCAGGGAAATGTCACAAGGTCAGAGCAGCAAAACAAAAAGATAGGGTACTTAGTCAAAAAGTTAGGCATCTCTTTACCATCATAAATGGCTGTGAGCACATAGGTAAGAATGTAAATCCGTCCTTCTTTCCCCAAGAACTTGGGAATAACCAAGAGGGTGGCGCAACGGAAGTGCGGGGAGATAGCCCAACCCAAGGCAGCTATCCCTTGAAAGGGGAGAAGAAAAAAGATTTACTTATTTTATAAATAATGTATTCTGTTTTACGATCTTTATATATGATTATTTGTAGAATTAATCTTCACTTTATAAAAAATAAATTAAAAAAAAAAACAAAGCCACGGGCCTCTTTCCCACACTACACCATTATCGCCTTATGATTCAACTTTAAGTGCCATGGCAACATCCTATGGAATCCTGGGATTTGCAGTTTAGGGAAGCATATTTGGAATTCGAGAGCCAGCATTGGTGTGGTGTTTTGAGCATTGGACTATGACCAGGGTTTGATTCCCTGCTAGACCATGGAAAATCACCAGGTGACCTTGGGCAAGTCACACACTCTCGGCCCCAGAAAACCCCAAGACAGGCTCACCTTAGGGTCACTGTAAGTCAGCAACAACTTGAGGAGACATAACAACATTTGTAATTTTCAGCCAGAAAGCTCTGACAAGACACCAAATTACAAATCCCATTATTCCAGAGAAAGCAGCCATGGCAGTTAAAGTAGAATCACAACACTCATACTTATGTAATGTTGTACCCCAACTAGTTTGAGGATTCTGGGAGTTTTAATGCTAAAAGTAACATTTCCACCCTTTGCTAATACCTTCTGGTTGATCAGGTGACCCAGCATTTCTATTTATTCTTTTCAGATAGTCCCACTAATGTGTGTGCGCTCTACTGAATCCAAGAAAAAGGTCCCTGCTCCAATAATAACTATTATTATTATTGTGAAAAAAATCCCTTAAAGAACCAACAGCACCCTATACACAGACCTCCAAAAAAATCACAAGAGCAGCTTTTCTATAATCTGATAACTTTTAGGTGCCTCCCATCATCCCTGGCATGCTGACTGGAGAGGATAGGAATTGTCATCTAATGACATCAAGACGCTGATGGGTTGGGAAGTCTGCAGAAGAGCTTAGGAATGAAACCACTGCACCAAAGCCCAGATAGCACCGTGTCACTTTAATTTCAAGAACCTTTCTGAATTCAGGTCTACATCCCATCCTTCCCTCTCGTGTCCACTCCATGATCTCTTCCCCTGCCAAACCTGTACTCACCTGCCATGCTGCCCATTAGCTCTATCTTGCGCTCTTCACTGATGGTCATTGGAAAAATCAGGAGGTAGGACAGGCCTGAAAACCAAGAAGAGCATCTTAGTTGCACCATCAGTGCATTGCCATTCACACACCGCATGTTCCATAAACCAATCAGCAATGCTTCCTGTTGGTCCCACCATCCCTCCCTTGGGATGTAAAAACTTTGTGTTCTTTGTCCTTGAATGTAAGGATGACTATTCCCCATAGCATTCTCCCCCTAAGAAAGTGGGCAAAATGAGGACACTGGCCTTCCAAAAATTCTCCCACCACCACCACCACCACCAATATTTTCCTTCCTTTAGAAATACAGTTGAGACATCCAAACAAACGGGGCAGGCGGAGTGATCAAAGGAATACAAGCATGTTGTTGTTGTTCTTGTGTCCTTTTGTGTCATTTCCAGCTTTTGACACCTCTAAGGCAAATCTATCATGAGCCATTTCCGCACTAGCCTGTTATAGTGCAATGATTCCACTTTCAACATCCTCTGGAATCCTGGGGTTTGCAGTTTCGGGAGGGGTTTCCATGGCCATGTGGCAAATCAAACCCTGCTTTCCAGGGTCATCGTCCAACGCTCAAACCACTACGGCACACTAGGTCTCTAATACAAGCCTAACAAAGAGAAAAGTTATAGGTGTGAACAACTTTCAGTGTCTCTCTTTCTGTCATGCCAGAAATTTGAGGACAGAAGGAAAATTTCAGGGGGAGGGGGGCAAAATTTTTGTTTGCAGGACAAAGCCCTCGTCCCTCCTACCTCTTCCTCTTCTAGCTGCACATCATTCTCCCCACTGCAGGTGAAAACGAAGATTTCTGCACAACTTTGTTTTTGTTTTTTTAATAATATTTTTATTGACGTTTATAATTGAAAATAAAAAAAACCTCCCCACTTCCAAGCTTATTTTCCAGTTGAATCTGCTTGTTTTCATTCCATTCATACATAGTTTCTGCTTAAAAAATGAGCTTACATTGTTACATCTTACATTGTTTCATTGCTGCTTTGTTATATTGCCTTGTTACATTACATTACATTATATTATACATTACACAACCTTACATTATATACAATCTTGCTTTGTTCCTTTTTCTTTTCTTATGCTATACCTTTATCCAGTTCAAAATTTCTCCTTTCAAAGTTCTGGATAGGTTTATTTTTCAAATAAAATGGT